>JAPEIP010000005.1:36310877-36330089 GCA_026120095.1 Capsicum chinense
CTTTAGACATCATATTGAAACTTAAACAACAATCGTCAACATGTACATACTCATATCACCACAAAAATTTACAAAATAATATTTAAAACATGGTTCTTGAGCTCTATGAACGGATTGGATCCATAGATGAACACTACGCATACCTTTAACAGGAAACCTTGATGATTTGTTGGAGAGTTCTTTGATTGGGAAACTTAATTCTCAATTATCTTGGAAAAAGGATTGAATCTTGCTTTTGAGAGATGAGTTTGATGAAAACCCTAATTTTGTGGTTGAGAGCATAACAGAGGGTTTTTGAAATGCTTAACTGAAGAAAATAATGGGAAAAATTATGCCTCTTTAGGGTTATAAGTCTTGGAATATGAAGGAAATGACCAAAATACCCTTATGAAATAAATTCCTAGTTGCTGAAAAATCAAAGCTGATGAACTTCGTGATAGGGCATCACAAATATGTAAGTTGTCATGAATATCGTCACTTAGGAGCTGGTTGCTACCTAAGGCTGACGACCTTCATGATAGGGCATCAGAAATGTGATAAGCTATCACGAATATCGTCACTTACGATCTGGCTCTACCTATGGATGACGACCTTCGTGATAGGGCATCACAAATGTGGTAAGCTATCACGAATGTCGTCACTTAGGAGCTGGTTTTTGCCTAAGGCTGACGACCTTCGTGATAGGTCATCACAAATATGGTAAGCTATCACGAATTTCATCACTTAGGAGCTGGTTTCTGGCTAAGGTTGACGACATTTTTGACAACGCGTCACAAATGTGACAGGCCATCAAAATTGTCGTCACACAGTTGCCAGCCCGATATGCTGGAGTAAAATAGGAATAACTTTTTGCTCCGATATCAAATTTAGGCAAAATAGGTATCGTTGGAAATATATTTAAATTATATATCTATTGGTAGGTTATGTGCTCAAAAATTACAATTATAATGAGAGATATGCTCATTTGAAGTTGACTATACCAATATAATTCTCAAGAATTCAATCGATAACGAATCTTCTGATTCATGTGATAGCTAGGAGTTATTTGAAGCCTTAATATACATCTAAACTACTCATAAAACTATAAAAGAACCATGATGTACTATGCATGAGCTTGGTACGTGGCTCTAATATTGGTTTGGATTTTTTGGGGTATTACAATATCTCCTCCTTGGAAACATTTGTCCTCGAATGATGACTGCTTGAGAGGGGAGAAAAGATAAAACGATGCATACACTGATCATGCTCAACTGGCACATGATTTTAGGGCTGAATTGAATTCTAAACTGAATATAGCCCAATTGAACATGCATATCTGATGCATGACTGATAAGCTGAACTCATGAATGTATGATAAGCTATGCACTGATTCTTGATACCAATTTTATACTGGAATTTTGAATATGTAACTGAATACGCTTAAGGAAAATGGTTACCTCAAGCTAAGTCTGAATTAGCAGAGAAAATATGAGGGTACTTGGTTCGCATGCCTGCTTTTTCTTCCCAAGTAGCTCCATCCATGGACTGATTCTACCAAAGAACCTTGACTAGAGAGACTTTTTTATTCCTTAGCCTATGAGTCTGATAGTCGAGTATTTCAACTGGAATCTCTCCATAAGAAAGGCTATTCTAAGTGTCAACGCTCTGAATAGGGACTACAACTGCTGGGTCTTCTATGCACTTCTTGAGCAAAGAGACATGGAAGACTGGATGAACTGAGGCTAGATCTGAAGGCAATTCAAGCTCATAGGCTACCTTGCCAAAGCGACTGAGAATCTTGAAGGGACCGACGTATCGGGGACTGATCTTTCCCTTCTTGTCAAATCTCTTCACTCCCTTCATGGGAGAGATCTTGAGATAGACATAGTCTTCGACCTCGAATTCGAGATCCTTTCTATTAACATCCGTAAAAGACTTCTGTCAGCTCTGAGCAGCCCAGATTCTTTCTTTGATCAACTGAACTTTATCTAAGGCATCGAATACTAAGTTAGCCCCTATGACTATGGTCTCACTAACTTCGAACCAACCGATCGGAGACCTATATCTCCTACCATAGAGAGCTTCAAATGAAGCCATCTGAATACTGGAGTGATAGCTGTTATTGTATGTGAACTCAATCAAAGGCATGTGGTCATCCCAGCTTACCTTGAAATCAATTGCACACGCCCTTAGTATATCTTCTAGAGTCTGAATGGTGCTTTCTACTTGACCATCTGTCTGAGGATGAAATGCTATACTGAGATGAACTTGGGTACCAAGACCCTTTTGGAATGCTTTCCAGAAGTGAGAGGTAAACTGGGTACCTCTATTTGAGATAATAGATAGTGGAACACCACGTAATTTGACCAACTCCCTGATATAGTGTTTGGCATAATCCTTGGCTGAGTAAGAGGTACGAACTGGAAGAAAATGAGCTGACTTGGTCATTTTGTCAACAATGACCCAAACTGAATCATGCTGATGATGTGTTCTAGGCAAACCCGTCACAAAATCCATGTTCACTTCTTCCCACTTCCAAGTAGGAATAGTGAACTCCTGCATGGAACTACTAGGTTTCTGATGCTCTATCTTAACCTACTGACATGTAGAGCACTTAGCCACAAACTCTGCAACATCCCTCTTCATCCCACTCCACCATTAGATCTCCTGCAAGTCGTGGTACATCTTAGTGGCCCTTGGATGAATAGAGTATCACACACCATACGCTTCTACAAGAATTCACTGCCTCAAGTCATCTACACCGGGAACACATAAACGACCCTGACAACGAAGAACACCATCTCCTCCTTGGGAGAAAACCTCTACTTCTTGACTTTGAACTGACTCCTTTAGCTTGACAAGGCTAGGATCCTTGTCTTGCTTCTCTTTCACCTTGAAAACTATAGATGACTCTGAACTACTCTGAACACATTCACCACCCTCTGAAGAATCGACTAAGCAAACGCCTAGTCTGGCAAGATGATGAATCTCCTGAGATAATTTCTTATTACTATCCTCAACATAGAAAACACTACCCATGGACAGTCTATTGAGTACGTCGGCCACTACATTAGCCTTGCTAGGATGATAAGGACGCTCATGTCATAATCCTTCAAAATCTCTAACCACCTTCTCTGACAAAGATTGAGATCTTTCTAGGAAAAAAGATATTGAAGGCTCTTATGATCTGTGAAGATGTCTACATGAACACTGCATAGATAATGCCTCCAAATCTTTAAGGCAAAGACAACTGATGCTAACTCAAGGTCATAAGTAGTATAATTCTTCTCATGGGGCTTTAACTGTCTGGAGGCGTAGGCTATGACTCTACCAGAATGCATGAGGACACAACCTAAACCTACTCTGGATGTATCATAATATACTATGAATCCATCGGAACCGTCGGGAAGTGCTAAAACTAGAGCTGAGGTGAGTCGAGTCTTCAACTCCTGAAAACTCTTTTCGTAAGGTTCTGGCCACTGAAACTTGACCTTCTTCTGAGTTAATCTAGACATAGGAGATGCAATAGAAGAAAATCCCTCGACAAACCATCGGTTGTAACCAGCCAAACCCAAGAAACTCCTGATATCTGATGGAGAGATAGGGTGAGGCCAGTTTTTTACTGCTTTGGTTTTTTGAGGATCTACTCTAATCTATCACTAAAAATAATATGGACAAGGAATGCTACTGATATTATCCAAAATTCACACTTACTGAACTTGGCGAACAACTAGTGATCCCTGAGAGTCTGAAGAGCAATTATGAGATGGTCTGAATGATCATGCTTTGTGTGAGAATAGACTAGAATATCATCTATGAAGACTATGATGAATGTTCCCAAGTACTGCTTGAACACCTGGTTCATCAAGTCCGTGAAAGCTGCAGGGTCATTGGTAAGACCAAAGGACATGACTAGAAATTCGAAGTAACCACACCGAGTATGAAAAGTTGTCTTTGAAATGTCACATTCTCTAACTCTAAGCTGATGATAGCCTGATCTGAGGTCTATCTTGGAGAAATAACTGGCATCCTGAAGTTGGTCAAACAAGTCATCTATCCTAGGCAGCGGATACCTGTTCTTGACCGTGACTTTGTTGAGCTGACGATAATCAATACACATTCTGAGAGAACCGTCTTTCTTGCACACGAATAAGACTGGTGCACCCTATAAGGATACACTGGTCCTGATAAATCCGTTATCTAAGAGATCCTTCAATTGGTCTTTCAGTTCTTTGAGTTCTGCTGGTGCCATTTTGTATGGTGGAATAGAAATAGGCTGAGTATCTGAGAGAAGTTCTATATCGAAGTCTATTTCCCTTTTGGGAGAAATTCCTGAAAGATCTTTGGGAAAGACGTCTGAATATTCATTAACCACTGGGATCGATTCAAGACTGGGAGATTCAGAATTGGAATCCTTAACATGCATGAGATAATACACCCACCCCTGAGAGACGAAGTTCTACCCTTCCACTCTAGGATGGGTTCATTCGGGAACTGAAACTAAACTATCCTATTTCTGCAGTCAACTGTGGCATAGAAGAAATGAAGCCAATCTATGTTGAGAATGACATAAAAATCAGTCATCTGTAATTCAACTAAATTTGTTGACGTGGATTAGACTGAGAGACTGACTTGAAATTATGCTTTCTAACAAAACATGAATACTGAAGAAAGGGAACTATTCCTAAAACATTTCAGAGCCTCCAGTACATAAATGTGGCATGCAACACACCCATGTACAAGACTCTACTAGATGCGGCTTTCAGACTTCCTAGGACTCTATTGAACCTTAGGCTCTGATACCAAGTTCGTAACACCCCGATTTTCTAAATCAAAATGCTACATGGTGCTCATGACCCCGAGGGACCACAAGCTAACCCATGACTAATATCTATACCTGTACACTAGATACATAATATAATAATGCGGAAAACATGAACATGTAGGCCATAAGGTTCAACTAATTAAAGAATATGTCCAAACATAGTATCCATATGGGTGAAAGATAGCCAAAACAGCTGAAAATTGAATCAAATCTGAACATAAGTCTGAATACTAAATCTGAAAGCCTCTAAGTATTGTCTGAATAAGGAGTTGAACGAACATGTCTCCAAATAACTTCGTAAATTGATAACTGGCTAAAATAATAATGATAAATCAAATCATATTTTCCTCAAATGAAGAGGACTCACTGAATCTCTACGACTGGAAATGCTACTGCTACTGCTGATCTGGAGCTCGTGTCTCTGAACCTATGGTGTAACATGAAAAGAAAGAACCATAGCCCAAATGCATCAGTACGAGGGAATGTATTAAGTATTCGAGTGAGGTAGGCTAAATATAAATAGGGTTTACATGCATAAACAATGCTAACTGTCTAATTGATATGAACATAAGACTACAAGCATGCATATATAGTAACTGAAATCATGGGTGCATGATAGCTAGTCCTATATGCTAATACATGGTTTACTGATGGCTAACATAATTGATACTAAAATTCTGATAACATGGGCGACTGTATCTGAAAATCCTAAATCTAATAGAACTATCTGAGTTCCATACTGTAACTAAGTCTGACTATATCTGACAGTCCTAATGTACTGAAATCTGAAGACCTATTTGAGTTCTTTTACTGAGATTGATTTTGAAACTGTGGGAGGTAGTTGTTTAACCAATATGACCCAATAACACATGTAGCTATGTTGGGGTCCAATCTCTGTCCCAACTGGAGGGGTGTCAATACTACGTCAATAGTAAGGACAGTTATGGGTGACCCTTAGCTGGTAGGTATTCAAAAAGAGAACGGCGGGAACCCTAAACTGGCGGGTTAAGCCACCTCATCAACCCTAATCTGACAGGCTAAGATGTCTCAACCTATGCTGGCTACATAGTTCTGATATACAAGGATGACTGCTAAAAATCACACCCTAAACTGGTAGGTGAGTTCCCACCCTTGGGTTCACTCGGTACTAACTTCTACTCCCATCTGAAAAGACTAAACATGATTCAACTGACTATACATGGATAGATTAACTTACGAAGTTGTACTATTATCTGAGAGTTAACTGAGATCATGAGATTTCTGAGGTTTCCCTAGTCACATGACTGACTGAGTTCTATAGATTATAGCTTGAATGATATTATCGTGACAACATGACATGGCTCTAGGCACACAGCTATGGTTTTTGGGTACGAATACCCCCAGGACACGATAGAAAGAAACTGACACACATGACATGACTTGATCACAAGATTTGAGTCTACAATTCATAATATCATAAGTAGGAGATATCATATTTCATATAGTTATTCAACATCTTAAACATTGTAGGGAATGAATGGATATATTTCATGTACATATTCTATATCTCCATTATTTGGCATGTTTCATACCACCACAATAGCATCACATAAAAAGCATGGGACTCGTATTGAAGTATATAGCTAATATGGACTTGTCATTTAGACATCATAGAGCCATAAAAACAAGAATTTCTAGCATCCTAAGCATTTTATGAAACACCTTGCATGCATTCTTTAAGGCATAGGTGAGTTTCATACTTGCACCATATTAAACCACCTAAATTCCATGGTTTTCAGTTAACAAACATATCTATTCCATGAAAACACCTTTAGACATCACATTGAAACTTAAAAAAAAATCGTCAACATGTACATACTCATATAACCACAAAAAGTCTACAAAATAATATTTCAAACAAGGTTCTTGAGCTTTATGAATGGATTCGATCCATAGATGAACACTACGCATACCTTAGAAAGGAAACCTTGATGATTTTCTGGAGAGTTCTTGGATTGGGAAACTTAATTCTCAATTATCTTAGAAAAAGGCTTGAATCTTGCTTTTGAGATATGAGTTTGATGGAAATCCTAATCTTATGGTTGAGAGCGTAAGAGAGGGTTTTTTAGATTCTTAGCTAAAGAAAATAATGGGAAAAATTATGCCTCTTTAGGGTTATAAGTCGTGGAAGGTGAAGGAAATGATCAAAATACCCTTATGAAATAAATTCCCAGTTGCTGAAAAATCATAGCTGACGACCTTTGTGATAGGGAATCAAAATTATGATAAGATGTCATGAATGTCGTCACTTAGGAGCTGGTTTCTTCCTAAGGCTGACGACCTTCGTGATAGGGCATCACAAATGTGGTAAGCTATCACGAATGTCGTCACTTAGGAGCTGGTTTCTGCCTATGGCTGATGACCTTCATGATAGGGCATCACAAATGTGGTAAGCTATCATGAATATCGTCACTTAGGAGCTGGTTTCTACCTAAGGCTGATGACCTTTGTCATAGGGTGTCACAAATGTGGTAAGCTATCACGAATGTCGTCACTTAGGTGCTGGTTTCTGCCTAAGGCTGACGACCTTCGTGATAGGGCATCACAAATGTGGTAAGCTATCACGAATGTCTTCACTTAGGAGTTGGTTTCTACCTAAGGCTGACGAAATTTTTAGCAAGGTGTCACAAATGTGACAGGCCATCAAATTGTCATCACACAGTTGCCAACCCAACATGCTGGAGTAAAATAGGCATAACTTTTTGCTCCGATATCGGATTTAGGAGAAATAGGTATCGTTGGAAATATAATTTAATTATTTATCTGTTGGTAGGTCATGAGATCAAAAATTCCAAGTATAATGAGAGATATTCTTGTTTAAAGTTGACTATACCAATATCCTTCTCAAGAATTCAATCGGTAAGGAATGTTTTGAATCATCTGATTGCTGGGAGTTATTTGAAGCCTTAATATACATATAAACTACTCATAAAACTATAAAATAACCATGATGTACTATGCATGATCTTGGTACATGGCTCTAATATTGGTTTGAATTTTTTGGGGTATTACACTCACAGTCGGATTTAGGTATTATTTTGATTTAGTATTGGAACGTGATTTCTCATGCTTCCAGACAAAATAAAGCCTTATGATAAAAAATTACCCCACACATGACTTAGAATATGCAAATGTAGTGTTTGATTTAAAGATTTAGAGACATTACCTCTATGGGTGAAGTGTGAAGTGCTCACAGACAATATGTATTTACTCAGAGAGACCTGAATCTTAAACAAAGAAGGTGGATTGAGTTGATCAAAGACTATGAAACTCCAATTCTATATCACTCGAGTAATGATAACGTGGTGGAGGACACACTGACATAAAAAACCAGTGAGTATTGGATACGTAGCATGTCTAGAAGTGTGAAAAAATCCATTAACAAGAGAGGTATAGTCTTTGGCTAATAATTTTTTATATTTTAGGAACCAACGAGGGAAGAATATCAACACATATGGAAGTCTAGTCCACATTCTTTAACCAAAGAAAAAGTAGCCAATTTGAAGATAAGAAGCTTAGCAACCTAAAAAAGAAAGTATTATAGGGTGAGGCTAGGAATCCACACTGGATAATGAAGTGTTGGTAATTTAGGGACTCTTATGTGTATCCTAGTTGGGAAATCAAATTTCAACCATTATTGTAGAGACTCATAACTTTAAGTAATCTATACATCCAGGTGCTACAGGATGTATAGAGATTTGCGATAATATTATTAACAAAGTATAACATTATGGATTTATTGCCAGCATGTCAAAAATGACCATTAGATCCTAGTGGTACCTTTCAAAGAATGTCCATTCTGTATTAGAAGTGACAAAGGATAGCCATGAATTACATATTTGGTCTCCCTAAGACTTGGAGGAAGTGAAACTCTATATGGGTCATTGTTGTTCAATTAACTAAGTAAACTCACTTTATTTCTGTAAGAGTGGATTATAATGTGGTTAAGATGGTCAAAATTTATGTGAAAGAGATTGTAAGGCTACATAGGGTACCAATTTTGATTCCATCAGACAGAGGTATTCAACTCACCCTTAATTTTTTGGAGAAATTCTTATTAGATTTAGGTTCAAGATTGGACTTGAGTAAAACTCTATCCATAGACTAACAATCAATCGAAGTGAACTCTCTAAGTTATTGAAGAAACGCTTTGGTATTGTGTTATGGATTTCGGGGGTCAATGGGACCAATACTTACTATAGGATGAATTTTTCTTCAGTAATAGCTATGACTCTAATATTGATATGGCCCTTTTGAGGCCTTATATGGTAGGAGGTTTAGGGCTCCAATTGGGTGGGTTGATGTATTTCAACTGAGGCCTTGGAGAATTAGCATGCTCAAATATTCAATGGAAAGGTGAGGTTCATACAGGAAAATCTCATAGCAACTCAAAGTTGACAGAAAGAATATATAGACAACAAGGTGAGAGATGTAAAGTTTGGAAAGGTAGAGAAGGTACTCCAAGAGTGTCACCCATGAAGAGTGTAATATGATTTGGCAAGAAAGGCAAGTTGAATCCGAGGTATATTGGACCCTTTGAGGTTTTGAAGGGAGTGGTCAATAGCGTACAAGTGGTCCATGCCTCCTAGTATGTTTGGGGTTCACTCGGTATTTCTTGTTTCTATGATAAAGAATTATCACCCAGACATTGATTAAATCATTAATTGGGATCCCGAGTTGTTTAATAAAGAGTTATCTTATGAAGGGGAATTGATTTCCATATCGGATAAGGATAAGAGGAGGTTAAGGACTAGTATCATTTTATGTGTAAAGATTAAATGGAGGAATTGTACTATTGAGAAGGCAACTTGAGAGACAAAGGTGGACATATACGAAAGATATCCATACTTGTTCATCGACCCATGTATTCTTTCACTTTCCTTACTCAGCTATGTTATTGTCGGATACTGATCATTCAGGGATAAACGAGTTGTAAATTGGTAAAAAAGGTGAGGATATTCAAGTCTAAGAAAATTTGGCACTATTGTAAGAATTAAAGGTGATTTTTGGTTTAATTTTTAGATAGATAATGAGTTAAGGGAGTCATAGAAACTTTTGACACTTAAATAGAGTTATAGAACTCTGATCATAGAGTTAATCGTAGAGTGGCTGGTTCGCAATGTCATATTTTAGGAATGTGTTCTTGTAATTCCCTGAGTCTACACCCTGGGTGCTACACAGTGCCCGCGACCCTAAAGGATCATAACTTAACCCATGGCTGGTACCGGCTGTGAGCACTGAATATTAATTATAAAGTATATGCAGAAGTAAAACTAAAAAATGCCATAAAGGTTCATAAAACTAAGTCAAAACTAAATACATCTTTAGAATTACTGCTAACTGATAATGTCTGAAAAGCCTCTAAATATCTAAAATAAAAAAGTTGATGAGACAGGCCCCAACTAATTGTCTAAAATAACTGAACTACTGAAATAATCCAATGACTAAATAAATATCATGTACTCGATGGATGAGGACTCACTATTGTAACTGTGGTTGATCGATTGATCAGGATAGGTACGATCAGGAACCCTAGCATATGAACCTATGATATAATACATCATAGCACAAAGAGAGAGTATATATCAGTACTTTAAATGTACTAGTATGCTAGGTGAGGTCAGGCTAATATGCATGGGCTCATGTGCATAAGTAACAATCATAACTAAATATCATGATATGACTGGATGAGAGTATATGTAGGACTGAAACCACTGAGGATACGGAACATGTAATATTACTTATATATCATCTGTCTGAATTAGACTAAAGATGAAGTACTAAGTTTCTGATAACTGATCATTGATAATTGAAAGTTATGATCGTGTGGAACTGAACTGAGTTCTGTACTGAATGTTGATTACTATATACTGAAACTGATACTGTGGGAGTTATCTTTTAACCGATAGACCCCGATTATAGACTAATTTGGGGTACAACCTGTAACCTTAATTGGAAGGGTGTTAGCACCGTGCCATGGGTTACCAACACTGGTTAGGTCAACACTTATCTGGTAAGAAGACTCATGAAATGTATATGGTTATATCAACCCTATTCTGGCAGGAAGATGATTTCCCCTATATTAGCTATGTAGTTCTATAACTCAGGGACTGCTACTAAGGGTCAAACCCTGCACTGACAAGAATAACCCCATCACTAGGTTCGTGCGGTGCTGAATCCTACTCTCAACTGAACTGACACTGGTCACTAGACTGCACTAAGCTTGATTGAACTTACGTTGATTTTGTTAACTAACCGAATGCTACTATTCGAGATACTATAGAATCATTATACTACAACTACAAATAAGTAAGCAACTAATTTCAAGTATACAATACCCCCAGGACTCAATAGCATAAATAATGGAACCATAGCACAATTTTAAAAGCATTACAATTAGGATATCATGCACAATTTATTCAAATAGACATTTCGTCAAATACTTGGGGAGATTAATTCTTGTATGAGAAAGAATAACATGGGATTATCATGATTACAATATTCAATTCACAATTCATGGGTTATGATATGAGGAGTACATAAATCAACACACATGCTAGTCTATTTACTTGAAATTCATAATCTTCTTGGTTTAAAACCCACAAAATCAACATATGCATGAACACAATTCAATTTAAGAATATAAATCATAATTTAAGTTCTTGAAAAGGGTTCTTGAACTCTAAGGGTGAAAGAAAACCCAAGTATGAACACCAAACATACCTTGACTTCTGAATTTGTGAGAATTAATGGTGAATTCTTGAGATTTGATCCTGAATTTTGAAGGCTAGGGGTTGGTTCTTGAAAGAGAGCTACTTTTATTTTGAATAATTTGTAAAATAATGAGAAAATAATGCTATTTGGGACTTAAATCCCGTGTTTGGACTAAGTAGGGTGAAGAAAAAGGACTTAAATGCCCTTGGAATTAAAAACTCAGAAATAACTAGAAATCCTAATTTTGAAACCCAATACGATGCGGTGCAATCGAGTTGGGCCACCGGAAAAGGGACCCTCCTGAACTGGAACCTTGGTGCGACGTGGGACCATCGCGGTGCCCCACTGAAAGCAAATCTAGCCCTTGGTGCGATGTGGTGTTATTCCAGCGCTCAAATAGAAAAAAAGGACAAACGTGAAATAGCACATCAGCATGACATGGTTCTTATCGTGATGGTTCACTGGAAAATGATGAACGTGATTTTTCCCATCACCGCAGTGCGGTCTTATCACGTTGGGCTACTGTTATACATTAAAAGTGTCATAACTTCTCACCCGAGTATCAGATTTAGCCAAAATTAGTATCGTTGGAAAGATTATTCAATTTACTACAATTTGGTGTGTTTTGATCTAGAAAATTCTGATTAGACAAAAATTTATGCTCATTTGAAGTTGACTGGAGAAATATTCTTATCGAAAACTCAATTGGTATGAGATATTTTGATTCATCAAATAGCTGGGAGTTATTTGGGACCTTAATATACATCAAACTAACACACAAAACAACCAAAGAACCATAATATACTACGTATAAGCTTAACACATGACTTTATCATTGGTTTGGATTTTTTGGGGGGGTATTATAGTTCTAGACAAAACTAAAGAGAGATCCCAAGTTTTTTTCTGGAATCACTGCAGTAGAAAGTGGAATACAACCGGACTTTTGTAGCAAAAAAGGGTATTGCCACAGTGGTAGTATTTTGATAGTTTTAAACCCACAAAACATTTCCATTCCCTATTTTTTAAAATGTGAGAGATCTTAAGGGAAGCTTTTATCTTTGGAGGTAATTTTACTATATTCTAAACTTGAATTACTTCATATAATCTGTGAAAATCATTAGGTAATTTGTTCATGGTGAATTTTGGGGTTTAACCTTAATTTATGAAAAGGATGTAAAATCATGGGAATGAGTATTAAATTAGTAGATAATGATCATGAGATGTAATAAAACACTAATGAGTGTTTAAGTTTAGTTTTTCGTGCTAAATGTAGTGGAGTTCATGGGGTTTAAAGCTAGGAAAATCTTAAAATGATGAATTAAGGAAAATTATGGTTAAAAGTTATTGATTTTAAATCCCTAGTAGGTAAAAGTTAATTTTAAATCCCTAGTGTTTAAAGGGATAATTTTAAATCCCTAGTGTTTAAAGGGATGAATTGATCGAAATAAGTGTGTCATCTTGTTGTCATTCAAGAACAAGTTGAAAGGGAAAGAAAAGGCAAGTTTGTGGCTTACAGGTGATTTTGAGCCAGGAATCAAGTTAGGCTATGCTTTACTGTACAAATTAAACTTCCTCGATTCTGTGTTTATGTGTGAAAAGTATTTTCAATGGATTTCAAGAACTATGTGTAATTATCGACTGCATCGCATATTCATATATATTGGTATTATTGAGATAATGATGATGATGTTATACAACTCACGCTGTTCATAAGGTGGTTGGTGATATTATTGGAATCATGATATTTATGATAATTATGATAATGTTAATAAGATTGAGAAGAGAAGAAATGATGTGCATATCTTGCATTCATACATTCATTTATGTATATTGAATATTGGTAGTAATCATGTGTTGCGATATAAATTATTGTTAAGAACATCTAAGTGTAGACATGTGTAATGCAAACCTGTTATTCTTACTATGTGAAGTGTTATAATGTATTGATGCTTTAATTACATGTTCTTTGATGATTGTCATTGATCTTATTTGATTTTCTTATTTGAATATTATTGAGTTTAGTCGACCTATGATGCTTACCAGTACTTGTTGATATACTGATGCTACCTGTGCTATTCTTTTTGTTGAGTTGGAAAGAATTCCAGCATTTGAAACTAGACCTCAACTTTAGCCAGCAGTACCAAATTTTCATTTGAGGATGAGAACGATGATCGGGCGGCCTTTGGATTTTTTTATCATTATTCATGACCCTTGTTTTAGGACAAAGACATTCCTTCATTTTTGGGATAATCATTTAGTTTTAAAGCTTGATTTTTGTTAGATGTTCTTGCATGGTGATTTAAGGTCCCAGGGATATAGAGGTTTCCAGACTCTATTAATTTATGAATATTGACGTGGGTTTGACAGTTTGTTTATTTATTGAATGAAAACATGATAGAACATGTTTATGAATGAGGTTAATATAAGAAGAATGTGAAATTAACACTTGAGTTAGTGAGGATTTAGTTTAGTATAGTTCTCCCACCATGGGTTAGGGTGGGTGCTAATCATGAATGTTTGGGTCATGACTGAAAGAACTCAGAGTTGCTGATATTGATCTTTAGCCTAAGCTAAATATGAGTGCACACAACTTTATAGTCGATCTAGAACTCCAAGGATTAACTACCAAATATTTACTTAACCTTCACTCATAAAACCATTACTATTATCTCTATTTACCACATCACAGAAAAACAACTGACATATAAATCAAATATCCAATAGCATTGTCTACACTTAGACAAATATACATGTGACTAAAAGTCAACACATAGGACTATATTATAACTAACTCTAGTTGGTTTTTATTACATGAAGTCTTGTCAAATATCAAAATTACAATTCTCATCATGGAAAGGATAATTATAATCAAAGGAAATTAGTTCACACCAAAAATCCAAATTCAAATAGCAATTTGTAATATAATTTCAAAAGTTCACTCAAAGAACACCATTATAATAACACACCAATCCTTGTATTACTAAAGGTCATATGGTAGCCTACTAGTTTTGTCCTACAGGAGACAAGCTTTGTCCATGTATCAAAAATTCCAGACATCTAGTGTTTACCAACCTTGTACCAGCCAATTCCATGATGATATCCATTACTGACATATCTTACAATAATAATAATAAATTCCATGAAGATGTCCTTTACTAGCTCATTCAACAACAACAACAATAATAATAATAATCTCATGAAGATGTCCTTTACTGGCTCATCCAATAATAATAATAATAATAACAATAATAATAGTAGTAGTAGTAGTAGTAGTAGTAGTAGTAGTAGTAGTAGTAGTAGTAGTAGTAGTAGTAGTAGAGTGTGTGTATGTATGTATAGATATATGTAGTAATCCCATGAAGATGTCCTTTATCGGCTCATCCCACAAATAGCCCAAATAATACAACAATCATAACCACAATGAAAATAAACAACCACACTTGTACAATCAACTAGCCTTAATATAACCTTATTATATGTGATTAAAACTTAGGATATCATTTGATAATTTACTTTCTTTGAGAATGCTTTATAACAAGTCTACGAAGAAACAATTAATCACTACTAGAAATTACCCCTATGGCGATGGTTCAAAAACCGTTATGATTGATATAAAAACCGTTGCCATAGAGGTACCTCAACGTTTTTATATCTATTGCATATGTGAGCATTGGGATAGGTCTATCTCAACGACCTTTGCAATGGTTATAATAACCGTGGCAATAGATTGACCTATTGCAACAGTTTTTAACTCCTATTGAGACGGTTCATAGTGTCTATTGCAATGGTTAAGAACCGCTGCAACAGACTATATTGCAATGATAGAAAAGTATTGTAATAACCCTAATATGATAATTTTTCA
This sequence comes from Capsicum chinense, assembly GCA_026120095.1. Classification (NCBI taxonomy): domain Eukaryota; kingdom Viridiplantae; phylum Streptophyta; class Magnoliopsida; order Solanales; family Solanaceae; genus Capsicum; species Capsicum chinense. The sequence continues at coordinate 36,326,297 of JAPEIP010000005.1, forward strand.
CTATATATGGCAACGATTTTTGACACCTATTGCAATGGATATATATATATATATACACAATTATATATACACATCACAAAAAAATCTTTCATTAATAATAATCCAAATTAAAATATTCAACAAACTAGTAATCTAAATCCAATAGCAATATAGTATCAAGTTTGAGTGATGATAAGTTTCACAAAATTCAATATCAAAAAGATCGATATTAAAACATCTATCAATAATTCAAAAATTTTATCAACTAAGATCAATTTCTTCATCACTTCTTTCTTCATCTCCTTCTTCATTTTGGACACCTATAAAAAGATAAAAAATAACCTCAATTAGCACTTAAATGACAACATATTTAATTTTTATTTAGGCCATAGGAAGGATACCTATAGATAGAGCATAAACAATCTCAATAGCAAATGAATAAATTATTTATACGTACTAAGTGGTTTCTTAACAATATTGGTCAAAGTTATTAGATTTCATTCTAATGGTCTATTGAATCTTTCATTTTATGGATTGGATTTCACAAATACTTTATATTACAATGCTTATGATGTAAAATTAAGGGGTCATCTCAGGACTTAGTTGGCTTGGGGTGTCTGTCATGGCTAGGGCCTCAGTTCGGATCGTCATAATATGTGACATTCCTTAAACTTACAACCTTTAGAAATAAGGTAGCAGTTTCACCATCTGAATTTTCCATCATTGGCTTACTCAAATAAATCATACCATAGTGATATTTGGAGATAAGAGCTAACAGTTTGAACTATTAGGGAAAAAGGCAGACTAATATATGAGTTGTTTCATGTCTGTATTTGAGTTTATATAGGCAGATTTATGCAATGTACGTGGAATTCATCCATATGAAAATGCAGTTCTATTTTAAGGATCTCTACACAGGAACAAAGCACATACATATTTTCTGTGTATTCACTTTCACAAGAAATAAAAAAAAACCACCAAAACATTCTATAGAGGCAAGAAAACATAATTGACAATGACAATAAATATAGTAAGTATAGTACTTAGTACCTGAGAAATGAGAATCTCACATTTTATGCTCGTCTTAGACAAATGTCCTAAGAGTTTGTGCAAGATTAAAATTAGCCAAATGTTTTTTACTTCTAGATATCTCTAGGGGCTCACATTCAGTAAGCAATGTAACAAGAAAGAGCCACGTCTCCACTGCATATAAATTAAAACACACATCTCAAACACCTGTCAAGTAACCATACATAGTAATGAACATTTTATACACCCATAATGTATCTGGTTTAAGCCTTGTCATCTTCTATCTAATTAATCTACAAAATTCAACAGACCTTTGGCCTTCTTTTAGTGATGATGCATTTAACATCTTAATCCCTTCCTTTTTGGATAAAAATCTCAACTGTAGTTTACAATCACCTGTTTTGATGAATAACATGCCATTTCTCGAATGACAAGAGAGACTAGAAACACTTCCATGGCTTCAAGCACCAGTTGTATTTCATTAACCCTTTGGGTTACCCCGCTAATATACGGATCCAATTACTTCCCTACACAATAAATTTTCATAGAGGAAATAGAAAATAATAAGCATAGCCTTAGAATTTTTGCTACAATTATTACTACTATTGATTCTCAATTTACGTGTGAGAATTTAGAGAGAACAAGCAAACATTAAGGATCATTTAGTTGAGTTTAACTGAAAAAAGGGTTGTTGCATTTATTAACTTTTTCACAGCAAAAATTGAAATCATCTACATTACAGAGAGGAGCAAAAACTCTTTATGCAGAATTTTTTGTGCTTTTTCAAACCTGCCACTTTCCCAGCTGCAACAAAAACAACAACCCAATGTAACCTCACTCCTACATTGTGGAGATAAAAGGCTATTTTCAATAGACCCTTAGCAAATCCTGGTCTATGTTGCTTAGACTTTTAAAAATATCACCACACTCGTGTCAAACATTGACATTTTCAAAGAGTCTGTCTGATTGCTCGATCACCTTTCCATCCGGGTTACCTCATTAAGATACGAGTTTAAGTGACTATATATGCACAACAGAGTTGAAGGATATAGATTGCAATTGAAGTTTAAGTTAAAAGGCATGTTTATGTATTACCTCTAAACTTTTTCACAGCAAAAGGTGAAATCATAGGTATTGCAAAGAGGAGCAACAGTCGTTTGAATTATTCTCCTCTACTCTTTGCAAATCCTCATTCTTCGTTTGAGCTAATCTTTTTCCTTTTATTGAAAATTCTCATGTGATTATTGACTTGTGAATTTCCCTACTGCAACAACAACCCAGTGTGATCTCACTCCCACTTTGTGAACGTAACGAGATTGTTTCTAATGGACTATCAGCAAATTAAACATTGAGGCTCAGATCAGTAATACTTATGGAAAAAGAGATTGAAATCACCACCATAGCTGCAAGCACCGGTTGCAGGGTTTCCTCTACTATTCGGGTTGCCCCGCCAAGATATGGGTCCAACTTCTTTCATGCCCAAATTTGCTCAGAAAGAAAGAAAAAATCATTATAGCATTAGAATTATTACTAGTATAATTAATTCTCAGTTTGGATGTGAGAATTTTGGAGAGAACAAGCACACACTTTAAGGGGTCGTTTGGATAAGTTTAACTAAAAAAAGGGTTGTTGAATTTATTTATACTTTCACAGAAAAAAACTAAAATCACAAGCATTGCAGAGAGGAGTAACAGCCCTTTGAACTTTCTCCTCTACTCTTCACAACCCTCATTATTAATCTCTGGGCTTTTTCCCTTTTAGGGGAAATTCTCATGTATCTTTCAACCTGCAAATTCCCCAGCTGTATTTATGAAAAATCAAACATTGAGGCTTAGATCTGTAATGCTTCAATACAACAAGAGAGACTGGATTACCACAATGGCTGCAAGCTCCGGTTCCAAGCTCACCTTCTATCCGGGTGGCCCTACCAAGATACAGATCTAATCACTCTCCAGCGCTAATGAATTACTCATAGATGGAAAAAATCATCATCACAGCCTCAGAATTTTTGCAATAATTATAATTACTACTACTACTACTACTAATTCTCACCTTAAGGTTGAGAGTTTGGAGAAAACAACCAAATATTGATAGACGTTTCATTGAGTTTTTAACCAAAGAGGGTTGTTGAATTATTCTTTTTCCATAGAAAAAATTGAAATCACATCTACTCTCTGCAACCCTCATTCTTCTTTACTTTTTGAGCTAAGCTTTTTTCCTTTTATAGAAAATTCTTGTGTTTTTCAACCTGCAAACATCCCATCTGTAATAACAACAACCACAACCAAAGTAACTCATTTTTACCTTGTGGAGATAAGGAGGCAATTTTCAGTAGACCCTTAGCAAATCGTGGCCTAAGTTGCTCAGTCTCTCAAAATTGTTGTATCTCTTGTGTTGAATCATCCCAAAATGAACTACTTTTGGAGGATTCTATGGGCACCCATCAACATTCTTGAAGAGTCCGAGAAACATAGATTGAAGCTTAGATCTGTAACACTTACAATATGGCAATACAGACTGGAATCACTGTCATGGCTGCAAGCAACAGTTACAAGGTCACCTGTCATCTGGGTTGCCCTCTAAGATGCAGGTCTTATTATTCTATAAGTAAATCATCATGACAACCTCAGAGTTTTAGCTACAATTATTATTATTACTACCACAACTACTACTGATTCTCACTTTGGGGTAGAGAATTTGCAGAAAATAAGCAAAGATTAAGGGGTTGTTTGGTTGAGTTTAACTGAAAAGGGCTTGAATTTTTTTATTTTTTACTGAACAAACT
>JAPEIP010000005.1:36330189-36351354 GCA_026120095.1 Capsicum chinense
TGAATTTCCCTACTGCAACAACAACCCAGTGTGATCTCACTCCCACTTTGTGAACGTAACGAGATTGTTTCTAATGGACTATCAGCAAATTAAACATTGAGGCTCAGATCAGTAATACTTATGGAAAAAGAGATTGAAATCACCACCATAGCTGCAAGCACCGGTTGCAGGGTTTCCTCTACTATTCGGGTTGCCCCGCCAAGATATGGGTCCAACTTCTTTCATGCCCAAATTTGCTCAGAAAGAAAGAAAAAATCATTATAGCATTAGAATTATTACTAGTATAATTAATTCTCAGTTTGGATGTGAGAATTTTGGAGAGAACAAGCACACACTTTAAGGGGTCGTTTGGATAAGTTTAACTAAAAAAAGGGTTGTTGAATTTATTTATACTTTCACAGAAAAAAACTAAAATCACAAGCATTGCAGAGAGGAGTAACAGCCCTTTGAACTTTCTCCTCTACTCTTCACAACCCTCATTATTAATCTCTGGGCTTTTTCCCTTTTAGGGGAAATTCTCATGTATCTTTCAACCTGCAAATTCCCCAGCTGTATTTATGAAAAATCAAACATTGAGGCTTAGATCTGTAATGCTTCAATACAACAAGAGAGACTGGATTACCACAATGGCTGCAAGCTCCGGTTCCAAGCTCACCTTCTATCCGGGTGGCCCTACCAAGATACAGATCTAATCACTCTCCAGCGCTAATGAATTACTCATAGATGGAAAAAATCATCATCACAGCCTCAGAATTTTTGCAATAATTATAATTACTACTACTACTACTACTAATTCTCACCTTAAGGTTGAGAGTTTGGAGAAAACAACCAAATATTGATAGACGTTTCATTGAGTTTTTAACCAAAGAGGGTTGTTGAATTATTCTTTTTCCATAGAAAAAATTGAAATCACATCTACTCTCTGCAACCCTCATTCTTCTTTACTTTTTGAGCTAAGCTTTTTTCCTTTTATAGAAAATTCTTGTGTTTTTCAACCTGCAAACATCCCATCTGTAATAACAACAACCACAACCAAAGTAACTCATTTTTACCTTGTGGAGATAAGGAGGCAATTTTCAGTAGACCCTTAGCAAATCGTGGCCTAAGTTGCTCAGTCTCTCAAAATTGTTGTATCTCTTGTGTTGAATCATCCCAAAATGAACTACTTTTGGAGGATTCTATGGGCACCCATCAACATTCTTGAAGAGTCCGAGAAACATAGATTGAAGCTTAGATCTGTAACACTTACAATATGGCAATACAGACTGGAATCACTGTCATGGCTGCAAGCAACAGTTACAAGGTCACCTGTCATCTGGGTTGCCCTCTAAGATGCAGGTCTTATTATTCTATAAGTAAATCATCATGACAACCTCAGAGTTTTAGCTACAATTATTATTATTACTACCACAACTACTACTGATTCTCACTTTGGGGTAGAGAATTTGCAGAAAATAAGCAAAGATTAAGGGGTTGTTTGGTTGAGTTTAACTGAAAAGGGCTTGAATTTTTTTATTTTTTACTGAACAAACTGAAATCACAGGCATTGCAGAGAGGAGCAACATCCCTTTGAAATTTTCCCCTCTACTATCTAAAATCCTCATTCTTCATTTTTGAGCTTTCTTCGACCAACCAATTTCCCAGCTGTATTAAAAGAAAAAATAAGGAAACGACACAAATCCCGGTAGTTTGAAACTCAATTATAGAAAATTCATCTGTCAAGATACATAATTAGCTCTGATACATCCAACACAGGTACATTTTTTTCCTTAGTAAAGATACATAATTAGCTCCCAGTACATTTTTTTTATTTTGGTCTGTCGAGATACATGATTAGAGTCGACATAATTAGCTTCTGATACATCCAATGAAGATACATAATTAGTTGGAATTGTTGTAATTACTTCGTTAGAATGGAAATTTGTGTAAATATAACAAGTTAAGGTGCATGTTTATGTTATTTTTCCAAAAAACAAACATTGAGGCTCAGATGTCTAATACTTACGAAACGGAAAGAGATACATGAATCAACGTCATGGCTACAGACACCAGTTGTAGGGACACTTTCCATCCGGGTTGCCCCGCCAAGATACGGGTCCAATTTTTGTCTTGCACAATCAATTTTCTCATAGAAAGAAGAAAATCATCATCACCGCCTCAAAATTTTCACTACAAGTTTAGATCTTTATTATGTATAAGGTCTCCTTGGTCTTCTGCTTCTTTTTGTCTAGTGCATACAAAGGAATAGTGGTGATCAAAAGCTTTGAAATTATTTTTTTGTAGTGGTATGGAGGTTGGAGAGGTGGTACAGTGGTCGATCTAAGAGTGAATTAGTAGGACCTCAATGAAATATGGTCGGAGCACAGTGAAATTGCACCATCGGAGCTTAATAAAACAGCAGTGAAATTGGGGACACAATGTTTATATTTCTTTCATTTTTGGTGATATTGGGGAGGGAAGTAAAAAAGTATTGCAATAGTATTTTTTTCTCAATAAAGTGTTTCCATAGATGACTTTATGGAAATGGTTTGTGCAACCATTGCTATAAGACACTCTATTGCAACAATTTTTCAATAATAGCAACGGTTATACCACAAAATAGTTCTACTAGAATAATTTTTTTTGCAACAATTATAACTGTTGCAATAGAGGATCTATTGCAATACTTTTGGAACCGTTGTCAAAAAGTCTGTTACAATAGGGGTAATTTATAGAGGCACACATAATGTAAGTTGGACTTTCAACTACCTTTAACCATTACCTATAGGTTCAAGTGCAATCATCAAATAAGTTTACAAATATCACCACTTGCACAACAACACAATCTTTATCCAGAAATACAATAATTTCATTATTCAAAAATATTTCTGATAAATCAATTTGCATGTTCATTAGTTTCTCAAGAAAAAACAAGTACTCATATTTATTAGCATGCAGTGCAATCAACAATCAAGAATTTAGTTAAATCCACTAATTTATAGACAGTTAGCCTTAGTTTGATTATTAATAACCATAAAATTATGACAGCTTTATCATAGGGTAATTTATCACTCAATTGCTCAACTACGATTACAATTCACTAATTCAACTTAATTTTTCAATCTATTCACTATCATATTTGCTTCACTATAATCAGTTTATATCAACTCCTTTTACTTTTGAAAAACACCGTAATTACTAGTTACTAGTTTTCAAAACCCATAGTCCCGTAACTTGACACAAAAATACATATATTCTCATAAATTATCAAAATTAACACATAATCCACAGAATCATCAAAGATGTGCTCCGACATAATAACTAAAATAAATTAGATTCAATTAATGTTCATATTTTAATTATTACCAATCATTCACCGTGCCCAGGCCTAAGCATGAAATCTCCCGCCAAACTATATTACAATTATGCAATTTAATCAAGTTTTACTACACTTTAAACTAACCTACCTTGGCGTGAAAATCTTGCTACAAAATGTGTGATTCCACAGTTGCCTTGCCTTTTCTTGTTGCTCAACTGGATCTCCATTTAATAATAACAATCATACCAATTCTAGGAATATAACCCAACTTCCATTGATTTTGACCCAATCCCATGCATACACTCATCATTCTTGGGTTTTCTAACTTTTATTATACTCAAAATTTCTATATTCTGAAATGGTTAGATCAATTCATAGTCCCAAATACCTCAACACTAACTCAAATTCAAGGAATTTCAACCTAGTAATTCACTTTACACTAGAAAATTCTACCAAGGTTAAATTTCAATTCCTATCATAATCAATCTAATATTGTAGTAAGGATTTTAGAAACAAACTAGTGTTAGATTGATGGAAAAACAAACCTTTAAGGAAGAAATCAATAGAAAACTAAAGAAATGGTCTCTCTAGAGTTGGGGATTGAAATTTTTGAGTTATGAAAATGAAACCAGTCAAATATAAGTATATATATTGTCTGAATCCTTCTATATCAACCCATATCCCTCTATAGTGTCCTGCTATAACAACCTAATCCAGCTATAGTGGATTTAGCTTTTTAGCACTGACAGTTTTCAATAAAAAGCCATAACTTTTCACTTCAAAAATGAAGTAATGAATGGTCAGTGACTTTGAAAAGAAAAGTTAGATTTCTTTAATTTGGTGGGAATTGAACCCCTTTAACTCTTTATATTGTAGGAGGAGTGCTCCTTTGAAGTCAATCTTAGTTTAACTTAGCTCTAAACATAATTGGTAAGGACACATTCAACTTAACATTGTGCTAGGAGTACTGTATGACCTTAACTCATATCTAATACACTCCCATACTAAAATCCTGATCCTAAAACTTTTGTGATATAGATTATTATACCTTTTACATACCATAGATATGTTTAGTAACAACGAAATGGGTCGTTACATCAGATATAGATTTACCATCCATTCATCTCCAAATAGACATTGAGTGAAGTTAAGCACAATGTCAAAATTAAAAGACTCTACTTTCAGAGTTGTTAGCATTTCACTATACTTTCTCATTTTCTATTATTTATCAACTAAATGATATTTTATACTCAGTCACTGTATCAAGGCTTTTTAAGACAAGGAGATGCAAAACCAATCATTTTTCACACAAATTAGTTATTTTTGTTACAGTGTCTAAGAATGAGATTGTGAGAGTTCATGAAAAGATAACACAAAAACTCAGAGAAAGCTGAACTTTTATTGCATCGCGCCTGCTATGGAGGTCCAACTCTTGCTATAGTGGGATCTGCTTACTATAGTAAGACTGACCATTATTGATCCTGCTATAGTAGAAAAATTATCCACTATAGCCGGCCAGTGGTAGCAGCCTTCCCTCCACTATAGCGCGTAGGCAAGGCAGTAACTTCAGATATCTTCATTTTAGTTAATTTACAACATACTCCCAGATTTTGGCATTCCACTCTATCCTTTTATGTTAAACACTATATTCAGAGTTTTACTAACCCAATTCATATCAAAAGTTTTTATGGGTTACTATACTCTTACCTATCATGATATCACCTTAAACTCATCTAACATTACACCCCGAGACAGTAAATATGTGTAAACTACACAACACTAAATTTTTATTAGAATCCATCCTATCCTAAGATTTTATGAACTCTCACCCTAGGAAAAACTCAATTGGGGCACTTACATCCTAATTAGTGTTATAATGAATACAACAACACCAAATACTACACCATGTTTTCCCCTCGAGACATCTATTTAATGACTCTTTTTCACATCTTCATGATCAGAACACATAAATAAATTCTCTAAAGTACAAATACCAACACACCACTATGGGTGTAACGCCCCAAATCTGGTACTCAAAAAGCTACACGGTGCCCTGACCCCGAAGGATCACAAGCTAACCCATAATTGATATCTGTAAACTGAGCACTGAATAATAGTAATAATATCGAAAATGTGGAAATATGAGCTGAAAGGCCATAAGGTTCAATACTAGTACATAACTAAAAAATATGGTATAACAATACCCAAACAACTAAGATAATTGTCTGAACATACTGTAGTCTGAAAGCCTCTAAATTGTCTGAATAAGAAGTTGATAGGACATGTCCCCAACTAACTCCAACTACTGAAATAGACTGAAAACTAAAATAGTAATGTGATCATCATGTCCTCGAAGGATGAGGACTCACTGCTAACTTTGATCACTGAACTGGGATGCTACTGGTTCTCTGGAGCTCGTGCTTCTAAACCAATGGAATAAAATGTCATAGCACAAATGCGTCAGTACTTGGAATGTACTGGTATACAAGTGAGGTAGGCTGAATGCAATAGGTTCATATGTATGAACAATACTAACTGACTGACTAACATGAATGTGAGAATACATGTATGCATACGTAACTATAATTGAGATCATGATAGGACTGGATACTGAGTTCCGACTACTGAGTCTACTAACATTGACATCTGAGTCACTGATGAGTGAGAAACTGATACTAAGGGACTGATACTATGTTACTAATACATAGATAACATGGCTCTAGGCACACAGCTAAATGTTCGGGTACAAGTACCCCCAGGACTCGATGAGAAAAAACTGACATAGCATGGCTTACTTGAATCATGACCAACAACACAATTCATAACTCATATATTGAAGCAATTCATCAAAGATGTGATATGTATAAGCTTGTACATTTCATGATATCATACTAGTTGGGCATTGTTCCTTCATCTAGGCATTTAATCATACACATAGTAGGCATAGCACATGTAGACAACATTATACAACAATTAATCATCATGATTCATCTCTAATTTTATTACCCTATGGTTTATTTATAGGTTCACATGAATATACAACTATGCAAATCAATTCCATATAAAATTGATCACCCAACATGGATTTGAATTCAATTGATTATTCTTAACATAAACAAAACAAACCCAACATGAAATTCATAAAGAAATCAATAAACTTAAACTTAGAAAAGAGATTCTTGGGCTTCATGGATGAAAGGAGTCCATGAATGAACACTACTCATACCTTAGTTTATGATTTTGTAAAGATTGACGGTGAAACCTTCTTGAATTTAAATCTCCAATAGAAACCCTAGCTTGTACTTGAGAGAAACTTGAGAGAAAATAGTATATTTTGGGTAAAGAATGGCTAAATCACGTGTTATTGGGTTTAAATAAGGGTAGGAAATTGACTCTTTTAATCCTTAGACGCGTCTTGTAATTTCAATAAAATTTTCCTGAACTAGGCCCCTGGCGTGACGCGGTGCTATCGCTCCATGTCACTGGAATTTGACAATTGGGAAACTGAGGGATGGTGCGATATGGAGCCATCGTGTTTCCCCTTTCTTCCTAACCTGGAACTTTGGCGCGACACGGGAGAAATCACCCTGAGACACTAGAAAAGGAAAATTACCATTTTAGCTTGTGGCACGGCGCGCCGTTGACCAATATGGCATTATTTTACGATGGGAACTTGAAATAGGCATAACTTCTTACCCGATTATCGGATTTAAGCGAATCATTTATCGATGGAAAGCTTATTGAATTTCCCACATGACAAAAATGAAAATCTTGAAAATTCCTCATGGAATAATCATCATTCAATTTAGAAGCTAGTACTAGGCATTCTTGGGACGAAATTAGCTAGGAAACTTCGGGGTATTACAATGGGTTTCATTAACACATAAATTGTCCACCACAACTCACAGTAATCCATTCGACCCTCAATAATCAATCATTTATAAATAACCAACTCATCAGTTATTACACAAGGACAAACTATACTTCTTTAGCCCCTCAACTAGCTTATAGTTAGTCAAATTACTGACTCAGCATACCTCAGCCACTTAATAGTAATATAAATCATGTATTATCATGAGCAATGAAAGGGATATGAATATTCAATAATATATCTAACTCTACTCCCTCAATCAACCCTACAATTAAGGATCATCAATCATAATCAAGCTAATTTATTTCACAAGCCTTAGCAATCCAATTATACAACATTCAAGGGATACTATTAATCAATAATTATTCCCATACAATAAGCATATAAGCAATGTCAAACCATAATCATTAAATTATATTTCATTTTGTAAATCAACACATGAGTGACTAGTTTTACCAATAGACAACCACAATTACCTTATTCATGAATACAAGGGAACCTAGTTCCACTATAATCTCACAATTTCTTCGTCAACTGGACATTACCATCACAATACAAGTAGTTTACTCAATCAATAGTGAAAACCATCAGGTCAAAAAAATCTAACGTTTAAACATACATGTCACCAAAAATATACAACAATGAATCAATGCCTATATTAGACATTTAACATATCAAAACATCATATCTTATTCACTACATCATTCAATTTTCATGCTTAGGGCTACCAAAACCGCTCTTTCATTCATTAACTAACAACCTAGTCATCAAAAGACATTTCAATCACCAACAGATCATTCATTCATTTAACCGAAAATCAAGTCACCAATAAACCATTAAGTTATCACAAAATTTAAAACTAAAAACAAATTTTCTTTAAACAATGAATTCAAATAACACTTTTATTAACCATATTAGTTACTACCATCAACCGAAGAAACAATCATTATCACATCTTATAATACACCAAATAAGGTTACAACTATGCAATTTCATCATAATTCATACATCAGTCATAAGTCTTAGCTCTTATAAAGTACCAATTGGATATAACTAGGTTCTAATTGTGATCTTATTAATATATCAATTGGAATCGGCTATATATCAAGTGGACTCAATCAATTTAGACAACAATCAAAGTAAAACAATAGGAAGGGGGAAGGAAAACAATTTCTAAAATGCCTTATATTTTCCCAATAATTTGATGTGGATGTCTTCACACCAATTAGCATGAATCTCCTCAATATTTTTACTTGTTACTTGTAAGATAGGTAACCTAGTGTGTTGATGCCAACTGTCATGACCTAACTAACTGAATCATGAGAGCACCTACTCTAATTCACCTAGATAGAGAACTGTTACCATTCATTTTAAAATACATATAGAAGTTTAAGCAATTTCATTAAGGGTCTAAAATTTTGATAAATGATACAACCTTTTACAATAAATCATAAATGAAAACACTTCCACCTAGGACCTAGTCTATATAATGTACAAGAGTTTCTAATAATGAAACAACAACATAAAGGACACAGCTTCCTCAGTAGGAATAAAATGAGTAGAAATTGTTGGAGATCATTATCCATATCAACTAATTTTACAACCAAACTACAACCCAAAAAGGTATAACAAGTGTAGCATCAGTACAAACAAGACGTACTAATGGCATCATCGGCTGACCAAGGTTAAAGAACAAAATGTATAATATACAAATTCAAAATAAATCATGACATATAATATGACAGTATAAATCTCCTCAGTCTATAGTTCATGGCATTATTTAAAGTAAGTAACTTCCATTTTCCCCTCAAATACACTAGCCATTAGATCTCTGGCCTAAACTAAATATGAGTGAACACAACTTCATAGTCGAGCTAAGACTACAAGTATTAACTACCAAATATTTCCTTAATCTTCATTCATAAAACCATTATTATCATCTCCATTTACCACATTATAGGAAACACCATGATATATAATTCAAATAGTCAATAACAATGTCTACACTTGAAAAATGTACAATCGACTGAAAGTCTACACACAAGACTATTTTATGACCAACTCTAGTGGTTCTTTATTTCATGAAGTCTTTTCAAATATTAAAATTAAAATTCTCATCTTGGAAATGATAATTATAATCTAGGGAAATCAGTTCACACAGAAACTCAAGTTCAAATAACAAGTTGAAATATCAATTCAATAGTTCACTCAAGGAATCCTACTCAATAATATTAGTAATGGTTCACACAAGGAGCACTAAATATCATTATCATCAACCAGTCCACACAATGATGCAAAATATCATTAAGTCAACAAACAAACTTGATCCACTCAAGGAACAAATATAAATAAATCAATAAATAAACTCGGCCCACTCAAGGAATCAAATATAAAGAAATCAACAAATAGACCCAATCCACTTAAGAAATTAAATATAAATAATCAACAAATAAATTTCATTCACTCATGAAATCAATTATAAATAAATTAACAAATAATCCGGTTCACTCAAGGAATCATCAAAATCATCAATCCTTGTACACACATGTTAAGGTTCTTATGACCAACACTAGCCATGACCTATAGGGGACGAGCTCTATCCATGTACCAAAGTCCCATACATCTAGTGTCTACCAATCTTATATAAACCTCTCGTGAAAATGTTCATTACTGGCTCATCTCACAATAATAATAATAAATTTTGTGAAGCTGTCCTTTACTGTCTCATCCCACAATACCAACCTTATATCAACCAATCCCCTGATGATGTCCATTACCAGCTTATCTCACAATAATAATAATAAATTCTGTGAAGATGTCCTTTACTAGCTAATAATAATAATAATAATAATAATAATAATAATAATAATAATAGTAGTAGTAATAATAATAATAATAATAATAATAATAATAATAATAATAATAAGAAGAAGAAGAAGAAGAAGAAGAAGAAGAATTATAAGATTAATAGTAATAATAATAATCCCGTAAAGATGTCCTTTATCGACTTATTCCATAACATAATAATAAATTTTATGAAGATGTCCTTCATCGACTCATCCCACAATAATAATAATAATAATAATAATAATAATAATAATAATAATAATAATAATTAATAATAATAATAACAATAATAATATCATGAAGATATTCTTTATCAGTTCATCCCACAAATAGCATAGATATTACAACAACTACAACTACAACAAAAATAAACAACCACAATTGTACTATCAACAAGTCGATAGCATAACCTCATTCTATGTGTTAAACGCATAGGATATCATCTGACAATTTACTTTATTTGAACATATATTGTAATAAGTACAAATGAACAATTAACTTGCTCACATAAATCAAGTTAGATTTTCAACTGCCTTTAATCATCACCTACTGGTTTAAGTGCAATCATCATATATGTTTACAAATATCATCAGTTGCACCACAACATAGTCCTTATCCAAAAAATTAGTGATCTCATTATTCAACAACACTTATGACAAATCATATAGCATGTTCATTAGGTTCTCAACCAAAATCACATACTCGTATATGCTAGCATGCAGTACAATCAATGACCAATCATTTAGTTAAATTCGCTCATTTATTTAAAATAAGCCTTAGTTCGATTATTAATAATCATAAAATTATTACAAAACTTTGGCATAGATTAATTCTTCACCAATTGCAAACTATGATTACACTCTACCAATTCAACTTAACTTTCCAACCTATTCACTATCAAGTTTGCTTCACTATAATCAATTTACATCAATGTCTTTCAATTTTAAAAAACACCATAATTACTAGTTACTAGTTTTCACAACTTATAGTTTCATAACCGGACACCTAAATACATGTATTTTCATAGATTATCACAATTAACACATAATTCATAAAATCATTAAAGACATTCTCTAAAATAATAATTAAACTGAATTAGATTCAATTTATGTTCACATTTTAATTATTATCAATCATTCACCATACCTATATGCCTAAGCATAAAATATCCCATAAAACTCTATTACTATAATACATGAAATATCTCGTCAAACTCTATTACTATCAGCAATTTAACTAAGATTCTCCACATATTAAATCTAGCTAATCTATGCATTAAGCTGCGGCTATGAAATGCATGATTCTGTGGTTACCTTACCTTTTCTTATTGCTCTACTTTGAGCCTAATTTGTTAAGTAGAGAGGGGCTTACATGACCCATATTTTATGCCAAAGACCTGCATTCTCACTTTGAGCACTCAAATAGGTCAATTCACATCCAAAAATTAAGTTTAGATCAGCTACATACATATTTTTGCATCTTTTGGCTCTGAGAATGATATTCCCAGTTTAAAAGATAGTAATAGTACACCAAGCAGACAAGAACTTCATTTCACTTTCTTTCTCAAAAATTTGGGACACACTTAGTAAGTTGTACTTCAAACCACTCATACAGTACACATTTTCTATTGAATGATTTAAGAATTTTCCAATCTTTCTAATATCAAGAATATAACCTTTCTTTCCATTGCCAAAAGAGAAACCTCCACCTTGAAGTGCCTTGAGTAAAAGAAAAAAGTCAGTTTTTTTCAATCATATGCTTAGAGAATCCACTATTAATGGACCAACTTTGATTATATTTCCTCACTCTTACCTGTAAATAGAGATCATTTATTAGATTTGGGAACCCATTTGAGTCTGAGTTCACAATAGGGGGATAGGGGAGTGATCACGACTTTCTTGGTCTAGTGTGGAAGTCTATTGATGTCGCCTAAAACTAGACTCCAACCAGAAGTATAATGTGGTTACTTGCAAATATAATAACCTAACTAGGTTAGGGTCGATCCCACAGGAAAAAATGTGAATAGTTGCTTGACTTGATGTAATCCACGAGCAGTACAGGAAAGTAAATAGGGTGATTTTAGTATCGATCGCAAGTAGTAACCAATTCTTGTTTACTTTTGAGTTCTAGACAATAGGAGATGAACACTAGGCTTGTGTTCCCCCTGACTTCTTAACTCCATAAACTTCTCATGTTCAATCTAACTATTTTGTTGTTTCGGATATGAAGTCTAAAAGATAGGTATTATCAGCTAACTTTTGAGCATGAAGATAAATTTCACCCTTTACCGGTTAAGTCTCAGGGTGTCAATATTGCTCTTTGCTACGACCTAAATTCACCACTCCTTTTGGGATCCAGTGATTAGATGAGACGCGGGGACTAAAAGGAGGAGGTAGAGTTCTCAAATCACGGTCTTGACTTCTTTTCCCAATCGTAAACTCCTTTTTGGGGATGGGTGAAAATACAGGATATCTAAAACTACTAAAGCTACTTGAGATTAATTATCATGAAGAAGATTAAGAGATATTCATAACCCTAGAACAGATAATTCTCACACTTTCTCTATGTAGCTAATTCGCCATGGTTCCCACAACCCTAGTCAAGGAGATTAGTCGTTCATGTTTGAGCAAGAAACCATGATTATCAAAGAAGAACACATATAATTAATTGAATAATAATAATATGAATAAACTCCAAAGTCTTGAATTGAATAAACCCAAAATCTCAAGTATAGTTGTAAAAGTATTGTTAAAATTTGTATCCTATGATAAGAATACGTAACCTAATACAAGGTAAACCCTGGAGTATTTATAGTATCTCAAAATGACATAAAAATCTTAAGAAAAAAGGGAAAGTTAAAGTTAAGTTGATGGTCAGTATGACTCGGTCTTTACTCGTACCAATATCATACGAGTCGTACCCTACCTTCTCATATACATTCCAGTGTTTTTTCTCCTAAGGCTTCAACTTTTTTTCAGCATACCACTCCTACTCAGGAGTGTACCTGAGTGTACGACTCATGTCCTTCACTGGTATCCACCTAGGATGTTGATCTTTCCAAGCTCTGAACACTGGTTTGTGTACAAATTCCTTATACAAGTCATACTCAGACTTCCAACTTGTATACTTCTAAGACTTCAACTCTTGAGTAGTAGCATAGGTTCTATTATGCTTATGACTTTTTTGTATGAATCATATCCTAGCTTACGACTTGGATACCTGAGATGTATCTTCCTCTTGCTTAACTCTTCAGGTTGGCTTTTGGCTTTGTTGTGCATACAATTTAGCATACGAGTCATATCGGATATTTATGACTCAGGATATGACTTGTATACTGATCAGAATAAGTCTTTTTTAGGCCTTTTTCTTTTTATTTTCATTCAAACAAAGTGGTCGACCTGTTTACCTGCAATATATACCAAAGTGAATCAATCTAACAAAATATCCTAAGTTCACGCATAAATTCACGGTTTTAAGCATCAAAAGTGTCGTGTTTTCATGCCACATCAACACCTTCAACTTAGATTTTTGCATGTCCTCAGGTAAATAAAACCAAACAAAATTTCTGGATACAGAGACGACGCTTAAATAGGAGGATCTTAAGTTACCCATGGCAGTGATTTTGAACTCAAATTTAATCTTGTTGTTCCCCTCCTAATTCTAACTTTTAAGACTCAAACTGTGTATAACGATTTAGCATACATAGAAACATGAGGGAATCCGATGATGGAATTACATTTGCAATAGACAACTAGGCATAGACACATAGTACATTAATTAAATAATCTAGGAACCTAGCTACATAGCCCATGTACACTCACAATAAAAAGAAATCCCATTCACTCTTCATATGGATAAACCAATATATTCAGGGATATAACAAATGATTCTCTTACTCTCAAAGAAGTATCACCAGTGTACAAGAATACCATAGGCTTGTCCTTATGCTCTTTTCCTAAGTTTTCAAATAGTCACAATAGCATCACTATATGACTTTATTCGGCTTGTAACGTAGGCTTTGGGTGGGTGTGATACTTATTGATAGTTAAAGTGTCTAAGCCTCCTTGGTACTACACTAAATTTTAGGGTCCATACTTAACCAATTTTTTCACTTTATTTCTGCCATTATTTCTCCCGCTTTATTTTAAAGCATATTCATGTTGAGTGTGGTCTTTTAGTCTTTCTTTTTCTCCTTTTCACAAATTTTCTTTTCTTTTTCTTTTTCTTCTTCTACCACACCCAACCTTACTTTCTTTTCCCTTGTTTAACCCTTCTTCATACCCATTTTACATTACGCACTCCTATGATAGTCACCTTTAACTTAGGTATTTTTCCTGAGTTGAAGTGTATAACGTCCAAGGAGGACTAGGGACAAAATAGGTTCATTGTAAGAAAAATAGGAAGCTGGTAGGTGCAACAAGAAAATTTAGTCTATCAAGGCTTAAATATTTAGATTGAAGGTAATCATTCATTTGGTTAGGGCATTTTAGGCTTAAGTGGATTTACACAAAAAGGGCCTATGATCACTTCCTACCTTACTATCTTAGACCTAGGTAAAAGTAACTGGGCAAGTTCTACATTCCGGCACACCGAGAACTCAGTATACCTCACACACACTTGCATAGGGTTACACTACTAAGTACTAGTTATCCAACTATGCAACTATTTACCCCTAATTGTTCTATATCTAATCCTAATTCCATTTCCAGATTCACAATTGTCTCAACAAGTATACATATCAAGCATCAAAACAAGGATTTTTTGAAGGGGTCAATTTCTTAACACAATTTTATTAAACACAGATCTCAACATAATTATTTCAAATCAACAGTGTTTCACAAACCACAAATCAAATTTCAACATCAAAAACCAAAAACAACATTTTTCATTACAAATGAAATATTCAAAATCCTCAAAATCAAAACAAAAATAATTCGTTGCCATAGGCGCGCTGATTTTCTCCCTATCTCAGTTGCCCACATCAAACCTGCAAGTCACAATAGACTTTTAATTTTAGCTACTTATACTTTTCAGCTACTCTTAAATTTTTCAAAATAACCCCCAACCCCAACAAAAATCTATGCATTGCCCTCGGTGCTATAAAAATCAATCAGGATAGAAAGTCATACCTAGGCGCTCAAGGTGCTGGCACATCTACATCAGCCTGTGGGCCCTCAAATCGAGTCCCACTCTTATCATCAACTGTCCCATCAGCCAGGACTAAACAAACAATAATTGGGGGCATAACATTTACCCCTTCAGTATCAACAATTGGGGCTTTTGATCCACTAGCTCCCAAGGCCATCTTGCGGACCCGTTGCTCCCGGTCCAGATCATCCTAGATGCTCTCAGCTCTAGCCCTCTTCTTGGTTTCTTTGTCTTCCTTTTTCTTTCTCTTCTTCTCTTTTCTTTACTCTTAAATCTCCTAAACTGGTCCATCTATTAGGACTTCCCAAATGTTAGGCATATGGACAGTAGGGATCACTATCTCAACTATAGGTTCAGTAATCACCGATCTTTCATAAAACTCTATGACTATTTTCTTGATTTTAGCAACCTCAGATCTAATATCAACAATATTTGGTATCTGCCCAACACTCAACTATCGAGTGATCCTCGACTCAAAAGCATTCAAGTACCTTTAGACCCGTCTGTCCTTGCTCTCAAACTGTGCATCAATCCAAGTTTACATGCCTCCTTCCATATAACCTACCTTAGTCTCTAGCATGGCTAGTCTGGTCATAACCTCAACTAAAAGGCCTTTAAAATAAGTATATCACCAGATGGCATACCTCAAGGTCTGGGTAGAATGGACTGGACTAGTGGTGAGGCACTAGAAAAACCCTTTACATCTATGTGTGAGCCCTCCAACTGTGCACCTACCTCGGTAGCCTCAGCAAAAGTAGTGGTATTAGCTTGACTATCCTGTGGGAACAAACCTGCCAAAATATATGCTGCCTGCCTTACCTGTCGAGCCAATGGGTTGGTCATATCTCTAATCAGGCCTAAGTTTGTGGTTCTCCTGGCCTAGATCATCTCATCTCTCTTAGGGAGTTTTAGCACTCTCGCAGCCAGACATATCTGTGTGATCATAAGGGTAGGCTTGAAATGCCTTCTTACCCCCAACTACCTAATCTTTTATCTCTTTGGATAGGAATTTTGATATATCAAACTCGAAGTCATCCATGAAACTGGCTATCATAGCTGCTCGAACCAGGCTCAGAACATCATCACCAGTAGTTGGACACAACCTGTGTCGGACTAAATTCTACAAAGCCTTTCCCTCTAAGTTGAGAGCACTCTTCTTTATTTTTTGGGAGACCACCCCGGGGCCTCCTATAATCCATGCAGTGTTTTGCCTATTTGAGGCTATACACTCTACTATTCATTTAAAAATTACCATTTTGTCCTCAGAACCCAATGTTCTATTGGTTATATTCCACATCACCTTTATTCTGTAGTTCATCTCACCTATGTTGATCAAATCCTAATACTCTAGTCCATACAAAAATCTACCAATAGTCCAAGGGAAAATATCAACCTGTACACTATAAATCATCAAGGAATTGATAGGCTCACCACCCTTCCACAGTTGACCCTGTAGGTATTGTCTCAGAAGCTCACCATTATATGCTACATAGAGTTCACGAATGAGGACCCTACTATATTTTCTGAGCTCTCTTTTCATCCACTCGAATCCATACTACCAGAAATACTCTTCAAAACCCGGTAACTCAAATATCCCAATAGTAGTCAATCTTCGCTCAGGATATAGTACTCTTCTGATCTTTCCACATAAAAATCGAAAGAACCCACTGTTGTATGTCTCCTATATTCTGGGGTACCCTCATCATTCTATGATAGGCACTGGTATAGTGGTAAGTTTAAGTAGAGGATCCTATTGGTCTATCAGGGTAGCATATACTTCTTCTAACCCTTAAGCTTCTTCAAAACTAACCTCTGTTGAACTGGATGAAGCATCATCTTAATCGTCAGCAGGCTATGGTGTATAAAGATGAGAAATAGTAGGTTTCTTTCTCATCGGGCCTTTAGGGGCTGATTTTGACTCTTGGGGAACTACTTTCTTCCCCTTTTCTTTCTCAACTACCTTTTCTTTCGGTTTATCTTTCCCTTTGGTGGTCTCCTCAAATAATTCACCACTGTTATCTGTTGATATCTGAAATTCAAAATTATTGGGTTCCATACTAGTAATCGGTGCTCACTTAGCATTCTTTTTAGATTGTTTGGATAAGGAAGCATTCTTAGGAGGCATGGTTCCTGTAAAAATAGAATTATTAGTAAGTAAGTAAAGGAAAGAAAACAAAAATTTAAAACTAAAGTTCAATATGCTTGTCTGGTCTGGGTAGAAGTGGTGGGTACTGGTCGTACCTAATTGGTACGACTTGTATGGACGAGTCGTATTTTATACTGTGTATGTCATTTGGTCACTGGTCAGCTTATGACTTCTTCTAACCAGTCATACCGACAAAGTATGACTCATTAACAAAAGTCGTATGCAGATCAGAAATATTTATTTTAACTTTAAGCCTCCCAGGTGGGTAAGACTAAGAATGTATGAGTCATATGGTTTGGGTATGACTCGTATGGTTGAGCCATATACATTCTAGATCTTTAAAATTGTTAGATTTCCATGGTTCTAGTGGGTACGAGTCCCATTATGACTCTCGAAGTCTTGCATCCACTGCAACAAAGAAGTCCAACTTTAAAGTTTGACTCTAAAGCAATTTCCCAAAATACCCACTATAATTTTTTAGCAATATCAATCATTTTAGGCTACCCAACATACAAAATCCATTTCCCAAAACCTAGTTTTACCCCCAATTCCTATTTTTCAACAAGAACACCAAAATTAGGGTACCAATAAGCAACACTTGTGTATATTCTATTCAAACCAAGTTCATAGTATCAAACATTACTCATTTCAACTTTAAAAGTAAAGAGATGAGGTTCACAACTTATTTGATGTTTGAAGATATCGAATTCTTGTTTTAAAGTTCTATTTGCTCCCAAATTCAAATTCAACTCAATAAAAATAAAAAATTTAAAGTTGATGGTAATTTAATCAAGTTTATTATAAGTGTTTTTGTGGATTAAGTCTTGAATATTGGGCAAAATTTGAAATAGGTACGAGTTGTGGTCTATCGGGTATCCGTCGGGTGCTCCTTTTTCTTTTTAATTGAAGATCTAGGTTGGGTTAACTCGTGATCTGACCTGGTAAGCATGGGTGCAAGTTGTGTATCCGAATCATACCCAGGCTTATGGGTAATTTCCTTGACTCCTATAAACCTAGAACCTTACCTGGGTTCTGAAGTGGGTACGAATCAAGGTGACGAGTTGTACCTTTAGGGCATGACTCGTTCTGTGAATCGTATCCATTCCAAAAAATTTTACCTGATTTTGATTTTTCTCCTAAGTCAATAAGAAACTCCTACTTATAATTTTTACCGTCTAGATATGACTCGTAAAGAGTTCGTATATCTAAAAACTCTTCGACTTCTTTGGATATTTTCAGCATTCATTATTCCTACACACTGAACAAACATATTACCCTGTAAATGAATAAGTACAAAAACATTGATTGCCTCCCACGCAGTGCTTGATTTAACATCACGACATGATAGGGCCAAGTTGGATACTCGGTTTCACTAACTAGCCTCATAGGTTGCCTCCCATGCTACATTTGATTTAATGTCATGGCACGATGCAATTTCCTTGGCTACTCAATCTTCACCAAGGGAAATTTCAACAACCTCATTCACTTCTTCATATTTCCCAAGTAGTGCTTCACTCTTTGCCAGTTTACCTTGAATGGGGGCTCACCATCCCTCTTTAATTCAAAACCACCATAGGGATAAACTTTTGTAACCGTGAATGGACCGTACCATCTTGACCTTAGTTTACCCGGAAACAAATGAAGCTTGGACTTATTGAGCAGCACCTCATCACCCATTTTGAATACTTTCTTCTCAATCTTGCAGTCGTCATGTAGCTTCATATTTTCTTTGTAAAGTGCTGAACTTTCATATGCCCGGAGCCAAAATTTATCCAACTCATTGATCTTATTCAACCTTTACTTAGCTGCATCTTTTCATTCTAGATTCAGCTTCTTTAATGCCCATAATGCCTTATGTTAAAACTCAATTGGCAAGTGAAAAGCCTTGCCATATACTAGCTGATAGGGTGAAGCACCAATGAGGGTTTTATAAGTTGTGTAGTAGGCCCATAATGCATCATTCAACTTTCTTGCATAATCAGTCTTATTGGCATTCACAGTATTTGCCAATATGGACTTGATTTCTTTATTGGACACCTCAACTTGTCCACTAGTCTATGGATGATAGGGTTTGCCACCCTATGCTTCACTCCGCATTTTTCAAGCAGACTCTTGAATAGATAATTACAAAAATGTGACCCTCCATCACTAATAATAGCCTGTGGCATACCAAATTGAGAAAAGATATTCTTTCTTAAGAATGCAGTGACACTATGTGCTTCATTGTTAGGAAGCGCAATTGCTTCTGCCCACTTCAAAACATAGTCTACAGCCACAAGTATATACTTGATGCCAAACGAACTCTTGAAAGGTCCCATGAAATCTATACCTCATACATCAAACAATTGCAACTATAAAATAGAAGTCATAGGTAGTTAGTGTTTTCTAGAAATACTACCTTGTCGTTGACATTGATCATAAGAAGAAGTCTAATCATGCGCATCTTTGTAGATTGCTGGCCAATAATAGCCACATTGTAGAATTTTATGCACTGTGCAGGCCCCTTCATGATGACCCCTATGAATGAATGACAAGCCTCAAGTATGCTCATCATCTCCAACTCAAGTATGCACCTACGAATGATTCCATCTACACAAATTTTTAATAAAAAAGGTTCATCCCAAAAAAATTTCCATACCTTATGCATGGACTTCTTTCTTTGCTAATATAAAAGATCATCTGGGACTAGATCACTGGCTAAGTAATTTGCATAATATGCAAACCATGGAATTAGATCTTGGGAAGCTGTCAATATCTATTCATCTAGAAAACTATCATTAATCTCCAACCCATTAGCAACCTTATGCATAACTTCCTCCTCTAGTCTAGATAAGTGATCTGCAACTTGATTTTCTGTGCCTTTTCTGTCCTCCACCTCAAAGTCAATTTTGTGCAACAATAGCCATTAGGTATGCAATGCTGCATGATCAGTGTGCACAATCACCTTTGTCCCAATCAAGTAAGATCTAAAATTTTCTAAGGTAAAAAACACTTCCAATAACTCTTGCTCTATCATGGTATAGTTCTTTTGAGCAGGATTAGTTCCTTACTAGCTAGTAGATGGGAGGAAAGATTTTTCTTTCCGTTGGCCAAGTACGGCCCCTAAGTCCAATCTACTAGCATCACACATAATCTCAAAAGGTAAGGACCAATTAAGAAACATAATGATTGGAGCAGTCACCAACCTCTCCTTTAAGCATTTCAATGCCTTTTTACATGCACCATCAAAATTAAATTTTACTTCCTTCTTAAGAAGATTGTAAAGAGGATTAGTAATCTTCAAGAAGTCCTTGATAAAATGTAACACCCCAATTCACTGAACCGAAATACTACACGGTGCTCATGACCCTGAGGGACCACAAGCTAACCCATGACTAATATTTGTACCTGTATACTGCAAATCATGATATAATAATGCGGAATACATAGAACTGTAAGGCCATAAGGTTTAAATAAATACAATCATATGGGTGAAAATACCCAAAACAACTCAATCTGAACGTAAATCTGAACATAAATCTGAAAGCCTCTAAACTATCTGAATAAGGAGTTGAAGGAACATGTCTCCAACTAACTCTGTAAAACTGAACTGAAGGAATAAATAAATGAATCAAATCATATTGTCCTCGAATCAATGAGGACTCACTGTATCTCTGCGATTGGAATGCTACCGCTACTGCTGGGCTGGAGCTCATGTCTCAGAACCTATGGTGTAACATGAAAAGAAAGCACCATAGTGCAAATGCGTCAGTACAATTGGAGTACTGAGTATACAAGAAAGGTAGGCTGAACATAAAGGGTTTCATGCATGAACAACACTGACTGACTAATATGAACGTGGGAGTGCAAACACAC
>JAPEIP010000005.1:36352819-36393618 GCA_026120095.1 Capsicum chinense
TGGAGGCGTAGGCTATGACCTTACCATGCTGCATGAGGACACAACCTAAACCCACTCTGGATGCATCACAATAGACTACAAAATCATCTGAACCATCTGGAATAGCTAGAACTAGAGCAGAGGTGAGTCGAGTCTTCAACTCTTGAAAGATCTTCTCGCATGAATCTAACCACTAAAACTTAATCTTTTTCTGAGTCAATCTGGATGTGGGAGATTCAATAAAAGAAAATCCCTCGACAAACAGTCTATAATAGCCAGCCAAACCCAAGAAACTCCTAATATCTGATGGAGATACGAGTCTAGGCCAGTTTCTTACTGCCTCAGCTTTTTGAGGATCTACTCTAATGCCATCACCAAAAACAATATAGCCAAAGAATGCTATTGATCTTAGCCAAAATTTGCACTTGCTGAACTTAGTGAATAATTGGTGATCCCTGAGAGTCTGAAGAACAATCCTGAGATGGTCTGCATGATCACGCTCTATGCAAGAATAGACCAGAATATCATTTATGAAGACTATGAAAAACATATCCAAGTACTGCTTGAACACACGGTTCATCAAATCCATAAAAGTTGCAGGGGCATTGGTAAGACCAAATGACATGAATAAAAATTTGAAGTGACCATACCTAGTACAAAAAGCTATATTTGAAATGTCACATTCTCTAACTCTGAGATGATGATAGCCTGATCTGAGTTCTATCTTGGAGAAGTAACTAGCACCCTGAAGTTGGTCAAATAGATCATCAATCCAGGGAAGAGGATATCTGTTCTTGACTGGGACCTTTTTGAGTTGACGGTAATCAATACACATCCTGATAGAACTGTCTTTCTTGTGCACAAATAATACTGGAGCACCCCATGAGGAAATGTTGGGTTTGATGAATCCCTTATCTAAGAGATCCTTCAACTGATCTTTCAGTTCCTTGAGTTCTGCTGGTGCCATTCTGTATGGCAGAATAGAAATAGGTTAAGCATCCAGAAGAAGGTCTATTCGGAATTCTATTTCTCTTTTGGGAGGAATACCTGGAAGATCTTTGGGAAAGACATCTGAGTATTCATTAACAACAGGGACTATTTCAAGGCTAGAATATTTAGAACTGAAATCTTTAACGTGCACGAGATGATACACACACCCCTTAGAAATCATTTTCCCTGCCCGAAGGTTGGAAACAAGTTGACTCCTGACCGCTAAAATGCTACCCTTTCACTCTAGGATGGGCTCATTCGAGAACTGAAACTGAACTATCCTATTTCTGTAGTCGATTGTGGCATAGCAGGAATGAAGCCAATCCATGTCGAGAATGAATCAAAACCAGTCATCTCTAACTCTACTAAATCTACTGACGTAGATTTCTGAGATATCATAACCGGGCAGTTCCTGTATACCCGTCGGGCTATGATGGTTTTACCCACTGGGGTAGAAACTAAGAAGGGCTCTGCTAAGACTTCGGGACTGATTCCAAAATTTCCTGCCATGTATGGAGTAACAAAAGACAAAGATGTACCTGGGTCTAGCAAAGCATAAACATGAACATGGAAAATCTATAACGTACCAGTAATGACATCAGGAGAATTTTCCTGATCCTGTCGGGACTGAAGATCATAGAGTCTGTTTGTGTGTTGCCCACTGGTAGCACTGGAAATGGCACCCTGCTGGTTCGGGCAACTGAACTGATCTGGAGAATGATTTTGCTGACCTTGAAGACTTGACTGCAGACACTCCCTAATCCTATGGCCTGGCTTGCCACAACCAAAACAGATATCACTACCGGCTCTGCAAATGCCCTTGTGGTTCTTACCACAAGTCTGACAAAGGAGATTTGTTTGGGCACTCCTAACACTGCCCTGAGATTTAAAGCCTGGCACTTTGTCTCTATTGCCATCTCTGAACTTTGGTACTGGAGCACTGGCAGAGGAAGGAGCTGGAACGGCTGACTTGGAGTAAAACTATGAACGGTTTCCTCCATCTGACTTGGGGTGAGCAAAGTTGAAATTACCTAACCTTGCTCTCTTGTTCTGCCTCTCTATAGTCTTAAACTTCTGCTCTTCTACTTGCTAGGCATAGGTCATGAGTCTTGCTAAGGTCATATCACCGATCAGCATCGTAGACCTACACTCATTTACCATACAATCGTTGACCCCTAACACGAACTTGGTAATCTTAGCTCTATTGTCTGCAACCACATGAGGAACATACCTGGCTAGCTGAGTAAATCTAAGAGAATACTCCCTAACCGTCATATTCCCCTGCCTGAGGTTGATGAACTCAAGAACTTTGGCTTTCCTCAGCTCTTGGGGAAAGAATCTGTCTAAGAAGGATGTGACAAATTCCTCCCACTCGATAGGGCCTGTATCATCTGACCTCTCATACTTCCACTTTTTGTACCAATCATGAGCAACATCCTATAACTGGTAGGTAGCTAACTCAGCACTCTCAATAGAAGTAACTCTCATGATGTTAATGACCTTCTGGACTTGGTCAATGAACTCCTGAGGGTCCTCATCAGACTTAGACCCATGGAAAGATCGAGGGTTCATCCAGGTGAAGTCCCGAACCCTAGCTACTTTAGGAGTGGCCACTGAATTGGCTGGAATGACTGGTGGCCATTCATTCTATGCAGCCATGGACTGACCAAGTGTGGTAAATGCGGTTCTAAACTCTACATGGGAAACATGTTCGCCCAAAGGATCTTCAGGCTGAGGAGCTGGCTGGTTTTTTCTCTTTGGGGCCATGGTCTGGAATAAGAGAACAATGGATTAGACTGAGAGTTTAACTTGTGATTATGCTCACTAGCATGACATGAATAATGAAAAAAAGGGACTGTTCCTAAAACATCTTATAGCCTCCCGCACATAAATGTGGCGTGCAATACACCCATGTACAAGACTCTACTAGATGCGGCTTTCAGACTTCCTCGGACTCTATTAAACCTTAGGATCAAATACCAAGTTTGTAACACCCCGATTCACTGAACCAGAATGCTACACGGTGCTCATGACCCCGAGAGACCACAAGCTAACCCATGACTGATATCTGTACCTGTATACTGCAAATCATGATATAATAATATGGAATACATAGAACTGTAAGGCTATAAGGTTCAACTGAATACAATCATGTGGGTGAAAATACCCAAAACAACTCAATCTGAACATAAATCTGAAAGCCTCTAAACTATATGAACAAGGAGTTGAAGAAACATGTCTTCAACTAACTCCGTAAAACTGAACTGAAGAAATAAAAAAATGAATCAAATCATATTATCCTCGAATCAATGAGGACTCACTGTGTCTCTGCGACTGGAATGCTACCGCTATTGCTGGGCTGGAGCTCGTGTCTTGGAACCTATGGTGTAACATGAAAAGAAAGCACCATAGCGCAAATGCGTCAGTACAACTGGAGTACTGTGTATACGAGGAAGGTAGGCTGAACATAAAAGGTTTCATGCATGAACAACAATGACTGACTAATATGAACGTGGGAGTGCAAACACATATATATAGAAACTGAGATCGTGACTATGTGATAGAATGACCTGTAAGCTAATACATAGTTTACGGATAACTGTCCTGACTGATACTGAAACTGATAATATGGACGACTCTATCTGACAGTCTTGTATATACTGAAATCTAAAAAACGCCCTGAGTTCTTTTACTGAGACTGATACTGAAACTGTGGTAAGTAATGTTTAACCGACATACCCAATGTATGCCGTTATGGCTAAGCTGGGGACCAATCGCTGCCCCGACTAAACGGGTTTTAATACCGTTCCACGGGTAAGGACAGCCTGTGAATGACCCTTATCTGGCGGGTACTAAATGAGAACGGTGGGAACCCTAAACTGATGGGTTAAGCCATCTCATCAACTTTAATCTGATGGGTTAATATGTCTCAACCTACACTGGCTACGTAGTTCTGGAACACAAGGATGACTACTAAGAATCACACCCTGAACTGGCGGGTGAGTTCCCATCCTTGGGTTCACTCGGTGCTAACCTGTACACCCATCTGGAGGGACTGGACATGAAAAGCTGACTGTGCATGACTTAATCTTACTGAATTCCGTTGACTGGCAGAATGTTACTGATATCTGACAACTGACTAAGATCATGAGGTTTTATTGAGTCACATGACTGACTGAAGTCTATGGAATCATAGCTTGAGTTCGGATATCATGAAACATGATACGGATCTAGGCACATAGCTATAGTTTTTGGGTATAAGTACCCCTAGGATTTGATGGAAGAAAACTGACACACATGACTGACTTGATCATAACAGTAGAGTCCATAGTTTATAATATCATAAATAGGGATCTCATACTAAGCATGGTTATCAACAATGTATTGCATGGAAAGGATTTCATATCACATGAAATTACTTGCACAATCTTAATATCATGTTCATTGCATAATCATATTGGCAACACATACCAATAGCATGGAAGTTCATGTGGATTGTATGGTTATCATACATCTTGTTCATAAGTAGAATTTGCAAGTAAACATAGAATAATCTCATAAGAATAGTTCTTGAGTATTCCAACAACATTTACAAGGCATATTATCAACATAGAAGTCATTGGAACGTAAAGGCATATCATGAATCCTTCACTTAGTCACAATTTAGCTATATTGCATGATTTCTAGTTTCTTTGGCATTTTATCAAACACCTTACATGTACATCTTAAGCATAGGTGAAATCATCAAATTATACATCATGAACAACTAAATTTACATGTTTCTAACTCATATGATATCATGAATTTATAAAAATATATAAAGATTCCATCTTGGGAATCACCCAATATTAACAACATGATCATCAACACCCATCAATTAGAAATCATACTTTATAATAAAAAAAGAGGATTTTTGAGCTTTATGGATGAAAGGGATCCATAGATCAACTTACGCATACCTTAGAAGGAAAGATTCTTGATGATTGATGGAGGAATTTTCTTGAAATCGGATCTTCAAGCTTAATTATGCAACCCTAGTTGTTTTTTTATTTTAGTGCTCTTGGATGATGAGCTTTGAGATGTTAATAGGGTTGTAATGTGATTAGAAGCTATATATTTTGTAGGGTTAAGTTTAGGGACGTGTAAGGAGTATTAAAAGAATTAATTACCCTTAAAATAACTCAAAATAGAGTGTTTTTGGCACCTGGAACTGACTTAGGTGGCGGCCAAGTGATCGCCTATGCTTGGGTTGGGCGGCGCCTAACCAATCGCCTATGCTTTGGTTGGGCGGCGCCTAACTAATTGCCTACGCTTACTGTCTCTCAAGAAAATGGGCATAATTTTTTTCTCGGGTATTGGATTAGGGCGAAATTGGTATCGTTGGAAAGATAATTTGATTCTATACAATTTGGTGGGTCTAAATCAGACAAAATACCATATTAACATCGCGTTATAATTGTTCAAAGATGACCCTTGCAAAATCAAACACTAAAACTTGATGGATTCACAAACTCTGAGCTTGAATTAACTTAAGTGACTCATATGAACATGCTTAATGCATCATAAGCTATCTTATCACTAGGATATTCATTGTAAGTCATGTACTCAAGTATGAATCACAGGATAGGACATTTCATACCTAGGAATACTTATTCACTTCCTAGCTTAGAAAACATGCGGGGTATTACAGAAAACTCCTATAAAAGCATGCATGCCATAAGAAACTTTGAATTTCTTTCGCAGAAATTAGGTAGGGTAATATTTCAATCACCTCAATCTTTGCTCAATTAACCTTTATGCCTCTCTTCGAAATCTTGTGCCCAAGCACAATTCATTCTTTGACCATAAAGTAGCCCTTCTCCCAATTAAGTACTAAGTTGCATTCTTCACATTATTGGAGAGAATTTGTCGAGTGCTTTATCCAGTCTTTCAAAGAATCACCAACAACCAAAAAATCATCCATGAACACTTCGATTGTGTCTTCTACCATATCAGAGAAAATTGACATCACACATCTCTAAAACGTGACTGGAGAGTTGCATAGCCCAAATAGCATGTGCTTGAATGCAAAAGTCCCATAAGGATATGTAAAAGTCGTCTTCTCTTGGTCCTAAGGTGCAATAGTGATCTGACTCTATCTTGATTACCCATCAAGAAAATAGTACCATCCTCTGCCTGCTAACCTGTCTAATATTTGATCCTTCAAAGGCATGGGAAAATAGTCCTTCTAATTCCACGCATTCAATTTTCTATAATCCGTGCACACTCTCCATCGTATGACTGGCCTCATAGGCACTAACTCATTCTTCTCATTAGGCACAACAGTAATTTTGCCTTTCTTTGGAATGCATTGTACCGAACTGACCCACTTGCTATTGCAATGAGATATTCTACAACAGCATCCAACCACTTGATTATTTCCTTCTCCACCACCTCTTGCATTAGAGGATTTAGTCGATGTTGATGTTCAATACATGGAACAAAATCCAATTTAAGTTGCATTTTGTGGGCATACAAACCAGGCAAAATAACCACAATATCTGCAATGGACTATCCAATGGACCTCTTGAATCTTTACAATACTGACAATAATTCTTCTACTTTTAATTGTCTCGGATCAGCTATAATAATAATCGTCAGGGTATTTTTGGCCCCCAAAAATGCATATCGTAAGTGAGATGGGAGGGCCTTCAACTCTAATACTAGTGGCTCTTCAATGGACGGACGAGCAAGTTTAGTAGTTCTATTCTTCAAATCTAAATCAAGCTTCTTTGGGGCATAATTATAAGAACCATTTCCATTTAGTGTACACACCATCTCTTCGTGCTTATCAATACTGTCACTATTGAAATTCATGATCACGATTGCAAGAGCCTCAACACCTAACCTTTCTTCAATAGGAACAACTATATTAGAACCATCATCCAAAAAAAGTAACTTCATCCACATTATGACATGAATCTGTCTCCTCATCATGCACATCAATCATAAATATCACTCTCAACTCATTAGGCTGCTTCATAGATTTGCAAATATTGAATGTCACCTATTCAATCTTATCATCAGATGTCCTTTCTCTAGATCAATCAATGTCTTTCCTGTAGCCAAAAATGGTCTTCGCAAAATAATTGGGACTTGAAAGTCTACTTCACAATCTAATATAACAAAATCAGCAGGGAATATAAAAAAGACTATTTTACCAATAAATCATAAAGGATACCAACAGGCTTTTTTACTATTCTGTCAGCCATCACTAGTCTCATTGTAGTTGGTTTGGGAGCTCTCAATCCCAACTGCTTGAATACATTAAAGGGAATAAGGTTGATGCTAGCACCCAAATCATATAATGCTCGAGTGAAGTTGAAAGACCACTAGTGTAAGGTATTGTGAAAGCAACATGATCCACTTTCTTCTATACCAATGATCTAGTAACTACAGCACTGCAATGATGAATATTATCGACTGTCTCATAACTGAATGACCTCTTCTTGGTGATTAAATCCTTTATGAATTTTGCATATCCTGGCATTTTCTCTAATGCCTCTACAAGTGGTATGTTGACAGTCAACTCTTTTAACAGAGACAAAAAACTTTTATACTTACCTTCATCTTGTTTCTTTTTTACCCTTTAAGAAAAATAGGGGTCTTAGAATAGGCTTCAACACAGGCTCTGAAACCTTCTTTTCTCCCACCTCCTGATTTTAACTTCTCTCTACATCAACAGGCTCATCATCATTTTTTTTTATCATCAACAGTGGGTACAGGTAGGTTTATAGTGATTTTACCACTTTGAGTGGTAATGGCATGACAGTGACCATCATTTCTGGGATTTACCACTATATTATTTGGAAGAGTGCCAGGTTGTCTCTGATTTACTGTGGCTGACATCTGACCAAATTTTTTCTCCAACCACTTGATTGTTGTAGTATGTGACTCAACTTTCTGGTTCAAACTTGACAAATCTGCTTTGATATCCTTCAAGCAGCCCTTTTGACTTCCTTTCCCTTTGACCAGCTTAGACAAAAGTGCTTCCATTTTGGACTCTATACCACGATTACCTGGTGGAATATACTTGTCAGTCTTCTCCTTATAGTCATTGTTACTCCACTATTCACTATCTCTTTCTCTACTTCTATCTTTATATCTGTCATTATAATAGTTCCGACCTTGATTTCCTTACCCTTGGGTTTGGAAATCCACCAATCTATGATTAAGATACTTTGCCTCTTCTTCGGATTCGATCTTAAATGGTTTGGAAGTAGACCCTTATGCCACAACTATATTCATCTTCTCAGCGCTCATTGTCATAAATTTTTTTATATACAACCCAATGTCGGCACGAACCTGTGCAACCTCTTGCACTACTATTCATGACCTACTCCATAAGTGTCCGCTTCTCTAATAGCATTTGTACCACCACGATGGTCTGAATCTATAGTATGTCATCCTCTATTAGTCACCGTAATGTCATCAAGCTTCTCCTGTGTAGCATCCCACCGAAGAGGCATAAATGCTTCTCTAGAAATAGTATCTACCATTGCTCTAGAACTGTCATTCAGCAATCTATAGATGATTTCTGAAAGATTAAATCCTCTGATTTTGTGATTTGGTACCATGCTCAGCTTTTTCTTGAATCTAAATATAACCCCCCAAAATCTCATCCTGAGATGTCACACGATGCTTAAGGCTATAAGTAGCCCTAAGCTAACCCTTTGAGCTTGTTACTACTTCTAACACTTGCTTTAGGATAAATAATCTAAACAATGATACTTTATTGAGTCAACTATAAACCGAGATAACTGGATACAATGTCTGAATAGCCAAAAAAATACTGATAGTCTAGAACACAACTTAAACTGATAATCTAGTCTGACAAAGCCTCTACTACTCAAACTGGAGAGCTACTGGGACAGACCCCCAACTGACTCGCAATGATCTGAAAGTAAAACTCAAAACACTTTGAAAGTGGAAAAGCTACAAATATAGGTCCTCGAACCATGAGGACTCACCAAGGACAAGGATATAGATGAGATGCTCGGAGATTACTGTCACTGCTAGGACTGAGCACCTGTACCTATATTATAAGACAATGTAGCACACAGAAGTATATGTAGATCAGCACTTTGGTAATGTACTGAGTATATGGGGTGTATACATTTACATAAAACAATATCAATGCTCTTTAATAAAATTATGCATGCAAATAGGAATGACTCACATAGATTGAATAAGTCTAGAATATAAAAATCATAAATCATGAATAGTTAAACATGTAACATAAATCTCATGACTCATTAAACTTAACTTTAAAATCTAGACTCTCCTCTTATTCTCAGTACTAGAAGGCTAAAAAACGCTTTAAGCAGTACTTTTAGACTCGGTCTTTTATCTTGTGGAGAGTAAAGCTTCTTTAAAACTTAAGGACTTAGAAATTTTAGGAACTTGTAACACTTGAGAACTCTGGAACTCTTTTAGACTTAGGACACTTGGAACTCGTAAATTTCTTCTAACCTACCTAAACCATGTGAGCTACATGGAGTCCAATGTCTTGTCTGCATTGGGGAGAGTTATTCTATCCTTGCCATCAGAGTAGAACCTCATCTTTAGTGATCACTAGCTCAGCTTTGGGATCATAAATCTCGAACCTACAGTGGCACATAGTTCTGGGGTATGAGACCTTGGAATCATACCCAGCTCGGTGCTAAATACTACTCCATACTCAACTCAGAACTCTTAGAAAATCCATCTCAAAATAACTCAAGGGTCTATAATGAAAACCAAGATATATTTCTATTTGCTTTAAATCATACTCAATGTGGATTTCAACTCTATTATGACCGAAAAGACAAATCATTCTCAATAATATCAAAGTACTTAATTCATGAGTGCTTATAGCATAAAAGTTCATAAAAGTT
Source organism: Capsicum chinense (assembly GCA_026120095.1). Taxonomy (NCBI): domain Eukaryota; kingdom Viridiplantae; phylum Streptophyta; class Magnoliopsida; order Solanales; family Solanaceae; genus Capsicum; species Capsicum chinense. Next base: position 36,362,704 of record JAPEIP010000005.1, read on the forward strand.
GCAAATCTCAAGTAGGGCTTAATGACCCATAATCAAATCTCAAGTTAAGACTCGTCAAAGTGCTTGCTAGATGTCATAAAGATTCATAAATCATATAGAAAATATTGAATCTTCAATATTTTGCCTTAAAATCTCAACATACTCATGTACTTCAATTTCTAGAACATTGAAACTATTAAAATCTCAAGGAGTAACAATATAGGGTATAATCCCATACTTCAATTTCATAAGAAAATATAAAAAATTATGTATTCTCACAATTAAAATAACTTTTGGGCACAAGGACGAAAGATGTGTCCTTTTTCAAACCCCACATACCTTAGATCATGACTTGGATGAACAAACTTGTTTGAGACTCTTTTTCTTACTCTTGAGAGAGAGTTGCCTTTGACTTGGGAACCTTGAATCTTAACTCAATTTGTAAAATCTATGGTGGGATATTATAGTTCTTGGAGAAGGAATTTGTTCTTGTTCTTGAGGGAGAAACCCTAGCTTTGAGAAGTTTGGATGAATAATGAAGCCCTCAGCTTCATTCTGGATATATCTGAGTGTTAAGAGGGTGGGAAAAGACCAAAAAGCCCTTTCAAAAATTACTTAAAATTACTGATTGGGATGTGCGATGGTAGGGTGCGCTGGTCCATCGAGGGCCCAATGGTCATCGATCCTGCCCGTCGCACCTGGGCCAGAACCTGGTTCACTACCTCGCTTGCGACGATGGGTGCGACGGTCCATCGATCCTTACCATCACACTCAACCAGAACGGGGCCTCACTGACTCCTCTGTGACGGTTTAGGCGACGGTCCATCGTAAGCTCGATGGTCAATCGGCCCTCTCTATTGCACCTGGGCGATTTTACGCTTTCTGTAAAATGGCCATATCTTTCTCTTTAGATGTCGAATTTTGATAAAATGGGTATCATTGGAAAGATAATTTAACTTCCCACCAAATAAAAAGTCATTTTTAGGAAAATTCAATAAGTTTAAAACACTTAATCACTTGGAAGTCACTCCTTAAGTTTTTAGGGCCAGAATTATACTTCACTTGACACGCTCTAAGGGCTCAGACTATGAGGGAACTTTGCGGGGTCTTACACTAAACAACACCTCATACATAAATTTTGTAGTTACCTATATAAAATTATAAATTTCATCCTTCAATTGTATTACCCGTGTAGGAGGGAAAAATCTGCTAAGAAACTATTTCTTCAACTCGTGCCAAGTAGTGATATATCCTCTTGGAAGTTCTGCTAACCAAAATGATGCTTCACCTTCAAATAAAATGGGAACAACCTCAATCTCAATTCTTCCTAATCAACCCCAAGAATAGTACAAAACGTGTAGATCCCAATAAAATTAGCAAGGTACATATTTACATCATCTTTAGCTACACCAGAAATTACACCCTTTATATTCAATAATTGGATCATAGCACTAGTAATATCAAACTTCACATTGGGGGCTACAGTAGGAGGAACAATGGCTCTTGTCTCATTAGGCTTGACATAACCCATATCTTCTTCATCCTCCTTCTATGGATCTAAGTGTTGATATGCAGGAATCAATAGCACTCTGCCTCTCTGAACTCGATGATCATATACTTGTCTTGACCTGATTAGTCCACCTTATTGAGCTAACTCATCTTCTGTAGAAAGTCTAGCCTCTTTAGCTTCTCTTTGTTCTCGCTCTAATAGTTGTTACGTCTGTATGTCTGCAAAATGCTATGTATTTAGTGGAGCACGCAGGAGTGCCACATTTGGATCCACATGTGGGGGATCTTGAACCCCCTTACGCACTTGTCCTGACATCCTTCTCGAAGTTTGAAGGATTCTCTCTAGCTCTAGATTAAATGGGAGTAAGGGACTGCCTCTACTCCTAGTACTTGGCATACACTGGTGAATGCCAAATCAAGAACAAAAAATAAAAACCCACGAACTTCACCAATTCACTTCACTACTCAAACTACTATTCCTCGACAACGGCATCAAAATTTGATGTCGCCCAAAATTATAATCCAAACAGAAGTATAATAGGGTCGCTTCACAGGGAAAATGTGAGTAGTTGCTTGACTTGATGCAATCCACGAGTATTACAGGAAAGTAAATGGGGGGATTTTAGTATCAATTGAAAGTAGTAATCAACTCTTAATTGTTTTTGAGTTGTAGACAATTGGAGACAAACACTAGGCTTGTGTTCCCCCTAGCTTACTAACTCCATAAATTTCTCTTGTTCAATCCAACTATTTTGTTGTTCTGCATGTGAAGTCTACAAGATATGTATTATCAGCCGCCTTTTGAGCATGAAGATAAATTTCACCCTTTACCGGTTAAGTCTCAGGGCGTCGCCTTGTTGCTCCTTGCTAAGACCTTAATTCACCACTCCTTTTGGGATCAAGTGATTAGATGAGACGCGGGGACTAAAAAGGTGGAGGTAGAGATATCAAATCACTCTCTTAACTTTTTCCCCAATCGCAAACTCCCTTTTGGGGATGGACATGAATAGAGGCTATCTCAAGGTACTGCAGCTACTTAAGATTAATTATCATTAATAATATTAAGATACATGCATAACCCTAGTATAGATGAGTCTCACACCTTCACTACGTAGCTAATCCGTCAGGGTTCCCACAACCCTATTCAAGGAGATTAGCCACTCATGTTTGTGCAAGAAACCATGATTACCAAAGAAGAACACATATAATTAATTATACAATAATAATATGAATAAACTCCAAAGTTTTGAATTGAATAAATCCAAAATATTAAGAATAGTTGTAAAAGTATTGTAAAAGTATGTATCTTATGATAAGAATGCGTAACCTAATAAAAGATAAACCCTAGAGTATTTATAGTATCTCAAAATAACATAAAAATTTTAACAAAAATAAGAAAGTTAAAGTTAAGTCGGCAGTCAAAACGACTCTATCTTCACTTGTACCAACATCATACGAGTCGTAACCTACCTTCTCGTATCCATTCCAGTGTTTGTTCTCCCAAGTCTTCAACTTTCTGTTCAATATACGACTTCTGCTTAAGAGTCATACCTGAGTGTACGACTTGTGTCCTTCACTCGTATCCATTTGGGACTTTGATCTTTCCAAGATCTGAACACTAGTTTGTGTACGACTTCCTTATACTAGTCGTACTCAGACTTTTGACTCATATACTTCTGAGACTTCAACTCTTGAGTAGTAGCGTAGGTTCTATTATGCTTATGACTTCTCTGTATGAGTCATATCCTAGATTATGACTTAGATATCTAAGTAATATATTCCCTATACTTAGCTCTTTAGGTTGGCTTTTTGTTCTATTATGCATACGATTCAGCATCGAGTCGTATCGAATATTTATGACTCAAGAGATGACTCGTATCCTGATCAAAACAGGTATTTTTTAGGTCTTTCTCTTCTCTTTTCATTCAAACACAGTTGTAGACCTGTTTTACCTGTAATATAAATCAAAGTGCATCATATCTAACAAAATATCCTAAGTTCATGCATAAATTCACAGTTTTAAGCATCGAAGGAGTCGTGTTTTCATGCCACATCATCTATCCTTCTTGAATTTTGTCAAGGGACAAGGTCCTTTAGTAAGTGACTACATCTGCTGAACATACTTAGCAGAGGTTATTTTTAGATCTAATCCTTGTCTGACAGTCATCCTTCTTATGAATATTTCTTCCATAATTTATACTAAGAAGATTGTTAGCCAAAAAAATATACTTACTATGAGGATTTAAAAAAGGATTGTTGTGTTGACAACCAAAACATCTAACATTATTTGCTTATTTATTTGCCAGATTTTCAAGAATTTGAGGAGAGGTAGTCTATTTCAGAGACATGTTAAGATTTTCTCTTATGCAAACCAGGTTCCTTTCTAACTCATCATTCTTCTCTAGAGCAGTTATGAAAAGCTTTTGAGAACTCTTCAACTTCTCTTTAAGTTCAAGTTATAGACTACTAGCCTTATTTTTTCCTTTACAATCAGATTCATCTAATTTCTGAGTTTTTTTAATATCTCTTTATTTTCAGAATTTAAGATTAAGGAATGTTTTTCTAGCTCAGATAATTGAATGGTTAGCGCTATTTTTTATATTCTAGATTTCCTACCTTTTCTTCAAGAAGATCCTTCTCAACAGTAAGCTCATATAAAGAATCAATCAATGCACTTGTAAGTTTTCTTATCTTCTTAGGAGTATAGTCATTCAGATTTCGCTTAGTGTTAAAAGGAGTTATCTTATTTTTTTTCTTCATTATCTGATCTAGCCATGAGATAAAAGAGAGAATTATGGGTATTTTCACCATCTTCTACAACCAGCATAGAGGAATCTTCAGGTTTTTCTGACTCATCTGATTTACTTAATAGGTCTCTCTAAGTAGCTAAGTCTTGCTTTACTACGTGGTCTGTTGTAGCTTTTCTTCTTGACTTGTCAGGGACCTGCTCCTTCTTCTTTGCTTTGTCACCTCTAGACTTCAGGTATTCTTGACAATCCATCTTGTGCAGTGGCCTGGTTTGCCATATCTGTGTCAAAATTCATTTGCACTTGTACGTCTGTTGTTGCTGCCCTTCTTTTGAAATCTACCACTCATCTTCGTAGTCCTGATAATTTTTTTAGCTAAGTAGGGAACATCCTCATCATCCTGACTAGAATCAGATTTTGAAGCTTTTAGAGCCAAGGATTTCTCCTTTTTGGGATCTTTATTCTCTTGGTCGTACTGCGTCTTCAGTCATAAGTCTTATTTAAATTATTTAAAAAATATAATTGGCTATCGTCGACACAAAACTCTGGACAAGGAGAGTAGCATATATTATTCAAAAAGTACACAAAAAGTATTATAAATTACAATAGTTAACAACTTAAAATATCTAAAAATAATTTAATATGATATATATTTCAAAAAAAAATTACATGAAAAATACTATAAATCACAATAATTAACAACTTAACACTTTTAAAAGATATAAAATATTTGGTCGACTCTTGAAATTATATTAGTGTCACTGAAACTAGAATAGAAGAAAAGTATTATAAATCATAATAATTAAAAACTTAAATTATTTTTTAAATATAATTGAATATCAATGCCACAAATTTGGACAAGAAAAGTAACGTATATTAATTACAAAATTACATAAAAATATTATAAATTACAATAGTTAACAACTTAAATTATCTAAATACACATTAAAATAACATATGTTAAACCCATGCTAGATTCTAGATGAATCCTAGAAAACATATGCAATTCTTTTATTAAAACATTTTATTTAAATATATCAAGATTGAAAAGACAAATAAATATCTTAATGTTGGACCCGTACTAACACGGGCCATGTTTCTCTTGTATTTTATGTAATTCGCACTTGTTTATACAATGATACATATACAAATGATTTATACATGTTTATACTTTATACTTAAACTATACATGTACAAATGATAAATATACATATCATTTATACTTATACTTATACATATACATACATTTATACTTGTTTATATTTTATCAAATGATACATGTTTATACAACTTGAACCGTACATATACAAATAATATATATATTTATACAACTTGAATCATACAAATACAAATGATAAATTTGACATACAAATACTAATGTTACATTTGTAGTAAATGGTATATTGCATATTTGTATAATTTAGAATCAAGCAAAAACAATTAATACATATACTTATTTGTACACAAATACAAATAATATATTATGCATATTTACCGGTAAACTATTCAAATATAAATAATAAATTTATTTAAAATATATAATTTGATACAAATAAATATAAAATGTAAAAAACATGTAAATATAAAATACTACAACAAAAAAAAGAATGAAAAAGAAACTATAGAAAAATAAAAAGGGAAAAATGAAACAGTAAAAAAAATACAAAAAAGTGCACAGGAAAAAAAAGAAAATGTAAAATAAAAGAAGAGAAAACTGAAAAAGAAAAAGAATACAAAAAAAAAATGCAATGAGAAAAAGAAACAGTAAAAAAAATGAAAAATACAAAGGAAAAAACTAAAAAAGAAGAGAAAGAAAAATAAAAAATAATTTTAATCATTCAAACCTATTTTGGGCTTTGAAACTCATTAAAAAAGATTTTTTATTTTTAGAAATACAATCTTCAATTAATCTTTATTTAATTGGATGAACGTGATTTAAGGAAGATAAAATTCTTTTAGCTTTGTAAACTCAGTTGTTGTCACGATCCAAAAAGAATTTCATGATGGCACTTGTCGCGGCATAGCTTGACAAGTAAGCTTATCACCTAAACCAATACAAAAAGAGAAAAAGACAGAAATATCCCAAGGTAAGGCTTCTAGAACGAAGCCGAACCATATAAGTAATCAAAACAATGCAGAACTTATCCAAAATACCAATCATGCCCAAAATCAGGTGTCAATAGTGTAAGAACTATTAATAAAATTCAGGAATCAAATACGTCAGAAAAATAACCACAAAGGAATAATATGTCTCTGAATACTAATAAAGACATAACTACTATAGAAATATAGAGGTGAACTTCTGACGCATGAATGTCCAACCGCTACCTTGGAAGCTCCAACAATCGCCCGAGTCAAGCAAGCTGAGACGCACTCAAGCTAGGAACTGCACTGAAAGGGCGCAGTAGGCATGAGTACGGTCCACTTGTACTCAGTAGGTATCATAGGCCGACCAAGCAAAGTAGTAAATAAAGCATACGAAATACACAATAAGGCGTGTTACCTGCAATCAGAAAACATCCCACAACGGTAAGCCACACCGCTTTCACTAACAGTTCTAATGTATATCACATATATTACAACAACACACCAAGATATAGAACACAAGTATACAATATGTCACATATAAATAGAATACGGGAGAACAGGTAGATACAAGATTATCAAATACAGGTAAAAGAAGGTAAGACAAATACATAGATGACAAGTCAATATGGTAATACAACATAACATAAACACAATAAAGTAAGTGCAATGTATATGATGATGATGAAGATGATGCACGAGGTCGTCACACAGCCTCTGGGATCATCGCACAATCCATACACCTAAGGAGCTAAAACTTTTCGACGTAGGACCCATGGGGGGTTCGTCAACCCATATACAATCCAAATATCTCATATCTCCTTTCCAGAACATCCCTTGAAAAGGGTTTTATAAAGTGTTACAATATCTCCTCTCTGGCACATCTCTCGGGGAGGGTTTTAAAAAGGTGTTGCTAGTGTTTCTCAGATGTTTCTACAGTGGTACCAATGTTTCATGAATGAGTATGATATGAGGATGTAATGATCACAACCAATCACAATAAGTATTTTCACAACAACCATAATGATATATTTTCACAACCATGTGAGCCAATATCCATTCATTATTTCAGTTTCATCCACGAATTTCCACATGTCTCATATGTTAAATAAAGTATGAATATAATCATAACACACCAATGGTACCATATTAAGCATCTCAATAACACAATACAATTATTCACATGTATTCAAGGTTATTAATATCACATAAGACCTCATGCGGTCACGCATATCACATAATAACTCAATTTCAACAATTACATCATATATAGGCCCCCACACGGGCACAATATGTAAATAGTCATTTTTTATGATTAGTTCTCACCCTTAACATGCATTTTGTATCATCATTTACTACTCAACCCAGTCTGAAATAGTTAAGTCATAACCTACCTCAAAAACCGAAATCGGTCTACTATACTTGAACCCGCGACCTTACTTTTCATGAATAGTATCAAACTCCACTTAAAATATCAAATATGAAATCTACGTGTCAAAATAAAACCAACGACACCCATATTGACCACTTTTAGTTCGGGATCAAAATGGACCCTCAAAACGGATTTTCGAAAAAGAAGGAAAAAATTGAAACTTTACTTCAAAAACATGTTCCTCATATTTTAGGAATGTACAACTGAAAATCCAAGTTAAATCGAGTACAAAATGGGATTCAAATAGAAGAAAACCCATTTTTGAGCTTTACCGGGTAAAATCTTTGAAATCCGGATTAAAATCAAGAATCGAAGCTGTTTTGAAGGTTAAATTGATGAAAAACTAGTAATTGTAAGATAAAAATATTATACAAGTGAAAATAAGTGAAATTTGGGTTTAAAATCATGCCCTAAGATTTTTGGGGTTTTGAGAAATTAATCAAGAAATTACTAAGAAAATGGTGAATTCTTACCTTTAATCCGTAATAAAACCAAGAAAAAGGTGTTAATTTAGCTTTCCAAGCCTCACAAACTTTACTTTTAAGCTCCCACACTATTTTAAGGTTTAACTTTCAAGAGTCAAGATGAAAAATGAGCAAAATAGGTCAAAAAAACTATTTATTATTGCAGATTTTCTGCACATCTGTTGTTAAAAGATGTTTTTTTTTAAAGTCAATCCGGACATCATTGGGGTGCCCGAGATTCGTTCAGGGTCCGATATACACAAACGAACTATGCAACCATACTAAATTCAACGTTTCAGACACGATGGCGATATCAGATTTTTTAAAAAAAAATACTATTTTCACAAAGTTGACCCCCGAAACTCGAAATCATAATTTTCCAAATTGAGGGTCGAAATGAGATTTAAAAGTCATAAAATCATACCAAGCATGCTAACACCCTAAAATCGACATTCCGGATCTGCTGGTGAAGTTGGATTTTCCATCCGAGGTAGTTTCAATCAAATGTGGGTTCCACACCCATATTTCTAATTTTCCAACTTTTCGATCAATAGGTCAAAATGAGCTCGAGTGCATCGGGACCCGAACCAAAGGTCTACCTAGTCTAAAATTGATATTCCAGAGCTGCTGGTGCAGTCCATTCGGCCATCCATATCACGGATCAAAAGATATCCACTTAAGCCCAAAATAAGGCTTTCAAAGTTATCAAAAACCACAATATCACATAAATGATACCAAAATGCATCAAAAAATCATGCCAATTACTCCCACACCCTAGAAATATCATAATGTAACTATGGAGAGGGATAAAACATTCAAATCACACAAAATCACAAATTTCACATATTTCATTAAATTTTTAGGTCATTACAGTTGTTATCTAAAAATATAGTAACGAACTGTATTTGTATATGTTTTAATGTTTTCTTGCGCATCAAATATATATACTAGTTGGCATTTCGTGTAATTATGAAATTATTGCTATGAAATGTCTAATTATGGACATAAGTTTGTTACTTGTGATTTTTTTCTTGAATAATACCAGTTTCATTTGACCCGTGCTAAGTTTGGGCTCAAACTACATTAACATTTATATTTACAAAGATTTTTTTATTTTTTTGATACTCTACTTTTTGTTTGTTTTTGTATAATATTATATTAGTTAAAAGTAGTTCAATAATTTCTCAATATTTCTACAATATTAAATCACATATTCGTTTTAATTTTTTTATCCTATTTTGTTAGTTCATTTTGTTTCAGAAAGAATCTCTTTTTTGTCTTGAGAACTGTTTAATACCAGAAGGTTAAATTAAGAGAAAGAATCTCTTTTCTCCTTTTTATTTTACTGAAAAATTTGAACTAAAATTTTTAACGATCTAAATTGAATTTTCCCTTATGTTGAATTAACTTTGTTACTTTTATCTCGATTAAATTTAAATTGGCTAACACATTTTCTTAATAAAAAAATATTTTATTTAAATAATAGAAAAAATATTTGATGTTATAAATTATTGTATGATCACGTCAGTAAAGTTGATTTATAAGTATTTATAGCATTTAAATTAAATAATTATCAATCTAATTCATCAGAGTACTTTTGTAGGTATCTTTCAATTAGTGAAAGCTTATAAGGTTATTAAAGCTTCAATTAGGGGTAAAAAGACAAAATTGAGTTCCTTGTGATGATTAAAAAATTAGGTATTCTTTCTTATTATTATTTCCACATAAATGAACACTACGAAATTTTGAATAGCACTTAATTTTTTATTTGTTTGGATAAATAGATCTTTTATGGTGTCACTATCACCCTTTTTTATGACTCATCACTTTTGTATTACATTTAAAAAGCCCATATAATTAATCAAATTTATCAAAATGGTTGAAAATTTGTAAAGTCATTAAATCTTCATTCAAAGATAAAATGGATAAAAAAAATCATGTGAGCACTACCAAAGTTAGAGATACTCCCTAATATATAGTAGTAAAATGCAGGACCAACTAGGCATGTCATTTTCTTTACTCTTTAAATAATTACTCCTTTATTTTTAATTGCCATTTTTCGCTTCTCAATAATCGATTTGACTAATTTTTAAAGTTAAATTAAATTAATTTTATTTAATATTTTAACATTAAAATTTAGCATTTAAAAACTATATAAAAAATGTTATAATTTACAATTTTTTTATATAAATATGACGAAAAATACATCTTAAAATATTCAAAGTTCATATTATTTGACTTTTAAAAAAAAATTGTGACAAGTAAAAAGAACGAAAGTAAAAATGATGAATAGTTGACTTGTTCATATTTAAATTTTATATCTTTTAAAAGTAATTAATAAATAATTATTTTAATATATAAGCTTAAAATTATTTTAGTATATTTTCTTATACTGAATATAATAAGTCTAATATTCTAAAAGATACATCTAGGAATAAATATAGTTAATAATAAACTAAAATTAAAAAATAAGTGATACATTCTATTTAATCCGTTCTACACAGTGATGGTTTGGCAGGCTATATTGTATTGTGATGTGAAGTTTTGGCCAGTCAAGAACTTCTTCAAAAGATGAAAATTATGGAGATGAGGATGCTCAGATGGGCATAGTAGAAGAGATAAGATTTAAAATGAAGATATTCGAGATAAGATAGGAGTGACCTTTGTAGAGGACAAGACGCGGTAAATAAGACTGAGATAATTCAGACATGTTGAGAAGATGCATGGATGTCCATGTGGAGACATGAGAGGTTGACTATGAATGATTTCAACAGATGTAGAGATAGATTTAGACGGAAAAAGTATTGGGGAGAGGTGATTAGATAATACATGATGCAACTTCAGCTTATCGAGAACATGTCATTAGATAGGAGGTTATGTATGAAGGATGCAAATTAAGGTAGAAAGTTAGTTATATAGTAAAGCGATGTCTAGATTATTCTTCTGTACTATTAATCATTCTACTCTATTACTTCTGTAGTTTCTTATATTTGAGTTTGTTTATTACATGATGTTTATTGTACTTTGGTTATAGTCTTATCTTGTTATGACTAATGTTCATTATGATGTTTATTGTACTTTGGTTATAGTCTTATCTTGTTATGAATAATGTTCATTATGATTTATCAGGTTGTCTATAGTACTTTGTCATGATTTCTTCGTTTCTATTACTTCTTTCTCTATACTGCTATGAATTGTTTTTTCCTTTAGCTGGAGGTTTATCGGGAACAACTTTTCTACCATCAAGATAGATATATGATTTGCACACATTTTATCCTTCCCAAACTTTACTTTGTGAAATTACGTTCAATATGTTGTTTGTTATTGTATATTTACATAACAATAGTTAAGAATATTTGATGCATAAAATTATAAAATTTGAAACTATTTTTAAAATTACTATTTTCCATCAGACAAAAACACATAAATTAAAATGAGGAAGTACTTGAATGACGATTGGACGAATGAAGAAAGTCACTTACCGCCCGGTTGGATTAGCTTATTTTAGGTGCAAGTGAAAATAACTTTTAAGTATTTTTGAAGTGTTTGGATAAATTTAAAAAGTGCTTATAAGCACATAATTTTAGGTTAAAATGAAAAAAAAAATCAAAATCTATAAACTTATGAGTCAAAAATCAACCCAAACTAACATTTACGCCAATAAATGTTTCTACTTTCATTTACCCGCTGCCAATAAATGACTAGCCAAATTAAGCTAATTCGTGTCACTTAACTTGGAGTTGAATACGATGATATCATTAATCATATGACTAATATAAATGCAGGACCAACTAGGTACACCATTTTCTTTACTCTTATTAAATAGAAGAAGATAAATAGTGGATTTTATTTCCACTATTCTTTTTTACTTATTCATATTTAAATTGAATTTTTTTAACTAAATATTTGATAAATAATAATTTCATCATGTTATTTCTATAAATATAACAAATTTATTATTTTAGAAACTACACTTAGAAATAATAATACTCAAGAATAAGATAAATAAAAAAATAAGTGATAAATTCTATTTTAATTAGTTAAACTAAATAAATAAAAATGAAGGGACGAAATGGTGTTCTAATTAAGCACATGGCCATTAGAAAAGATACAAAGCTAGCCGAGCTAAGTGCATTTAGCTGTGAGATTGTTCGAACATAATAATTTTTGTTTCACCAATAATAATACACTTAGGATTCGTTTGGACATGAAAATAAAAAATATATTTTTTTATTTGATATTATTGAAATTAAAAATAAAATTGAAGTTGTATTTGGTCATAGTATTTTTAAAAATATTTTAGATTCGGGATGTACTTTTTTATAAAGTGATAGAAAAAATTGTGTCAAAAAAAGCGAAAATACGTCAAAGGTGTTTTCCAAAAATCAAAAATTGTGAAATGTATTTCGAAATACGTTTTTAATTTTCATGGCTAAACAAGTTTTTCGGGATAAAGTGAAACGTACTTCGAAATATTGTGAATAATATTTATGGTCAAACGCCTATTTAGTGTAATTTTACAACTAAAATTTAAGAAAGGTAGAGTGTCATGCATACTTTATTCCTATTTTGTGAAACGGAAAGATTATTTTTGATAGATATTTGATTCAAGAATAACAAATTTGACAAATACACGAATAAAATTTACAGTGAAAAACAATTTATACAAAACAAAAGTACTGACAATAAAGATAAGCGAAATGGTCAAATGGGCCCATGTACTTGTTCGAGTTTGTAAAGTAAACACCTCTACTTAGCCCTTTGTCATCAAAACCCCTCAATCCATTAAAACGCAAAATTTTAAATCATTTTTTGACTTTGAAATCCTATGTGGCATAAAACACAAAGAAGTGTATGATACAAACAAAATAGGCGTGTTAAACCTTGTAAAAGGCCCCCCGCAATCAAATTAGGGCTTATATTAGCCATATTCTTCCTCATTTGCTTCAAACACCATCGTTGGACCAATTTGAGTCATTTTTACCTTCTTCTCGATTTTTTCTCTCCAGATTTTTTGTCCATTAATAAATTTTTTGCTATCATTATAATCCTCTCTTTTTCGTCCATTTTCAATTTAATTTTACTATAATTGTTTGATAATGATAGTTTATGTTTGTTATTGTGGGCATTATGTCGAACTTAAGGTGTCAAGGACACCAACTAATTCTGAAAAAAAATTTGGGGCTATAAAAAATATGCAGCTGGTAATAGTTGTGGATTCTTTCGATGGCTGATACAAATGAACAACACTACATGAACAACCCATCAACAAATTTAGAGTAAGGAAGATATAGAAGGCAAGAAAGGCAGGGAAAATCAAGCACTAGTATTGATATCACTGTTATTATCATTGTTGTCATTTGGTTGTATTTAAGATGTCTTGATTTATAGTTACAATGTACAATGATAATGAAATTAAAAGGACAAATGTCATTTTACCGAAACACAAATATTCAAATTAGGTCTTACAAATAATGTGAAATGCACCAAAAATTCATAAACACCAAAAGCAAATTGTCTTTATAACAGTTGAAAATAAAGTCACCAAAACATTTGGAATCAAGTTAATAAAACAAATAGCAATTAAGCTAGAAAAAAAAATATCTACTGAGTTCCTTGAGTGGACTGAGTCTTGTTGGAATGAGGGCTTGATGTAGCTTGAGTTGTTGCAGAAGAGTTTGATCTTCTATAAACTCTTTTTTTAGCGGCCTTTGAGCAACTGCAGCTCTACCCTTCCACCTTAGTCCACTAGGTTTATATATAAAATCAATATTAGTTGGAACTGAACTCTTCAATGTTGGAGTGTGTAACACTCTATCAGTAATTCTACAGTGAGAAACAATAAAGTATTTCAGTTAGTAGCATACTAATTAATATAGTTAAGTGTGATAAGATAATAGAATACTTACTATCTTTATTACATTTCTAATTGGTCCAAACAACACATTAAAATCGATTGTTTTTGGTTTTTTTAGTTTTGGTCTCTTATATATAAGAGTTGCACTATATCTCAAATTTGTACTATTCTTCCTCTTTTGTACACAACACTAGTATTTGGTTACTGAGTTTTTTGTTGAGTATCGCTCCCAGATACAGCAGAAGTAGTTACAGGCCTCACAATAGTTGCAGGCCTCACATCAGTAACTAAGGCAATTGCAGGCTTCACAACTGATGTGGAGCAAATTGCATATCTCTCACCATCTGTTGTAGCACATGTAGGCCTTCTTCTAGTTGTTGTATCACTGAGAGTCCTTCTTCTAGTTTATGTAATATTTGCAGACATCACACCAACTGCTGAGACAGTTGCAGGCCTTACACCAGCTGAAGTGTATTGGTAAGTGTCACATTTGGACCTGCAGTTGCACTTGGACAACTCCTATTTATAGCACTACTGGTGAAATCATTTTTCTACAAACATAATGTTAAAGTCAAAGTCACAAGTAAAAGAGTAAACTCCATTAATATAAAAATATTAAAACACAGATTATCAAAGTTGGATAGCCTTAATTTTTATGTCCAAAAGTCTTGCACACAGAACATCTCATTTTTTTTCTTTCCTTGTATCCTTTCAAACTTCTTCTTAATAGGATCATAACTGTCTTTCTTTCTATTTTTACTTGGTTTTTCTGGCATAAGAGTAATTTCAGATGGCTTAATTGTCGGTCTTGTTCTTTTTGGCCATATTTTTATGTTTGTCATAGGTTGAAAACTTATTGTATGCCTTTAAATATGTTTCCTTCTTATACAAGTAATCAACAAATAACTCCACATTCCATCCTTGTAATATGTTGCAGCAATTATATGTGCACAAGAAATTTTCTTTAGTTGTCATGACCTACAACTGTGCACCTTTCTTTTGACACTAACAACATGTATATGTGGTGGATCAACAATTCCAAATCCAATATCACCATTTAAATTAGTCTCACATTTGTCTGTATGTTCACCATTCTCTGTAAGAAATTTTTAGCCATTGGTAATACATCAGTGATCTATCTCTCTAAAAACTCTCTCATTTGATTCATTCTCTCCGTGACCTTAACTCTTATTTCCTCTAACATTGTGATGATTGAATTAAACCTAGCATCCAAAATTTAACTGTTGAAAGTCTCACACATGTTTTTCTCAACCATACCACATTTGATATAATCTGTAAACAATGCCCTACACAATGTTGGTTTGTTGTACTTTAATCAATCATTCATAATTCATTCTTCTAACTCACTCATTTCATCAAATTTTACTTGTTATTCACTTTAAAAGATGCCCTGACAACCTGTAAAAAAATTCCTCCTTTCTTCACCCCTTCATTCCTTCTTCCAGTTGGCCCATATATGTCTACCATACCATCTATGATCAGTATTTGGTAGTATATCAGTAAGTGCTAAATAAATACCTTATCCAATAGTAGAAAGAAAGTGTTAAATATCAATCATTACAATAAATTTAAAAAATATAACTGAAAATATGATGTTATGCCTTCTGCATATTAGACATCACTATCGGTCCTCTACCTACAGATTCTGTAAGCTCTAAATCATGTTTGAAGCACTTAGAAATCAACTATGTATCCTTGATTTCTTTATCAACTACTGTCATGCTACGTGGTACATCTGAGTATTTCATCTTTGGAAATGCAAGATAATGATATACCTTTGCATACACCCTTGAGAATCGCACCATCTAAATTAATTATCCTTGTACATCCCTCATCACTCTTTCTATTCACTTTTTAAGGCTTTGAGACAAATATAGATGCCTATAAACACCTCTTTTTCTAAAATCGTGTTCTTGGATGTCCTCGTAGATACAGTGATTTCAGGATTGGTGATCTTCAACTCTTTAGCATAATCATACAACCTAGAAAACTTCTTCATGAAATCACCCCACTATTCATTCAAAACTTTGATTTTTCCTTTCTACATATTGTTTTACTAATATACTATCCACATTTCTTATTTAATAGGGCTTGAATCTAAAGTAATTTGATTGAAGACTCGCACATAATTCTATCCGTGTAATGCTGACTAATCCACCAAGGATTACACAATTTGTTTCTTATCCTTTTACAAAGCCTGTGATAGAAAAATAAGCCTTCACACTAAAATTTTTAGTGTTACCATCAAGAATTTCAAGAATAACGCAAGGACAACCCTTCTTTTTATACGTTGACCTTACTCTTTCCTTCTTATTAGGTTTTAACTTAAGATTCACAACCTTTTGAATAGAATAAGTCTGTAGTGGCTCTCTAAACTCAACATTATTCAAAAAGATCATATACAAATGAGACCTTTGCGACAGTTTTATCAAAGTAAATCTTGATAGATGAATTTTTAGATAGTGAATATACCATTTCTTCATCATCAATAGGATCCCCTTAATTTTAACTTATGTCACTAGCCAGATTTAAGATATCAAAATCAAGTTCACCCACCCAATTTACCTTTATATCTTCCTCTCTTGTTCTTATAAATATCCTCAAAACCAGTATCTATACCTATAGGATTAGATGATCTCTCATATAGATTTACCATATCAGTCTTCTATGTAACTTATTTTTGGATGTTAGACTATCTAGGTTGAAGAAACTCCTCATTCAAGTCACTCAAATCATCAATTTTTTCACCAACATTTTAGAGTAAATCACTATTAGAATCAGTGTTAGCTAGATCTACGTCAGAATCAGAAGTTTGAAGGTGGTATGAGGAGAAGTCATTACTTTGACATTCATCTAAGTCTTCTAAAAAATATCTCTTTTTTGGTCTACCCTAAGAGATTAAACCACTTTCAGAATTAGTGTTAACTAGATCTACGTCAGAATCAGAAGTTTGAAGGTGGTATGAGGAGAAGCCATTATTTTGACCTTCATCTAAGTCTTCTAGAAAAAACCTTCTCTTTCTTTTTGTCTACCCTATGAGGCCAATTTTCATTTAAATCCTCATTTTTATTGTTATAAAAAAAATTGAAGTGAAGACACATAAACCCTATCATTTTCAATCAAAGGTGGGAGGGCTGACACATTACAATTATAGATTTGTAGTAACGATAGGGGAATGCCACATCAACCCTAGACTTGTGCACACTTGAGGATAAATTTTTGGCAAATTCACTTCATTTTTGTCCTCAACAATCAAAGGTTCATTAATTTGATGTACCATACATACGTCAACAAAGTATCCATCCTCCAAATTATTATAAAATTTTAAGACATCACCATCAATAGTTAGCATTTAATAACCACCTTTTTTGCTAACTCTACGCCCGAAGGTTTCAACTTTTTAACACCTAATTTCAGTGTTAATTTGTGAAACAACATCATATGCAGCTCATCCACATCTACTCTAATCTTTTCAAAGTTACAAATGTCATTAGCATAGCTTAGCTCAGGGTCTGACCAAAAATAACCCGTAGTGTAACTGAAGTATCACTATTGTTAAAGCCATTTAGTTACCATGTATGTATAGATAAGAAAATATATACAATTAGTCAATTTTTACATATACACAAGAAGCCTTAATTTTTAAAAGTAAAATAATTAAAAATAATAATTTTTAAATCATAAAGGTGTAAAAAAAATGTAAAGATTCTTCTCCATATGCCTGATATATCACAATAGAGCACTGATGTATACAATGTTCAAGACAAGATAATTCAAAAAATAGTCAAATTTGAGATTTTACGAAAAAAAATCTCAAATCTAATTGAAATAATAAATGTCATTGAAGATATAAAACTACTACATATACATCATACACTTGCATAAGACACGAAACAAAGTAAAAGTCCCAAAAATTTTCAGTTAAAACCATGATTTTACAAAAAATTCTCTAGAATCTATTCGAAATCACAAAATATTTTCTTGAAGGCATAACACTATACATAAATCTTACACTTGCATTAGACATGAAACTAAGCAAAAGCCTCAAAAAATTTCAACAAAAATAGTGTTAATCAACTAAAACCATAAAACCTAAAAACCGACACAATAACTCAAACAAAAATCAACAAACAAAGGAAAAATTGGGAAAATAATTAGGATAAACTAACATATATAACTTCAATTACAACTTAAAACAACAAGAGTAGTCGAAGATTTTTGATGTAATTGAAGGGAAAATTGAAAAAGTGTAAGTATGGGTGTCTATATGAAAAAGCAAGAATGAGAAATTAAAGGACCTTTTAATACTTTTAACTCCTTTACACGTAATTTCCCACGTGTATTTAAGAATTAATTTTTTAATGACATGTCAGCATTTGTGTTACACGCTCAAGTTAGCAGGCTAAAAAAGAATTTAAAATCCTGTAAAGGCTAAGTAGAGATGTCCACTTTACAAACTCGGACAAGTAAAAGGGTCTAAAAGACTATTCCGTGATAAAAAATAATAAGAATAATTCACATAAAAGAAATAATATTGGTAATACAATTGAAGAATAAAATAACTACAACAACAACATGCATAGTATAATTCTATAAAATATAATATGGGAAGGGTAAAGTATGCACCGATCTACCATTACTTTAAAGGTAGAGAAGCTATTTTCAATAAACCCTCAACTTGAAGAGTAAGATAGCAATAGAACAACAAGAATAAGAACAAGAACAAAAACAATAACAATGACATTAAATTAGTATAAAAATAAATTTGAAACTAATAAATTAAATAAATATAATAATATTTTGAATTTAAAACAAAATTTAAATTTCTAATTTTATCTCTACTGAATAAATTGAAGTTCAATTTTATCAAAAATAAGAGAAACTTTAATATCCTTCTTTTTATTTATTTAAACTTTGATAAACAGAGTATAATAGTTAAAATGTAACAAACAAGCTTAATAGTGATGAGTGGTTAAACAAGGGTAGTGGGAGGGGGGGGGGGGATTTCAGGGATCACCTAGGTAATTGAATTCTAGGATTCATAAAAGTTTTCACCCATGTAACTATTGCTCAAGTTGAACTGTCAGTAGTCATTGAAGCAATAACTAATAGTTAGTAGGTATCTCACTTCTTTAGAAATCAATTTCGATTCACTAACTACTATGAATATGATACTAATAGATCATCTTTCATACAGTAACATCATTTTTGAGTGCAGGTCATTAGTACAGAGATTGGGAGCTCTAATGCTGAAGCATATATGTAGGGAACAAAATGGAGTTGTTGATGCTATGACAAGAATGGGGGCAAATAGCGAGGGTTTTGATCAAACGACAGTTTCTGTAATATATGCAACTGAAGCTATAGTGGCAGGTATTTTTAGAAATTATTCTCTTGTAAGGTTGCAATTTGTAATATTAATCCTATGAACATGTACTAGCCTAAACTCTTGCAAGGGCTCCTCCTAAATCTATTGTTTTGCATGCTACTGCTTAATTAATATTATTATCCAGTTAAACAAAACAAAAACAAGAATATATCGTTGGAATAATTTACAAACTTTCACAAATAGATATCTATAATGGATATTTATAATAATAACAATTATATATTTCATAAAATTCTACAAATAAGATTTAGCCCCACTTTATGGGAATTTACTGGTATGATATAGTTATTATTGTTATACATAAGATTTAAGAAAAATGACATATACACAAACTTTACTTCTATTTTAAGAACGTAAATGTAACAACCTGATATGTGAAATTTTTTTTTGTGTGTTTTGATTAGTTTTTCATTTTTAGTAGTTGTTACATGTTGATTTTAAGGTGTGCAGATAATTGACACATTTTTCTAGGCTTAGAGAGTGATTTGGGAGAGTTTAAGACTATATAAAGCTTTAAAAGTCATTATTTTAACTTCGATTAATGTTTTAAATTTTGGGCATTTGATGTGATTTGGACAGTCCCATGAGATCAAAAACATCTATTTTGGGTTAGTAGCATGGGTCCTTTAGTTTTGAAGTCTTTATTTTGTATTTCACCCCTCGTTCAAAAACTAGTGAAAATGCCTAAACTGGTCCCAGGGGCTAATTTGCTGTAAATGATCTCATTTTGAAAATACAAAATTTCTATACAGTTCAAAATACTAAATAGTCTGATATCATATATATTTTAGTTTTGTGGGTTTTTGAATGAATCCCAAGAGTATGTTTAAAATTTTTGGAAAGTTTGCATTTTAAATAATCGGTTGATATCTAGTGCAAGGAACCTCCTTCATAAACGTGAGCCCCTGGTCGCTATCAGGGTAAATAAAAGATGTCATCATTAAAAATTAAATAGTGGAACTGCATTCACAAAAGGTGAACAAAATTGGGTTGGGTTATATCCTTTATCGCAAACGCATTTAGGCTATTGTAAACGCAATGGTTCGGGTTATCCGCCATCGTGAATGCAAAGTCCTGGGCCCAAATATGATGGCTAATTATTTGGCCAAGTCAGTATTGACCTTTAGAATCATGAGACTTGGGCTACGATCGTGAGGTACAGTTTAATGAATAATATAAATAGTTTATTTCGTGATTTTCATGATTTTTGGACCTCAAAGCTTCAGGAAATATTGATTTTTAAGGGTTTTTTCATCACTCATGCTTGGGTAATCTCCAAACTCTTATTCTCATTAATTTACATTGATTTTATCTTCAAAATAACTTTAAAATCTTGATTCAAAATTGAATTTTTATGATTTTTGCCGGTAAAACTTTAAAATGATTTTTCTTTGATGTAACATCCGGGTGTTTGTTCCTTGAAAATTTTTGAAATCTTATCCTCACTATCATAACTACGACTCCCCTAATGAGTCGTAGGGAGTCTTAGTGGGTCGTAGGGACTTGGTCACAACTTAATTAGAACAAGTGACTTGGTATTCTACTTTGAGTACGAGTGCTCTCAACTAGTCGGTAAGACTTGTTACGGGTCGTAAGGACCAAGTCTTAATGTGTCCCGTAGTTTGGCCCAAGACACTGTATTCATTACGACTTGAGGCCACGAGACTAAAATGCCCCGATTTTTCGCCCTCAAAAGTTTCTTGAGATTTGGACTCACTGCCTTGGTTACGACTCACCCTACAAGTCATAGGGTGTCTTGACAGGTCATGTGACCCTAGTCGTAAGGACTCCAAAGGATGGTTCTTGAATGACTATCTTGGGTATGACTTGTGGGTATGAGTCATAAGGAGTGGTTATGGGTCCTAGGGACCCAAGTCATAACCAAATACAAGAGTTAGTGGCAAAGTTCTTCTCTGACTATGAAATTGTAGGGTGTCCAGTGTCTAACCTATTTGGGTTTTGTGTTGACTAAGACTGGAGTTCCACTGTGTCATCAAGGTTCACTGCTTCTGATTTCCCCTGTGGAGTTCCACTGGTCTCCACTAACCCTACTCTAAAAGGCGAAACTCATGCCTAGTCACCTCAGAGAGATGTTACCAATGTCGAGTTTTGGCATTCTATTTATCTATTAACCTAGATAGTGGTCTCTCTATCACGACTGTTTGGTCCTATTAGTGTGATAAAGAATAAGGCAAGGGTGAGATATAGGCAGAGCAAAAAGTCCCAGTATTCAGACCGGGAGAGGGGTCGGGGCCAAAGAGTGACACAACCCGAAATCGGTCCATGTCGTATGGGCACCTCAAGCCCACATGAATTGGAGTTCACCCCGATAACCCAACCTAACAATCATCTCCACCACAAGGGTCGGGTGAATCCCGACCATAAGGTTAGATAGCAAAAGAATTCTGTAAGTCATAACTTAAACATGTCTAACACTTCATTAGATTCATCAAACTAGTCTTTACACCCAAGTCCACAATCATCCACAATACCTCTATATAAACCGATGTTTAGAAATGTATATGCCGAGACAGGCCCCCGACAATAGCCAAACCAAGTTAAATTAAGAGTAAGTCTAAAGATAGGAGACCAAGAATGAATGTTTTTCAAATTAAGGAAGATCACCACTCCAAAGTCAATGCATGAACTACTACGATCACCTAATCACTTCATAGGAAGAGAAGATGATGCTCCGGCCCCTATGTTGCATAGAGACATAACGTCCAAGATGGTTAGTGGTTAGAGCGCTAGGATGTAACTCAAGTATAAGGATAAAATAGCATCATCAATCAATAACAAGTCAATATATCATATTCAACCATATTCATGACCTTATCCATACATATAAGTATATCAAAGCCAAACAAGTCTTAACAACATCCTCAAAGCACTCAATCATGAGACATAAAGTAGAGGACTCCGACCTCCCACACTTAGATTCAAACAATTCTTATTAGGTATGGGACTTCAACCATATTCACATATTACTTAAAAGAACGACTTTAACCATGTATGCACTCATTAAGCAAGGGACTTTAAACACATACACATTCATTCAAGCAAGGGACTCTAACCACACACACACATTCATTAGGGTAAGAGACTCTAACCACATGCTCACACATTAGGCAAGGGACTCTAACCTCTTGCTGTATTAGATAGGGTACTTTAACTCAAGCCATTTCACTTGGCAAGACACTTTATCCTAAAGAGATCTCATTGTGCAGGGTACTTTAACCACAAGTGATTCTATTAGGCAAAAAACTTTAACCTCAAGCCATTTTATTAGGCAAGGGACTTCAATCTCAAGACATTACAACTATCGTTAGTCTACATTGGGACTTTAACCCTTTGCCCATACATCAAAATCTATTCAATTCACACTTAAGGACTTTAACCCATTTAGCCAATTCAACACTATACATGACCACACGGACCTCATGGGAGCCTTTATTGCTCAACCATTTCAATCGGCAAATGCCTTAACTCAATTCATCATATAATAAAATTTAGGGTCATAAAGACCTTCACAAATATTCACATATCATGAGCAATCTTATACCACATTCTCACCACACTTTAGTTTAACACACAATTCAAGTTCATATTCATGTTTCAGTACTTTAACCCCTCATTAGCCATCAACCAACAAGATCATCAATTTCACAATACATGGTTTATAATACCTTTACAATATTATTTAAAAATTATTCATAGTTAGTGGGTCATTGCCCTAGTTCAAAACATCACCAATATATGACTAGATAATTCACTTAGACATTTTCACAAACACCTTGTGTGCATGCCTTTACTAAGGCCATTTTTATGGTAAAAATCATCAAAATTAGGGTTACTCAAGACCCGCATTTTAAACCACATACAAGAAGCACCCACATGTGCAAATCATCAACAATAACATGTATAAATACAAGTCTAAGCAAAAGTCAACATTATTCATCATTAGGCAGCAAAACCTTTTTTATTTGATTTCAAAATCACCATGTACACTTACTAATCCAAGTGTAAAATACATGTTTTTAGAGTTATTTATCAAGGGGAAGAGTTACATGCCTTATACAACCTGATTCACCAAGAGTATTGACTTCACTTTGACTCGTGAAGATCACTCTTGGAACCCTAGCCTACAATTCTACAGAAATGAGTTTGAAAGAGTATTTAGTTTGTTTGATCCATCAAAAATGGATGTTTAAGAGGCTATAAACACTTATATAGTGAGGGTAATTAGGGTTTTGGGTGTAGGAAATGACCATAAGGTCATTAACTTAAGGCTGGAAAATAAGCCTGTGTAAGGGTACGACTCACTTAAGGAACCATACCCTAGGGTACGAATGATGCCCTAACTCATACCTTAGGCTCATCCTAGGACACCTACCCTGGTTAGGATATGAATACATACCACTAAGTCGTATCCAAATGGTATGACTCATGCCCTAAATCGTATCCATCAATCATACCAAAAATAGTCCACTCCAAGCTAAGGTTCACTTTATACGATTGGTCTTGGTACGACTCATACCTTAAGGTACAATTGGTTGGAGGCTCTCCCGTACCTAAGCAATGAGTTACCCTCACCATAATTCCTAGGGTATGAGAGGGGAGGGGAAATATGATATAACTCATATCTAAGGGGAACGACTTATGCCCCTGGTCGTATCTAGCTTAGAGACACCAAATCAGAGAATTTTTTAATTATTCATAGTCTAGGTGTTTCAATTCTCCCCCACTTGGATCATTTATCCATGAATGATGGTTAAGGAAAGAATAAACATAATTTGACACATTGTCACACATCAAACCAACCTTTAAACAAGTTGTTACAAAGCACACCGCAAGAATGCAACACGTATCATAATCGTTATCAATTAATCATTCATTTCATTGGCTTTGGAACTCAAATCCATTATTTATCAAAGATACTTGTTCATTTCAAAGATTAGGGACTTAAACCCCTTAGTTATCAACACTTACTCATTTCACAAATTAGGAACTTTAACCCATCAACTTATCAATGATGCTTACTCAATTCAAGGACTAGCGAATCGATCTCATGATTGGGGACTTTAACCCATTATCTAAACAAGGCATAAATCAATTTGACACATTAGGTAATTTAACCCATTTTCTATCAAGGCATAAATTAAGGCAAGAATATTGACATATAACTTCATCACAAGTTTCCAGGATGGGAAAAAAATGAGGATACTTGAACTTCATGTCCTCTTCCACCTCCTAAGTAGCTTCCTCAGACTTTTGGTTCCTTTATAGAACCTTTGTCAAAGCTATTTCTTTCATGTGCAACTGGAGAAATTTCCAATCCATGATCCTCACCGAGATCTCCTCATAGGACAAAGAGTCCAAGATATAAAAATCCTTCAAGGGAATAACCAACGAAGGATCACCCACACATTTTTGTAACATAAGACATGAAAAACTAGGTGAATGGAGTTCATGCTAGAAGACAACTCACACTCGTAGGCAACACTGACAACCCTCTTCACAATCAAGTAGGTACCAACATACCGAGGACTAAGCTTTCCCTTTTTACCAAATCACATCACTCCCATCATAGAAGACACTATCAAGAATACCCAATCACCAACACTAAACTTTAAGTCCCTATGCCTTACATCCATATTGAAATTTTGGCAATTTTGGGCGGTTTTCAATCTATCATGAATTACTTTCACCTTCTCTAAGGTTGGTGAACTAAATCGGGGCCAAGTAACTTACCCTCACAAACTTCGTACCACCCAATAGAAGATCAATATCTCCTACCATACAATGCCTCAAAAGAGGCCATGTGCTAGAGTGGTAACTATTATTATAGGCAAACTCAATCAAAGGAAAGTGGTCATACCAACTACAACCATAATCAATCACACAAGCCTGCAACATATCCTCTACTGTTTGGATGGTCCTCTCCATTTGCCCATCCATTTGCAGGTGGAAAGCGGTACTAAGGCACACTCTAGTACCCAAATCATTTTGAAATGACTTCCAAAAGTAAGATGAAAATAAAGGACCATGATCTAAGATGATTGAAATTGGAGCATTGTACAACTTCACGGTCTTTACAAGATACAACTTAGCATAATCTTCCACTGATTAATTAGTCCTCACGGGCGAAAAGTAAGCAGACTTGGTTATTCAATCAACAATGACCCAAATAGAATCACATTAATTTTGAGATTGAAAAAGATTGGTAATGAAATCTATATTAATTGTCTCTCACTTCCATTTGGGAAACACAATTTCTTGGTACAAACCACTAGGCCTCATGTTCTCAACCTTCACTTGTTGACATACCAAGCACTTGGTCACACACCTAGCCACATCACATTTTATATTTCCACACCAATAAACGTATACAACTGGATGTATAGTGTACTGAGATTTGTGAGCCTCAGCCATGATTCTTTCCCTCAATCCATCAACGTTGGTAACACATAGCCTACATTGATATCTCAAGATACCATCACCTACAATCATAAAGTATACAACTTTGTGCTGACCCATATTACTCTTGATCTTCACATATCATGAGTAACTTATACTATATTCTCACCACACTTTAGTTCAACACACAATTCAAGTTTATATTTATGTTTAGGGACTTTAACCCCTCATTATCCATCAACTATTCATACTTATTATTCCATTTACCTAGTTTACAACATCACTAATATATGACTAGACAATTCACTTAGATATTTTCATAAACACCTTGTGTGCATGCCTTTACCAAGGCCATTTTCATGTTAGAAATCATCAAGATTAGGGTTACTCAAGACATATATGTTAAACCACATACAGCAAGCACCCACATGGGCAAATCATCAATAATAACATGTATAAACACAAGTCTAAGCAACATTATTCATTATTAGGTAGCAAAACCCCTTTTATTTAATTTCAAAACCACCATGTACACTTACTAATCCAAGTGTAAGATACATGGGTTTAGATTTATTTATCAAGGGAAAGAGTTATATGCCTTAGACAACCTGATTCACCAAGAGTCTTGACTTCACTTTGCCTCTTGAAGATCACTGTTGAAACCCTAGCCTCCAATTCTTCACAAATAAGTGTTTGATCCATAAAAAATGAATGTTTAGGATGCTACAAATACTTATTTAATGAGGGGACTTAGGGTTTTGGGTGTATGAAATAACCATAAGAAACTCAACTTAAAGATAGAAAATAAGCCTGTGTAAGGGTACAACTTAAGAAATCATACCCTAGGGTACAAGTGGTACCCTAAATCATACTCGAGGATCATCCTAGGTCACCTATACTGGTTAGGGTATGAATACACACTATTGAATTGTATCCAAAGGGTATGACTTATGTCCTAAATTATATCCATCAACAGTACCAAAAATAGTCCACTCCAAGCTAAGACTTCACTCTATACGATTGGTTTTGGTACGACTCATAACTTAAGGTACGATTGGTTGAAGGCTAACTCATACCTAGGATAGTGAGTGAGCCTCACCATACTGCCTAGGGTATGAAAAGGGAGGAAGAGTAGGATACGACTCGTATCTAAGGGGTACGACTCTTGCCCCTAGTTGTACCAAGCTTAAAGTCACTAAATGAGGGGATTTTTTAGTAGTTCAAAGTTTAGGTATTTTAGAGAGATAGTGTTAGAGATGGTGGACAATGGTCTAAGCAAGTTAATTTGGGGAGTTCCCATATGGTTGTTAGTGTCCCTTATCCTCAGTCTTCTAGTGAATAGTATTTTCGAACTGATGGAGCTCGGTCAGCCCCACCCTACCCTCCCTACCAGTTTTATGGTCGGTTGCACTGTGGTTATTGCTATAAAGGGAGGAATTAGTATTTTAGTTATGATTAGTTGGGTCACACCCAGTGAGAGTGTCCCACAAGGTTACCACTAGGGAAAATAGGATCTTGATTTCCACTTCTCTAGCTCCTACACCAAGGGGTGATGCTTCTAGCTCTAGCACTGACTGAGACCATCTTTATGCTCTCACCACCTTTTGGGAGTCCGAGGCATCTCCCGATGTCATTACTGGTATGTTAAAACTCTTCTTTCATGGTGTGTGCTATTTACTTGATCTGGGGGGTCAACTCTTTCTTATGTGACCCCATAGGTGGCTATTTATTTTGGTTTTGGTCTTGAGTGTATTTCAGATTCCTTTTTTATTCGTACTCCAATGGATGACTTTGTGGTCGCTAGGAGAGTCTATAGGAGTTGCATGATATCTATTGGTGGTAGGGAAACTTTAATGGATTTGATTAAATTAGATATGGTTGATCTTGATGACATCTTAGGAATGGATTGGTTGCATTCATGCTATGCCTTTTTAGATTGCCAAACTCATAAGGTCCTATTTAAATTCCCTAACGAGCTAATTTTAAAAAGGAGAAGGGAGATCCCTAATGCCTTTGGAAAGGAATCATACCATATCCTAAAGCTTGGAAGATGATTTTTGAGGGGTGTATTTATCAATTGGTCAGGGTTAAAGATTTTAATTCAGAGGGTCTTTCCTTACAGTACATTCTCATGGTTAGCGGATTTTTGAAAATTTTCCCTGGTGACCTTCCTGGTATCCCTCATGATAGAGAAATTGATTTTAGGATTGATATTTCTTCAAATACTCATCCTATCTCTATCTCTCTATATAGAATGGCTCCAATTGATTTGAAGGAGCTTAAGAAATAATTGAAGGATCATTTTTATAAGGTTTTCTCCACTCTAGTATTTCTTCGAGGAGTGCTCCTATATTTATCATGTGTAAGAAAGATGGGCCTCTTCATAGAGGTATAGACTATTGGCAGTGGTACAAGGGGTTTAGGGTAACCTCTATATTGGGTAGAATTTGTAGGATTTAGAGGTGTATGGTGGTCATGCTAGACACTAAGTTTGAATCTTAGATATTGATTGTGGTGAAAACTTTTGTGACAGTGATTGAGGGTGCTAATTTTGGTGGGGATATCCATAAAGTGGGTGTAGTAAAGATAGGCTAGAGTGTGGTGATTGATAAATACCCAATCATTTTGTTATGCAGCTATAGGTCATTGATTAAAACCTAAGGTTTCTTGATTATGGTGATAAATTTGAGTAGTATTATTGGATTGTTTTAAAGTATAGGGTCACATGGATTACACTAGCACCTTTAACTTTGAGTTAGGCTTTAACATGAGAGAAATTTGCAGTTATACTTAGGCTTTGTAGTTATGTATTTTGTGGGAGAAATTAGGAGATTAAAATAGTGGAGTGTTGTGTTCAGAGTTGAAAGCATAGTGGTAAGTATGGTTAGTTTAAGGGTTATTATATGTGATGTTTGGAAAGTGGAGGATGCTTCTATATTATTCTTATATCCCGCAAGAATTTTGGTTCGTATCTTGTATCAATGTCCCATAGTTTAAATGCCCAAGATCGTGTCTCTGTCATGTCTCGTTATCGCATGGTTGGTGTTTATGCTATTCACTTGGGGGTGTCATGAGATCCAATATCCAATCCTATTTCCCTATTCTAAAAAATAGTACTCAAGGTATGTGTTATCTTGACATCTTTATTTTCTGACTTTGTTAAAGAAAATTGTGATTCCTTAACATCTTTGTTTTCTAACTTTACTAAAGGCAAGTGTGGTTGTTAGTTGTGTTAAATCATGCTAATACATGCCTTGTCCTATCATTGAGGATGAATAATCCTAGGGGTGAGTATGAAACGCCTTGGGTTTTGACCCTAAAAATTTCTTGAGCTTTGGGCTCACTGGCTTGGTTATGACACACCCTACAAGCCATAGGGTGTCTTGACAGGTCATGAGACCCTAGTTGTAAGAAGTCCTGAGGATATTTCTTTAGTGACTGTCCTGGGTATGACTTATGGGTACGAGTCATAGTGAGTGGTTACGGGTCCTAGGGACCCAAGTCGTAACCAAATTAAAGAGTTAGTGGCTAAGTTCTGCTCTGAGCATGAGTGGCACACTAAAAGTCATAAGGACTTGTTACAAGTCATGGGATGAAATCGTATGGTGTTCTGTGTCTAACCTATTTGGGTTTTGTGTTGACTACGACTGGACCCTATGAGTCGTAGGGTCTCATTATGAGTTGGTTGGTTGAGTTGTAAGGTTTGCAGTGGGTGGTGTCATAGTCACTGTCTTTGTTATGATTCATGGTGATGATTCATAAGGAGTGGTTACAAGTTAATGGTTGACTCATAGTCAAAGGCGACACTTTTTTAGCTTTTAAGTTGAGGGCATTATGGATATTTCCCCTCTTGTACATCTTGAAACCCACGTCTTATAACACATTTAGGGTATCATTAGCACTAAGAAACAAATCAAATAACCTCTTTAATCTCTCTATAAAAAGAAACTTAGGGTTTCCAAGAAGTGGTCACCTTGGGGCTCAAGGGGTCGATTTCTCTTTGTAAATCTTTGTAATTCGGGTACGTTACTTTTTCCTTATTGTAAAATTTGTAAAAGCATATGATTTTTAAGTATTGTTCATGGGGTATTAATGTTAGATTCTGAACTATGGGTTGAGGGTTTTGAATATAAATGGTTTAAATGCCTCTTCTCTGATATTTGTGAACTTGTTTTGTTAAAATTAATGATTGGTATATGCTTAGGGGTGCATGGGAATGGTAGCCGGACATGGTATAATGGAATCCCTAAAATTGGTAAATTATGGAATTAGGGGCACAAAGGAATCCCCAAATTAATTAGTTTGGTATGGGAATTGATAACAACCTCAACCCACTTGCATAATTGATTTTAAATATGCATCATCACTTGGTTTGATTTATTTCTTGGTATTAATGTATGGTATAATTGGTAAATTGGATGGTAATGGTCTTGAAAACCTTGCGAGGTACACGAAAATCCCCCAAGTAATTTTCTTATAATAGAGTCTGCGGGGTACACAAAAATCCCTAAGTCTTGACTTAATAACATTGTCTGCAAGATATAGTTGGTTTGATGATACCACTTAATAACACCGTAAAAATTGACTCCTAGAATTGGTGGTTTGGTTATGTGCTAAATATTTTAATTGGGTAATAATGAGGGTAGTGCTAGCTAGCCGTAAAGGTGTGAGTCCAAAGGATGGAAACTGAAAGCTCTTATTTGCTAATATAAGGATTGGTCTTGATGACCAAGTTCTTATGGGGTACAATGGAATACCCCAAGTGCATATACATACATATGTATTATAGAGGGTGAAGGGTAAAAGGGAATCCTCGGCCACCTATGGTATCTCCGGTTTGTGAGGATAACTTGCACTGGGGCTCGTCTGCGGGTAACACTGGACCCATATAGCCCATGAGTAGATTTATGATGGTGAAGCTACAGAACCCAGATTAAGGTTTTAAAGTGCATGCTAAACTTGTTCCCTATCCTAGCTTGGTAGGTATACATATATATATATATATATATATATAT
>JAPEIP010000005.1:36404842-36417312 GCA_026120095.1 Capsicum chinense
CTTTGTTTTTTGTCTTTGTTAAAGGTAAAAGTAGTCGTATGTGGAGTCAAATCATGCTAATAAATGTCTTATCCTATCATTCGAGGATGAATGATCCTGAGGGAAAGGCGGTGAATATGTAACACCTTGGGTTTTTGGTCCTTGAAAATTGCTAAAATTTTATCCTCATTGTCCTGAATACGACTTCCCTGATTAGTCATAGTGAGCCTTAATGGGTTGTAGGGACTCAGTCCCAACTTAATCAGAACAAGGGCCTTAGTATTCTACTCTGAGTACGAATGGCTCTCAACCAGTCGTTAAGACTTCTTATGGGTCATAAGGACCAAGCCATAAGGTGTCCAGTAAGTTTGGCGCAAGAAACTGTCTACTTTACAACCTGAGGCCACGATTTGTAAAGACCCATAGCAAGTTGTTATGTCCCAATCATAGGGTTTCCAGTGTGTCGTCCCAAATTTGTTGTTGTCTTAAGTAAGAGAAGTGGATACGAGTCATTAAGTGCGGTTACAAATCGGTGGTATGAATCATAGTCAGACTAGTATATGGCCTTGGTGGTTATGCCTTGACTATGACTCCTAGTGATGATTCATAATGTATCCTTACCAGTCATATAGTGATCTGTTGTCACTGACGACTAAATTTTAGTTTCTAAATTAGGGCACTTTGGACAATTCCCTTCCCACCCAATTAAAACCCTATGTCTATAAAGCACTTAAGGGGGAGCGGGGGTTATATTTCATCCTTAACGTACTCAAACACTTCAAAAGCTCGCTAAAATTCTCTCAAGAAGTCATACTTAGGGTTTCGAAGAATAGACCATCCAAGGGCTTCAAGGTTGAATTCTTTCTGTGAAACTTGGTATATCAGGCATGTTACTCTTTCCTCGTTGTTAATTTGTTAAAAGCATATGTTTTAAAGTATTATTCATGAGATATTTATGTTGATTTAGAAAACATGGGTTGAGGGTTTTTGTATAACTATTGTTTATGCGATGTTTCATGTTTGTCCCTGCATGGGTTAAGTTTAAATAGTGGTTTTAAAGTCAATTTGATGCATGGGAATGGTGTGAAGTTCAAGGGGGGTGAATTGAAATTTTTCTTCTGTGAGTCGACTATTGACCCTTCACAGTCGACTCGCCTGCAGATCAGAACACTTTACAAACAAATTAAATCTAAAACAATTAAGAAAGAAAATAATAAGAAGTAAAGTAACAACACGAAGAGTTATCATGGTATGGCACACCAATATAGTGCTTACATCTAGGCCCCTTGGGTTTTGAAGCTTCCTTAGATCTTTGAAAGTTTGGCTCGAGTACAATAATAGGAAACAAGTTCTAGAGACTTATTTTGCTCGTTAAATCTTGTGACACAGCTTCAGTTGATGTTAAAAAGTTGACTCGATCCTACTCTTTATATAACAATTGTAAACTAAAGTTACAGAGCTTTGTAAGAGTAAGAATGAGACACTTTGAATTTTCTCCTTAAAGTTATGTAAGTAGTGTCTGCCTATGGTCTTCTTCTTTTATAGTCTTCGACTACTACTTTTCATGGGGAAACCCAAGAGATTTCTTCTCAGTCAAAGATTTAAATTGATTCCTTAATTGAGGAATATAGCAGTATGATATTTCCATATTAGATATGTCCATCTGTGGCTTTGGATCACGTCCATATTAGATATGTCTGTGATCTATTTTTTTTTCTGATTTTGTAGAGATTAATTTCCTTCCAAATGTGCTTGTAATCTTTTCTTCCTGATTGATGTGGTCTGCCTTGATTTTGGGATTGTGATCCTTTTTCCATTTCCATGATATTTTATTGATCTTCTTGTAATATTCTTTAATTGTTTTTCGGTTCCATTTGCCATGTCGTGATCTTCCATATCTTCCAATATCTTGAAATGATTTGGAAATTAGATTCTCCTTTCATTTGTTCTTATTGTGATTGATTTTCCTTGGATACATGGATGTCCTTCTATTGCTCCATTATCTTTAGCAGTTGAACTGATACACTTGTTAGTTTTTCATTATTAAAACATAAACTTAGGAGACTAACAATCTCCCCATTTTTTATAATGACAACAAGAGTAAACATCAGTTAACTTCCATGTTTCTAAGCTCGATCCCCTTGACTTGTGTAAGTATTAGCTGACTTGTGAACTTGCTCTGCTCCCCCTGACTGGTAAGCTACCAGGCTACTCTATTGTTCCTGCTTTACTCCCCCTTTGACATAATAAAAAAGAAATAATATACAGGCAATTTGTAGACATAGAAATACACTAAAAATGAAGCAATTTTTCTTTTGTTAAATATCATGAATGCTAAGAATACCAAGTCTTTTTCATAGAGAGAAAAATATTTATTCTAGCAGAGGTTTTGTAAAGATATCTACTAGTTGATTTTCAGAGTCAACAAATTTTAGACAAAAGTCACCATTTTCGACATGGTCTTGAATGAAATTATGCTTGATATTAATATGTTTATCCCTAGAGTGATGCACAGTATACTTAGGTAGGCTGATGGCATTGGTGTTATCACACATAATAGGAACAGATTCAAAAGATAAATCAAAGTCAAGAAGCTGATGCATAATTCATAGGACTTGAGTTCCATATCTTCTAAAAATTATGTATTCAGATTTTATGGTCGAGAGAGCAACAAAAGTTTGTTTCTTGCTATGCCATGAAATAAGAGAATCACTAAGAATTAAATATGTTCTAGTGGTGCTCTTCCTGTCACTTTTGTCTCCTGCAAAATCAGCATCTGAATATCTGATTAAATCAAAGTGTGAGGAGCAGGGATACCATAGATCAAGGTCTTAAGTTCCTATTAGCTATCGTATGACTTGTTTGACGGTAGTGAGATGAGATTCCTTAGGAGTCAACTGGAATATGACATATTTACACACACTAAACATGATATCTAGCCGACTTGTAGTTAAGTATAGTAGAGATCTGATCGTTCCCCGGTACATATTTTCATCAATATCTTTTCCAGCCAGATCTAAATCAATGCTTGTGGATGGGCTCATGGGTGTTCCATAGTCCTTTCCCTTTTCCATGCCAAATTTTTTGATGAGTTCTTTCGTGTATTTCACTTGACTGATTTAGGTGACCTTGGGTGTTTGCTTGATTTGTAGTCCCATAAAGAATGTGAGTTCGCTTATAAGACTCATTTCGAATTCTCCTTTCATCAAATTAGCCAAATTCTCGCACATAGAGATGTCAGAACTACCAAAGATGATATCATCAACGTAAATTTGCACAATGAGGATATTTTAATAAAGCTTTTAAATGAATAGAGTTGTGTAGATTTTACCTCTTTGAAAATTATTTTTTAATAGAAAAGTACTCAGTCTCTCATACCAAGATTTTGGAGCTTGTTTGAGGCCGTAGAGTGCCTTTGATAACTTGAAAACATGATTTGGAAATGAGGGATCTCCAAATCCAAGAGGTTGTTTTATGAAAACTTCTTCATTAATAAACCCATTTAAGAAAGAACTTTTAACATCCATTTGATATAACTTAAAATATTTGAACGAGGGAAAAGCTAATAAGATTCATATTGACTCTAAACTTTCCACGGGGCCAAAGGTTTCATCATAGTCAATACCTTTCTGCTGAGAGTAGCCTTGAGGTACGAGCCTGGATTTATTTCTGATAACCTTACCTTCTTCATTTACCTTATTTTTGTAAACCCATCTGGTTTCAATTACTGAGTAGTCTCTTGGTCTATCAACTAGAGTCCAAACCTGATTTCGTTCAAATTATTTTAGTTCTTCCTTCATAGCTTAAACCCATGATTCAACATTAAGAGATTCATCATTTTTCTTTGGTTCGATATGGTACACAAGGGTAACGGATGCCTGTCTCCTTAATGACGCTCTGGTTTGCACTCTTTTTTTTTGTATTTTTGATGATGAGTTCATTTGGATGGATGGCATAATGCTTCCCTTCTTTTAGAATATTTGTCTTCACTATTTCTGCTGTAGGAGTCGACTTTGTCGGGGATGTAGTCTACTTGTCTTGGGAGGGCTCTGGAGTTGTGCTGTGATTTTCTCTAGTCGGTATAGTACTCACCTACTCTTCATCAACACTTATACTCGTAGGGAGGTGGTTAGATTCATCAAAAATAATATGCATAGATTCCTCAATACATAGAATTCTTTTATTAAAAACCCTGTAAGCATGACTAGATAGGGAGTACCCAATAAAAATACCTTTGTCACTTCGTGGGTCAAAGTTTACTAGGGTATTCTTACAATTCTTGTTAATAAAGTATTTCTAGCCAAAAGGGATGGAAGTAGCCGATGTTGGGATTCTTTCCTCTCCAGATTTCATAGGGAGTTTTATTTAAAATAGGTTTGATCAGACACCTGTTGATGATATGATATGTTGTACTAACTGCTTCTGCCCAAAATTGATCTGGGAGATTATATTCTAATAGTATTGTCCTGTCAGTTTCTTATAGGGATCATTTCTTCCATTCCACTACACCATTTTCTTGAGGAGATCACGAGGAAGAAAAGTTCTGAGAGTATCTATTTTGTACACAATACTCTTTAAATGC
The DNA here is from genome assembly GCA_026120095.1 of Capsicum chinense. Taxonomy (NCBI): domain Eukaryota; kingdom Viridiplantae; phylum Streptophyta; class Magnoliopsida; order Solanales; family Solanaceae; genus Capsicum; species Capsicum chinense. The sequence goes on from JAPEIP010000005.1 coordinate 36,409,404, forward strand.
CTTATTTTTAAATTCTCCTCCATGGTCAGTGTGAACGTAGGTGATAAAGTGCCCAACTTCTCTCTGTATTTTTCTACAAAAAATCTCAAAGTTTTTGAAAGCTTTATGTTTATGTGCAAGAAACATAACCTAAGTAAATCGTGAGTAATCATCAACTATGAAAAAGATATATCTTTTTCCACCAATGCTTGCGGTCTTGGTAGGACCAAATAGATCCATGTGGATTGTTTAGAGATGTGGTAATAGAGATAATGTATTTTGTTTGAAAGATGTTCTAGTCTATTTACCCAGTTGGCAGGCATCACAAATGTGATCCTTTTCAAACTTGAGTTTTGACAGACCTTTCACCAAATCAAACCTAGAAAATTTCTCAATAATGAGCATGCTAGTATACCCGAGCTTTCTGTGCCACAACCAAGCATCATTGGTTTACACAGTGAGGCAGGTTAAGGTGGAAAAATCAGGACTATTTAAAACATAAATGTTATCAACACGTTCACCAATAAGGGAGATATTTATTTTGTTATGTTTTGATAGAGCAACTTTCAACTTTGAAGAGGACTCCAAATCCAGCATCACATAGTTGAATGATGCTGAGAAGGTTGTGTTTGAGTCCATCTACTAGGTATACTTCAGTGAATCCGCATGAGGAGCTGATCTCACTGAGCCGACTCCAATGACATTGACTCTGACATTGTTACCAAATCTGACTGACCCCCCATCTACTTTCTTTAGGGAGGAAAAGTTATATTTCTTTCCGGTCATATGTTAAGAACATCCGTTGTCGATGACCCACATTCCCTTTTTATAGATCTTGAGGTCCTATTATTGTAAAACAAGAAAATTAATTTTGTTTAGATACCCTAGTGGTCTTGGGTCCTTGCGGGTTAGATGTTCTTTCTTTGGGCTTCCAAACCCACACACTTTTAGGCTTATGCCTGCAGCTGTAGGATTTGTGCCCTCTCTGTACATAAGTAAAATAGATGGGTCTTCGAGAGGAAAATGAGGTCTTAGCTGATTTAAACGGCCCTGAGAAGGAACTAGGATTCCTTTTGCAGGAGTTTGCTCCTAAGAGACTATGGCTTAGAGATTTTTAAGATAGTTCAATTTTTTTTTTTGTGTTACCAAGCTATTTATGAATCAAGTCAATTTCAACTTGACATGCTTCAATTTCTATTTGTCAATTTCGTCGTTCCTCTAAAAGTTTTTGTTTAAATCTAGCTTCATAACTTTTTTTGTCCTGAGCAAACCTGTTATGTCCATTTATGATTTTTTGAATTTCATAGATTAACATATCCAGATTATAATTAAAAGTATTATAGTTATGAAAGTTATATGATCGTACCTCACTGGGTTCACCTGTCGCCATAAAGAACATATTGACAGCGTCTATTTCTACTCCAGGCTCCAAAATTTTTATTTTTTCTGGACGACCATCATCTCAATTCTGGACAGTTTTGTTTGAACTGTCCAGGCCTTCCACAGTGGTAACAAAGATCAATATTTCTAGTGGAGTCATTGTTTGGGCCTTCTTGGGATCTGTGTTGTCTCAGTCTCATGATCTGTCATACACCTCGATTAATGAGGGTCATTTCTTCACTATTGGCATCTTCCAGAATTTTCTCCTCTCCGGTTGGAGCACTATTGAAGATTACTGGTTTTTTTTTCTTATCCTTGTGAAACCTGTTGATATAATTTTTCTCATATGCAATAAGGTTACCTCGTAGTTCATCATATGTCATATTATGAAGATCTTCGTCTTCCAGAATGGCAACCTTGGTTTCTCAAGTTTTTGGGAGACTTTAGACTAGCTTCTGAACTTACAGGCCGTGAGGATAAATCATCCCCAGTGATTTTAGTTCGCACACGATTTTACTGAATATGGAAAATATTGTTTTAATATCCTTATTTTCATCCATTTTGAATAACTCATATTCATTGACAAGAGTAGCAATTTTTGACTTCTTGACTTTAGTTGTTCCTTCATAGGTTACTTCCAATTTGTCCCATATTTCTTTTGTTGTTTCACACATTGAGATTTTATCGTATTCTTATCCGCTAACTGCACACAAAATCAAACTTATAGCACGTCCATTAGTTTGAATTACCTCTTGATATTCTTTGGTGACCTCAAAGCTTTCAAGATCTTCAAAGTCAAAATTGCTAGATTCTCTCTTTGTCCTTTGACTTTTCCTTGAGTCCTGGAATTGGTTTTGGACCCTTCTTAATAACAACCCAGGCTTGAAAGTCATTTGATTAGACAGAGATCCTGAACCTATTCTTCCAGTAAGAGTAATATTGTCCATTAAAGTACAGTGGTCTTGTGGAGAAGTGACCATCCTAAAGGAGAGCACCGGGAATCTGATAACTAGCCATTTGATCTTTGCTCACTTGCTGTTAAGCAATTCTATCTATGAGACCTGCTATGATACCAATTGAAATTCAATAGGGAGGATGAATTGAAAATTTTCTTTTGTGAGTGGACTATTGACCTTTCACAGTCTACTCGCCTGCAAATAAGAATATTTCACAAACAAATTAAATTCAAAATAGTTAAGAAAGAAAATAATAAGAAGTAAAGTAACAACATATAGATTTATCCTGGTTCGGCAAACCAATGTAGTGCCTACGTCCAGTCCTCTTGGGTTTTGAAGTTTCCTTAGATCGTTGAAAGTTTGGCTTGAGTACAATGATAAGAAATATCTTCTGAAGACTTATTTTGCTCTTCGGATCTTGTGACATATCTTCAATTGATGTTACAAAGTTGACTCGATCCTACTCTTTATATAACAATTGTAAACTAAAGTTACGGAGCTTTGTAAGACTAAGAATGAAACACTTTGAATTTTCTCCTTGAAGTTGCGTAAGTAGTGTCTGCCTTTGGTCTTCTTCTTTTGTAGTCTTCGGCTGCGAATCTTCACAAGGAAACCCAAGAGATTTCCTATCAATAAAGGATTTAAATTGATTCCTTGTTAAGTAATATAACTGTATCATATGTCCATATCAGATATGTCCATATGTGGCTTTGGATCACATTCACATTAAATATGTCCGTGATCTAATTTTTTTTTGGTTTAGTAGAGATTGATTTCTTTCCAAATGCTCTTATGATCTTTTCTTCCTGATTTATGTGGTCTGCCTTGATTTTGGGATTGTGATCCTTTTTCCATTTCCATGATATTTTATTGATCAATTTGCCATATTCTTGAATTATTTTTTTGGTTCTATTTGTCATGTCGTGATCTTCCATATCTTCCAATATCTTGAGATGATTTGGAGCTGAGATTCTTCTTTCATTTGTTTTTATTGTGATTGGTTTTCTTTGGATACGTGTATTTCCTTCCATTTTGGGTCCATTATATTTAGCAGCAGCACAGATACACTTGTTAGTTTGTCATTATTAAAATATAAACTTAAGAGACTAACATGGTGAATAAGCTCGGGTTTGTGATGTCCTAAACTTATTCTTTTTGAAGTAGTTATGACCCCAACCCCATATTGTGAAATTGGTTTTAATTGTGAGAAATGTGGGAATTTGAACTATCCTTGAACTATTACATTATGATTTTGAATTGAAACTTATGGGGTTGTGTAATTCCCTAAGCTAATGTAAAATTGAACCAAGGGAATTGCAAATTCCCTAAGTGATGTAATTGATTTGGCATGTTGATGTTACCTTGTAAGTGTCATTGGTATGATGATACCAATAATGTATGCCTTAATGTGTAATGTGGTTTAATGAATAGGAATGTGTGATACATATTTTAATTTAGGCTTAAAAGAGAGTTGCGTAGCTGAGTCGTGAAAGTGGTGGTCTCGAGAGACCTACACTAGAAACTACAATTGTCGATGTGGGGGTCTATATGATCGGGTGGTTTGAGTACCCCTTATTACTATTATTTGATTGCGAGGTTTAAGTCCCACATATCTTATTACATGATTTGGTGCTCGTGTCACCTTGATATATAGGTTGGTTAGAGTCCCCCATAATGCATATATATGCCCTCTGGTTTGGCCGTCCACACGCACTGAGGCCCTACCAGCTGGGGGAGAGTTGGTCCCATATAGCCCTTGGGTGTCTTATATCTTATGACGGTTGAGTTACACAATCCAGGCTAAAGTTTTAAAGCGCATGTTAAGCCTTGTTTCCTATCCCAGCATGTGATATATATATATATATATATATATATATGCATTTGATTATGTGTATTAGTTTTTAAAGATTTTGAACTGTTGATCATGGCATTATGTTATCATTATCCCAGAGTTACATACTAGTGTTCACCCCTCTAAACGTCTTCGAATGATGTATCCCCACGTGATACAGGTACCGGAGCTAGTTCCACTTTTTTTGTGTAGAGTTAAGTAGATCGGCACTGTTCGTCGGTTTGTTTTGGTGAAGTGGTGAGCTTTCATACTTTGAAAGACTTACATTTCATCAGTTCTTATCACAGACTAGAGTTGAGAGTTTCATTATCATTAACATTATCATTTTCTTTCTTATTGTCATCTGTGAAACTCGGGGACATATCCCGACCAAGATTGATTTTTGTTAGAAGGCTTTGTTTGGATTACTGTGGATATTGGGCAATGTTGGTCGGTTGCTTAGCCGATTACCGGTCATCGTTATAGACATGTTTTGAATTTCCTTAAGCTTGTTGCATGCTATCTTATTATATGTTCGAAATTCATCCAACATTGAGGAATGTTGTGTTTGGGTTGGTTAGGTCCAGGGGTGATCTCCAGTCCACGTAGGACTTGAGACACCTGTCACGGCTAGACCCTAGTTTGGGTTGTGACATTTGAATTGTGCCTCGTTTTTGTGTGGGTTTCAACTGTAGAATCCTAGAATATTGGAAAATATGTTTATAAAAATAAAATTTCAATTTTACCCTTTTATTTTTTAACTAATTTGGACCCGTATCAAATATGGATAATATAGGCATCATTAGCTTTCTTCTGGTGTTTTTGATAGTTTTACCCCATGACGAAATCGTTTGAGTGGGATAGAACTCCGCTTTAAAGAATTCTAGGATTGAATTTTGATACTTCGAGGTAGCTTATGGCGTAACTTCTTTCATACTGGATTGGATAGTTAACAAACATGTAAAGCATGTTATGGGTTAAGAAGTTTAGTTTTGGGAGCCATATTTTTAGTATTATTATTTATCGTAAGCCTATTTGGGGTCTTAAGTGTATATTATTGTTGACTTGAGAAAGTATATAATTATTAGGATGTTTGAGCGGGGGCTTTATATATTATTGTAGGTCTTATCTTTGCGTTGACTTGCCTTATTCATTATTGTATCACCCGAGAGGGAGCTTGACCTGCTATTTATGCAATTATGAGCATTTATTGCCCTAAAAATATATTATTGAGATATTACATGACTAATCATCTTAGCGTGTTGAATGAGTATTGATGACATGAATTAGAGACATAAGGAGATGAATCTGAGATCATCTATATCTGTATTGGTTTGATCATTATCTTCATAATGATTGGTTGTGAGCATTATTTCCTTATTTCATCTATACATATTTATGTGATTTGTACCACTGCGAAACATTGATCTTTTGATGAAAAATGAGACATTTTATAAAAACACCTAGACCAAAAAATGTGCTGATCGGATTGATTGTGACATGAGAAACACTGATTTTTAAAAGAAAATAAAACACTTTTAAAAATGCTTAGATCAAAGGATGTGTTAGTTGGGTTGATTGAGATATGAGATTGAGATTGTGAAAGTCTATGGGTTACGGACCTCCCATGGGTCCTGCTCTGAAGGATTGAGGCTTGAAAGGTATATACGACGGTTCTACCATCATTACATCATTTCATTGCATTGTATGCATTATTTGAATCTTTCTCTATGTATTAGTTATTTGATATTCAATTTCCTTTTTGATATTGTGTGTTTAGCTACCTTTTTTAATTTACTTATCATATATTATAGAACTGTTAATAGAGACGGTGTGAGCTACCATTTGAAAACTTTTTTGTTTGTAGGTTACATGCTCATAAAATCTTTTACCTATTTTGTTTTCTGCTTTGCTCAATCAACCTATGATATCTATTGAGCATAATTGAATCGTATCTACTCCTATTGTGCCCTTTCGATGCAGATCCTAGTTCTAGTATGACTTGCAGTAGATGATTCATGCTAGCAGAATTGGTGATCAAGGTATGGGTGAGTTTCAGAGTTTAGGGTAGCCTCCAGACCTCTTCTTAGTTTTATCATGTCTTTACTTTCATTTGGAGACAAATTATTATATATTGAGTTTCAGACCTCGTTACAGATGCTCTTGACTTATGATGTCAGTATTTTAAGATTTGTTGCTTTGTCCAAAGTTTTATGTTTTATGTTATTGACATATTTGGCTCAACTCTATTTTAGGAGTCTTGCATATTGAGTTTCTTTTCGATTTTCCTGATTGTTTTATTTTGTGAGTTTGGCTTACCTACAGAGGTCGGGCCAAGGTAGGTGTCATCATGACCTTAACTTTAAACTCGTGATTGTAAAAAAATAGTTTTGATAAATTTTTAACCCAAGTAAAATATTTTAGAGTAGACAAAATAGGAAAAATAAGGTTGGGGTTATTCGGACATATACAAACAATATGTATGGATGTCCCATTTTGGAAGGGTGTGAGGTTGACTACAGATAATTTCAAGAGATGTAGACGTAGACCAAAAAAGTATCGGGAAGAGATGATTAGATAGTACATAATGCATCTTCAGCTTACCAAGGATATGACCTTATAAGATATTAGGATAGAATATTAATTAGATAGTTAAGCAGTGTCTCACTTTTTCTTCCATAGTATAGGTCGTATTGTTAGTCATGGTATTACTTTTTACAGTTTGTTGGCTTTTTTATTTCGGTTTTATTTGTTGTATTTTGCACTTCGATTATAATTTTATTTTGTTATAATTATTATTTAGAATGTTTTATCAGGTTGTCTATAGATTTTGTATTGACTTCTTGATTTTCGTTATTTCTTTTCCTATACTGCTTTGAATTTTATTTTATTTTTATGTTGAGAGTCTATCGAAAATAATCTCTTTACCTCCTAAGTAAATATAAAATCTATGAACAATTTATCCTTTTCATACTCTATTTTGTAAGATTACACTAAATATGTTTTGTCGTGGTATATTTACAATTACAACAATAAAGAATTTTTTGTACATAATTTTTTTTATATATTAAAATTTATATTCTATCAAACTAAAATACATATTAGAATGAGGAAGTGCTTGAGCGACTATCGAAAGAATGAAAAATGTTACTGTACATGATTTTACTTTTACCCTCTACTGCCAATAAATATCTAGCCAAATTAAGCAAATATTTGGCTGGTGTTATAAATGTATTTACATTATAGTGAATGTCTATCAAGAGCTACTTTGATATCTGTTAGGATTTGAATCATCTGTCTTTTACACAGACTAGGAGTAAATTTCCCCTATAAATAGAAGGGCTTCCTTCATTGTAAATCATCACTCAAGAGAAGAAATAAGAATCCGTCTCTCTGTTCTCTCTACTTTTCTTCTTGTTCTTTATTACTTTATAATACGTTATCAGCACGAGACTCTGCCAAACAAGGTGAGATTATAAATCTGAAGGATTTCAAGGTTAGTAATTCTTTATGTTATTTTTTTTTTGCTACTACTAATATAATTATTATTGTATTTGAGGAAAAATAATTGATTTGGAACCATTTATATTTTGAATTTATTCCTCAAGAACAATATTATCAAAAAGAATGATAATATGTTGGGTTCAAGTTCAATTGATTCATGCCTAAGATGCCTTTATATGGATAAGATGTTGAGTTTGAATCTCAATACACCATATTGATGATATTATGATGGCTAAGGCAAAATAATGGGTGTTTAATG
>JAPEIP010000005.1:36444828-36468215 GCA_026120095.1 Capsicum chinense
TAGGGTTATCAGTTTATCCAATAACCCAATAAAAAACCCAAAAAGAAAAAATCGAATCGAACTAATAACCCAATACATTTTTTGATAAAACCATTAAAAAACTATTAACCCAATAACAATAAACCAATAATATTTTTATAGGTTAGGTTTATTGGTCGGTTCGGTTTTTGCACACTCCTATCATGAATGGTGGTTTTGGAAACATATGTTGAGGGGTTTAATGCATATTATTTGGTATTGGTTTAAACTATGTTTTTACATGTTTTTGCTAATGGTTTGCACATGTGAATGTTTGTTGGTTATGGTTTAACAAATAGGTCATAAGTAACCCTATTATGGTGGTTTAAGCATTGGTTTTGGTCTTGGTAAAGGTATGCCCTTAACATATTAGATAAAATGCCTAAAAAGAATGTTTTCACTCTTTTTTTGAACTTTCATTGGAACTCTTGCATGGTTTGGTTTGGTAATGGAACCCTAAATGGATTTGGATAGTTTAAATGATATAAATGCTTTAAATGTTTGGCATGGTCATAAATGGTTTGAAATTGTTTTTAAATGGTATAAATAGAGTACATGGTTTGGAATGATTAAATGGTAAAGCCTGGGTGGCTATGAAATTGGTTATGCTTGTGGGGTACATGGGAATCCCCCAAGTGGTTTAATATGGTAAATAAAAGGGTACATGAAAATCCTTTAAACCTATATATAGTTGGCTATGGATAAAACCTGCAAGTATGGTCGGTACGATGATACCTCTACTAATGGCCTTGATTAATAAATGATTAATGGATCGGTTGGTTGCTTGGCAATGTTTTTAATTTGGCAATAATGGCGGGGTGTGTAAAAAAGTCGTGGAAGGTGGAGGTCCTAGGGGGACCAAAACTGGAAACCCATATTTGCCAATGTGAGGTTTTGTTCAAGTGACCGTGTTCATGATGTCACACTTTATAATTGGGGGATATACTTATCAATCTAGGTTTTTTCCCTAGTCGTACAGCTTCACATACTAGGGCCCTTTCAGCAGGAGAGATGAACCCATATAGCCGTAGGGGGTTTAGGACGGCAGAGCTACACAACCCAAGTAAAGGTTTTAAAGGCATGATAAATTCGATTCCCTTTTCTGGGATGGTAATATATATGTATGGTTGTGTGCATTATGGATGGTGTTACTTTGCTGTGTAAATGGTATTATTTTACCCTTATCCTGAGTGCATGCTAGTTTTCACCCACTATCCCATCTTCGAGCGGGTGTATACTCATACTATGCAGGGACTAGCCATTCTACTTCTCCTACTTAGTCATCGAATTTAGGGACAGTTGATGTGGGATTGAAATAGTGAGCTTCCATAGTTCAGAAGGCATCTATTTCATGTCGTGGTTTACTTTACATATCTCTTATCTTTCATAGACTTTGGTTTTTGGCTATGGTCGGGGGTATGTCCTGACTAGGTACTCTTTGGTTAGTCTAGAGGCTTTGTCTGGACAACTGTAGACTTGGGTATGGTATGGATTGGTCATGTTTCATACATATACATACATACATACATTGGCTTATTATCTTGGTTTTGGTTTATAGTTTTGGCATTAGTTTGGTTAGACATTGGGTGGTTGGACTTGGTCGGGTTGGTCTTGGATATAGACTTATCCCAGAGTCACCACATGTTTAATACACTATCTTGTTATGTGCTCGAACTTCAGCTGACTCAAGGTATGCGCATGGTGCTTGGGTTGGGTAAGGAGAGCAGTTCTTGATCCTGGTTGGGCTTGGGGATAGCCATTTCGACAATGCCCTGGTTTGAGTCGTGTTACTTACATTCACAAAGAACTTTCGATCAGAGTACATAGAATTCCATAGGCTTGCCCTTATGCTCTCCACCTAAATTTTCAGACGGTCAGACTAGGATCACTAAAGGACTTTGTTAGGCTCGTAACGTAGGCTTGGGGCTAGTTACGGTATACTAAGGATATTTTAAGTAACTTAACCTCCTTGGAACTATATTTTCTTTGGGGTCCACATTTTCTGCCATCTTTTCACTGACTTCACCCTTATGTCTCCATTTTATTCTTTTTCATGCCTATTTGTGGGTCAGGTGCGATTTTCTTTTCTCATTTTCATTTTCTTTTCCTTTTTTTTTTCTTACAATTTTCTTTTTCTTTTATTTCTACCACACCCTCCCTTATTCATTTTTCTTTCTACACTTTTTTCTTCATACTCATCTTTCCTATGCACCCTTATAATAGTCACCTCCGACTTAGGAGATTTTTCTAAGTTGAGGTGCACAGTGTCCAAGGAGGACTAGGTTCAAAAATAGGTTCATTGTAGTTAAACGAGAAGGTGAAATTGGTGTAAATAACAAAGATTGATCTATTAGACTCAACTTTTGGAAACAAGGGATTCACACACCATTTGGTTCGACGTTTAGGCTTGAGTGGACTAATTTAAAAAATGGCCTATGATCATCTCCTAACCGACCATCTGACCTACTAGGAAAAAGTAACCAGGCTAGTTCGAGATTCCATGTAAAATGGGAACTAAGTAATGCCTCACTCTCACATGGTACAGGGTCACAATGTCATTCACTACCTATTCAGTTCACGCAACCACATGCCACAGTTAATTTCATTTTTAATTTTAATCCCATTAAGAGATTCTCGATCGTCACACAAAAAATTTTAGGAGGGGTATCTTTTTAATTTTCAAATTTTCAACTTCTACACATGTTATCTCCTATCTATGCATATCATTTTCCTCCATTAAGCATCACACAATACACACACACATGTCGGTCCTTAATTTTAAATTGTGGCCTATGGGTTTTAAAATACGGAACCATAACCCACGACCACTATAGTGCACCCCCAACTAAAATCTATGTGTTGTCCCCAGTGCATCTATCAATGTAATACAGAGATAGAAGGCATACCTGGGTGCTCTAAGCGCCTGCTCAAACTGGATCATCATGAGGACCCTCAAATTGAGGCCCATTCTCCTCAACAATAGTCCCATCAACTATCAGAAGTATCTCTGCAATAGTGGCACCGGTTGTGGATGGTGCACTCAATGGTATGTCTGTTGTTTGTGCTGTGCCACTGCCCCTATCAATATCCGTGGCCGGTCTTGAACTACCGGCAACAGGTACAATTTCTGGACCCTCACCTGCTGGTCTTTCTCACTCTTTACACTTGTTTTTTTTGCCGTTTTCAAATTTTCTTTTTCAGTACTTTGACCTTTTCTTTTCTTTTTCTCTCTCTCTCTCTCTCTACCTTCTTCTCCAACTGTAATACTCTGAATGTTTTCAAATTCTACCTCGGTCTCTATCTCTATTATAACAGGTGTTGGTAAAACTAGCCTTTCATATAATTTATTGACCAGCTTCCATATCTCGACTAACTCAACTTTCACCTCTGTAATGTTAGGAGTTTGGCTGCTTTCTAACTGAAGTGCGATTCTCTACTTAAACCATCTAGTCTTCTGTCTGGTTCTTCCAGTTTATTTTTAACCCAGGGTTGCACACCCTCTTTCACTAACTGGACTTTTGCTTCCAAAGTGGTCAACCTCTTTATAACATCATTCTACATAGCCTGTGAGATGACCCCAAAGCCTGCCAGAGCTGATCTGGATGAGGATGGGCATGGTGGTGCAGATTGTAAAGAAGTGGGGGCACTGGATGTACCTCCTGCATCATAGGGGCTTAGACGGCCCACCTACAACCGGAGTGTCATCTGTCCCAGAAAATCCATCAACTTCTGTACTTTGTCCTTTGTTTGTATTACCTTCGCTAGTATTGTAGCCCCTTTCTTTTCCTGCCTGTTCATGGGATTAGGTGCATCCCGAATCAACCCCAAGTCTGTGGTATTCTTTGGCTAAATAAACTGATTAAACTTGGGGAGTTCCAGCACGCCTGCTTCAAACCATATCTGAGTTATCAAACCTGGGAATGCTAGAACCAATTTTTCTCTGTCCACTACTTGATCCCATATATCTCTAGCTATTAATTGACCCACATCAAACTCATAACCCATCATTAGACCTGCTACCAATATTGCGTGGATTGAACTGAGCACATTATCCCCAGTAGTGGGACACAATCTATGTCTAGCTAATGTTTGCCATGACTTGGCCTCGAAATCCAGAGTATGCTTTACAATCTGCTTAGAGTTTACTCCTAGGCAATCTACCACCTAACTAGCTTCTTCCTCATTTAAAGTAATCAAATTTTCTATCCATTGGAAGTACAACATCTTATCTGCTAACCCCATTTGCTTCTTTGTAACTTTTTCCACTTCTTTTAATATGGTAATCAATCTTGACTGTGTTTACTGATAGCTAAAAGTTGGGTCCATGCAAGAATCGAGAAATGGTTCTTAGGTAAATGTTCACCTAAACTCCACGAAGGGTAAATAATGTGATCAGATCACCACCCTTCCACAAGTTTCCCTATGGATATTGTCTCTTCAACTCTCCTTTGTAGGCTGCGTCTAATTTCTTTACCAATGTAAGACTAAACTTTCTTAGTTCTGAGGTCATCCACTAAAATCTGTATTGCTGAAATTTGGCTTTGCACTCAGTCATCTCAGACATGCCTACTGTGTTTAACCTTTGTTATAGATAGATTCCTCTTTTTATTCTTCATATAGAAGGGTTTATGCTTATCCCATCATTGTAGGTATCCTATATTCCGCGGTTCCCCATCGTTCAACGCTAGGCACTAGAGCAGGTTCAATGGATAGAGGGATTTGTGGTGGGTCATGTATGTCAATGGGACTCACGTCCTCATCAATCTCATTCTTAAAACTTCAATCCACAAAACTCTAATCAACCTCCACTTCAGCACCACCTTCTTTCTTATCCTCACCATCCTCTGCTGATCTAGATTTAATCTCCTTATTGTTATTATCATTGTATTCTTCAGCCCAGGATAGTGAATGTGGAGGTGAAGTGCGGGGATTCTTCCTTCTCGGTCCCTTTGGAGGTGTATCATCATCTGTGGCCACTTTATTTCCTTGAGTTAGTCTCTTGTTTCTTGGTTCAACTTGCCTCTTTACTGGGTAATTTTTGATGTGTCCATTTTATTCTTCTATGTCTTCATTTATCAACTTGTAATCAGACTGAGGGGCATGTTTCTTCTTATTACTCTTCTTTGATACTAGCTTTGATGAGGAATCACCTTTTGGAGACATTTGTACCTGTTGCACAAGACCAATTAGTTATATCTAGGGAATAGAATAGCAAAATAAGAAATTTTAGTGTCAGTGTGTGTTTACTGGACTCCTTATGAATGGGGGGTTTGAGTCGTATCTACTGGGTATGATTTGTTTACACGAGTCATAACGGTATATAGTGTATTAATCAACGTTCACTGGTCAGCTTATGAGTCCTCCTAATGAATCATAAGGACAATTTCTGAATAGTTACCAACACTCGTAAGTAGATTAGAAATAAATCCCCTATTATTTCTAACCTATTCAGTCATTACGACTCTTATTTACGAGTCGTATGGATTGGTTACGACTCATTCAGGTGAGTCGTAACAATACCAAAACCCATACTCTTCTAATCCTCCATGTTATAAGTGGTTACAAGTCTCGGGATGACTCGTTACTTGTCATTACGAGTCGTTAGGAGCCCCATATCCATTGTAACATAGGGGTTTAGCTTGGGTTGGTTCCAATACTCAATACCCACATTTTATAACCCTAACATACTTCATTACCACCCTTCATTTTTCCAAAAACACATATTTAAGGCACAAAGTTTGAGTTTCCTCCCATTAACATATTTCGAAGTCAAAGTTTCAAGAAATAGGGTTCTATTGCACATGTACACATATAACTTAAGAAATCCTAAACCTCAAACAATTTTTCGATTTTAACTTGATACATAAAGAATTTAAGCATAAGAGCTTACTTGGTTTTTTTGAGGTTTGGATTTCTTAAGTTCAACACTTTTTATGTCCTAATCGTTGATGAACTTTCGTATTTTTGGGAGGAACTACTTGATTGATTGATGTTTTTGGAGTGAATTCTTTGTTCTTATAGCTTGGAAATCATCAACAATGGAGGGAGTACTTGTTTGAGATGTTGGGTACCCAATTTGGTGTACGTCTTTAGTTTAAACATTAATCTGGGCCGGCTTTACCCATGACCCCTGAGCTGGTAAGTTTGGTTTACGATTCATGCATATGACTTGTAACCAATACTTACGGGTCTTATCCTTTCTATGTAAGGACTTGGAACCCTATCTAAGTTCTTGAGTCGTTACGAGTTAAGGTGACAGGTTGCCATCATATGTTACGACTCATTCTGAGAGTCATAAAGACTTTAATGACCACTTACCTGGATCTGATTTAAGTTCCTGGTCTTTATGACTCTTGCTAACAAGTCATAATGTTTGGTTATGACACGTGAAGAGTCCGTATGACCTAATTTTTGTATTTTCTGGCTAACTTGCAATTTTTAGTCCTGCACACTAAACACACATATTATCCTATAAATTATTAAGTACAAAAAATGGGGTGCCTCCTACACAACGGTTGATTTAACGTCACAGCATGACATGGCTAAGTTGGATACTCAGACTTCACCAACTATCCTCATGGGTTGTCTCCCATGTAGAGCTTGATTTAACGTCGCGGCATGACACAATTGCCCTAGCTACTCACTTTTCACCAAGATCTATCTCACAAATTACCTTAACTTCTTTAGTGTTACCCATGTAGTGCTTTACCCTTTGCCCATTTACTTTGAATGGGGATTCACCATCACGCTTTAATTCTAAAGCATCATATGGAAACACTCTCACCATAGTGAATGGACTATACCACCTAGACTTCAACTTACCTAGAAACATGTGAAGTCTTGAGTTATATAGCAATACCTGGTCACCTTGTTCAAATATTATTTTCTTGATTTTGCACTCATGATACAGCTTCATCTTCTTTTTGTAAAGTGCAGAACTCTCATAAGCCCGTGGTCAAAACTCATCCAACTCATTCATCTTATTCATTCTTGCCTTTGTTGCATCCTACCACTCAAAATTAGACTTTTTCAATGCCCACGGTGCTTTATGTTCAAGTTCAATGGGCAAGTGACATGCCTTACCATACACTAACTGATAAGGAGAAGAACCTATGGGCGTCTTGAAAGTTTTTCGATAGGACCATAATGCATCATCTAACTTTCTCGACCAATCAGTTCTATTGGCATTCACAATCTTTCCCAAAATAGACTTTATCTTTTTGTTCGACACCTCAACTTGTCCACTAGTCTACAGATGGTAAGACATTGACACCTTATGCTTTACTCCATACTTCTCAAGTAGACTTTTAAATAGGTGATTACAGAAATGCAACCCACCAACACTAATGATTGCACGTGGTGTGCGAAATCAAGAAAAGATATACTTCTTCAAAAGGATAATGACACTTCTTCCTTCATTATTGTGGAGTGCAACCGCTTCCACCTACTTTAACACATAATCCACTGCCACAAGAATATATTTCATACCAAAAAATCTCACAAAGTGTCATATGAAGTCCATACCCCATAACATCAAATAACTTCAATTCTAAAATAGGGGTCATAGGAAGTTCATGGCGCCTAGAAATATTACCTTGACGATGGCATTAGTCACAGGTTAAAGCAAAGCCATGAGTATCCTTGTATATTGAAGGCCAGTAGTATCCATACTATAATATCTTGTGGGCTGTGGGGGTTCCTCCGTGGTGACCCCCAACAAGTGAAGAATTACAAGCCTTAAGGATGCTCATCATCTCCGCTTAGGGGATGCATTTACGGATAACCCCATCCTCACAAATTCAAAATAAATAAGGTTCATCCCAAAAAAATTTCCTTACCTCATGCATAAATTTCTTTATCTGCTAGAAAGAAAGGTCTTCTGGCACTAGATCACTTGCTAGATAATTTGCATAGTCAGCAAACCATGGAATTAGATCTTGATAAGTAACCAACACCTATTCATCTTGAAAACTGTAATCAATTTCTATCCCATCTTCAACTTTCTGCATCGCGTCCTCTTCAAGTCTAGACAAGTGATCTGCAACTTGATTCTCAGTATCTTTTCTGTCCTTGACCTTGAAATCAAACTCATGCAGCGAAAAAACCCACCTAATCAATGTAGGCTTTACATTTTTTTACATCAAGTACCCTAATTCTTCATGAGCAGTGTGCACTATTACCTTCATCCTAATCATATAAAACCAAAATTTCTCAAAAGAAAAAACCACTACTAACTTAGTGATTGTGTAATTCTTTTGAGTTGGGTTTAACACCTTGTTATCATAGTAGCTAAGATGAAGGATCTTTTTTTTTGTTTTCTGAGTACAACACCTAAGGTCACTCCACTTGTGTCACACATAATCTCAAATGGCAAGGACCAATCAGGGGACACGATGATAAGAGCCATAATGAACTTCTCTTTTAGACATTTAAAAGCCTTCAAGCATGCTTCATCGTAATTAAACTTCACCTCTTTCTCAAGAAGCCTACAAAGAGGATTGGAAATCTTAGAGAAATCATTGATGAATCGCCTGTAGAAACATGCATGTCCTAAAAAACTTTGAATACCCTTCCCAGAAATTGGTGGAGGTAATTTCTCAATCACTTTAATTTTAGCTATGTCTACCTTTATACCCCTTTTTGAAATCCTATGCCCGAGCACAATACCTTATTTAACCAAGAAATGGCACTTTTCCCAATTAAGTACCAAGTTGTATTCCTCGCACCTACGAAAGGCATTTACTAGGTGAACCAAACAGTCATCAAAAGAATCACCAACTACTGAAAGATCATCCATGAATACTTCGATGGTATGTTCTACTATATCGAAGAAGATTGAAATCATACATCTATGAAATGTGGCTGGAGCATTACATAATCCAAAGGGCATACGCCTGAATCCAAAGGTCCTATAAGGACAAGTGAAGGTTGTCTTCTCTTGGTCTTGGGGAGTAATAGTGATTTGGTTGTACCATGAATACCCATTCAGAAAATAATACCAATCTCTAACCCGAGGTCTATCCAACATCTGGTCCGAAAAGGGTATGTGGAAGTGGTTCTTCTGGGTCCAGGTATTCAGTTTTCAGTAATCCATGCACACTTTCCATCCTCTAACTGGCCTCATTTACACTAGCTCATTCTTCTCATTAGGCACAATAGTAATACCGCCTTTATTCGTAACACATTATACCAAATTAACCCACTTGCTATTAGTAATGGGATACATTAAACCAATATCTAACCACTTGATTATTTCTTTTTTTACCACCTCCTACATAAGAGGATTGTCAACATTGATGCTCTATACTTGGGACACAATCTGATTCAATTTGGATCTTGTGTGAACAAAGACCAGGCAAAATACCTACAATATCAGCAATGGACCAACCACTGTGTAATGACCCAAGACTACCCCCTAGTCATTACACAGTGCTTACAGTCCCATGGGACTATAAGTTAACTCATGAGCTAGTACCTGTTGTGAGCACTGAATAATATAATCATGAATTCAGAAGAATAATTAAAATGCCATAAGGTCTTAATAATGAAACTACTAGTGAATTATGAATCTAGAATAATACTGAAATCTAAATAATCTGAATAGCTAACTGTAGTGTCTGAAAAGCCTCTAAACTAAATACTATGAGTTGATGGGATATGCCCCCAACTAACTCTACTAACTACCGAGATAAAGACATGAAGTAATATAATCTATCCTTGGATGATGAGGACTCACCAATGCTACTATACTGCTGATAATCTGAGAATCTAGGTGCGATCCGGGAACTGAGCGTCAGTGCCTATGATATAAGACAACATAGCATAAAATAAAGGTATGCGATCAGTACTTTGAATGTAATGGTATGCTAAATGAGGTAGGCTGACATGCAAGGTTTCATGAATAAGAGTAATAAACTAACTGAATATACATGTAAAGCATGAGGTACTAAGTATAGGACGTGAAACCTATAGATACTAGAGATATGTAAAGCATGTAAAAATTGTCTATGCATAAGAGTCTGTAACTACTGAAAATACAAGAAAATCTATTGACCCTGAGGATGCATAACCAAGCATATAACATGCACTGAGTAAAATCTATAAACTAAATTACTGACAAAATATTGATATCTGTATGCTTTGGTCGAACAACTCTAAGACTGTATAACTGAACTGGGACTATATCTGAGACTGTGGGAGGTATCATCTAATCGATATGCCATAATCTGAGCTAATCGGGGTCCAACCTGTAACCCCAGTTGGATGGGTATTAATACCATGCCACGGGTACTAACATTGGCTGTGTGGATCCACTAGACTTATATAATGTCAAAGGACTAAAGGTGTCAAGCCTGAACTGACGGGTGACGGTCAAGCCTAATCTGACAGGTGACTTCTTATATCCCACGCTGGCTACGTAGTTTTGCAGTATTGGGACTGCTACTAATGACTTTGCCTATCTGATGGGGAAACCACCATCCCTACACTTGCTCAGTGCTAAATCCTACTCCCAACTGAAAAACACTAAGATACAAGACTGTTATGAGTTTAATGACTGATATCTGACTATTCTGATAATACTCATAGTATAATTTGGAGAATATTCTATAATGTAATGAGACTAGTCTAAATAAACAGCTATGATTTTTGTGGTATTCAATACCCCAGGACTTAAAATAGCAATACTGAAGAGACACTGAAGCTTGGGGGACAAAGCATGAAGGCTTTTATTAAATCCATCACTCTTGTAGGCATTATGTCAAACACTTGTAGTTCATGGTTTAAAACAATCATAGGAATGTCTTGAAGCTTATAGAAATAGCATGAATTTGACATAATAGTATTAAATCATGGTTTAATCTAGTAAATAATAATATCAAAACATGGAGGATTGGATAACAACAATAATTTCATTGAATCATGGTATAAAATCAATAGTACATGGAAATTCATGGGTGAAATCACAATTTAAATCAATTAACTTGAAAAGATAATAGATTTGTAATTAAAACGGATACTTGGACTCCATGGATGAAAGGGGTCCATGGATGAACATCTAGCATACCTAGGATGATGAATTTGGAAGGATTGATGGAGAGTTCTTGAGATTTGACCTTGATTCTTGAGGGTTAGGGTTTTGCTAATTGAGAGGCTGTTCTTGATTTTGGGGAAAAATTGATTAGAATAATTCCCAATTAGGTTATTAGGGACTTAATTTCGTGTTTGAGGCTGACTAGGTCAAGGAAAAAATACTTAAAAGCCCTTGGAATTAAAACTCAGAACGGACTAAAAATCCTGATTTTTTGGGATGGTGTAACACGGCACTATCGCACCGTGTCACTGGAATCGGACAACTGGGAAACTGGTCTGTGGAGTGGTGTAGGGAAATCGCGGTCCTACACTGATTGGGACCTGGAAGTTCACCGTGACGTGGTGATATCGCGTTTCAACATTGGAAATGGACAAATGTCAAGTTCGCCTATGGCACGATGCGCCAGAATCGTGGATCCTCACTAGAATTTACCAAATGGGATATTGGCATGCTCCGCGATTTGCTAAAGGTTAAAATGACGGTGCTTAACGACTGAAACTTAAAATCACCATAACTTTTTACCTGGTTATCGAATTTGGGCGAATTTTATATCGTTGGAAAGCTAATTGAATTTCCTACGCAATGAAAAGCTCTAAACTAAAAATAATGAGTGTTTCAAAAAATTCATATATGAATACTCATGTATTGGGGCTTAGATTATGCTAGAAAAATATGGGGTGTTACAATATCTCCCCCTTGGGATCATTCATCCCCGAATAAAACTGGTTAAGCTGAGGGAACTAATGGACTGAGCTTACACACTGAATATACATGTCTAATACATGAAATGCATGACTAAACTTATTCATGAATGCACGACTTACATAAACATGATGTGCGTATGAAACTGAGCACCATAGAGAAAAAAATCTTAAGAAGATTGGTACCTTATATCGAATCTGGATTTGCGGAGAAATAATGAGGGTACTTAGTCCACATATCAGCTTCCGCTTCCCAAGTAGCTCCCTCAACGGAATAATTCTGCCAAAGAACCTTGACTAATGGAACTTCTTTGTTCCTTAGTCTACGTACTGGATAATCAAAAATTTAAACTGGAACTTCCTCATAAGAAAGACTGTTCTGAATATCTATACTTTCTAAGGGAACAACTACAGCTGGATCAACAATACACTTTTTCAACAACGAGACATGGAACACTGGGTGTACTGAGGCTAAGTCTGAAGGAAACTCAAGCTCGTAAGCTACCTTTCCGAAACAACTGAGGATTCTAAAGGGACCGACATATCAGGGACTGAGTTTTTCCCTTTTTGTCGAATCTTCTCACACCCTTCATGGGAGATATTTTCAAGTACACAAAATGGTCGACCTCAAACTCGAGATCCTTTCTCCTCACATCTTCATATGATTTCTATCATCCTTATGCAGCCCTAAGACTCTCTAATCAACTGAACCTTCTCTAAGGTATCAAACACCAAGTCAGGATCTACTACTATAGCCTTACCTACTTCAAACCAACCAATTGGAGGTCTACATCTCCTACCATAGAGAGCCTCAAATAGAGCCATACAGATACTGGAATGATAGCTGTTATTGTATGCAAATTCAATCAAAGGCAAATGGTCATCCTAACTACCCTTAAAATCAACAGCGCATGCTCTTAGCATATCCTCAAGAGTCTGAATAGTGCTTTCTTCTTAACCATCTGTCTGAGGGTGGAAGGCTATACTGAGATGGACTTGGGTACCAAGACCCTTTTAGAATGCTTTCCAAAAGTAAGAGGTAAACCGAGTACCTCTATCAAAAATGATAGATAAGAGAACACCGTGAAAGCTAACCAACTCTATGAGATAGAGATTGACATAGTCCTCAATTGAATAAGAGGTATGGACTGGTAAAAAATGAGCTGATTTGGTCGTCCTGTCTATGATAACTCAAATAGAATCATGCTGATGACGGGTACGAGGCAAACCTATCACAAATTCCATGTTCACTTCCTCCCATTTCCATATGAGAATATTGAACTCTTGCATGGACCAACTAGGCTTCTGGTGCTCAAAATTAACTTGCTGACATATAGAGCACTTAGGTACAAACTCTACAATATCTCTCTTCATCTCACATCACCAATAGATCTCCCACAAATCGCGATATATCTTAGTGTCCCCTGGGTGAATAGAGTAACACGCACCATGAGTTTCTGCAATAATTCGTTGCCTCAACTCATCTACACCATACACACACAATCTACCCTGATAGCGCAACACACCATCCCCCCCTTGGGAGAAGACCTCCACTTTCTGATCTCTAACTGATTCTTTTAACTTAACTAGATTGGGATCTCTATCCTTCTTTTCCTTCACCTCATAAACTAGAGATAATTTTGAGCTACTCTGTACTCATAGACTACCTTGTGCCGAATCGACTAAACGAACACCTATTCAGGCAAGCTAATGAACTTTCTAAGATAACTTCTTCTTACCATCATCCATATGAGCTACACTACCCATAGACAATCTACTGAGAGAATCAACCACTATATTGGCCTTGCTCAGATGATATGGAACACTCATGTTATAATCTTTCAATAACTCTAACCACCTTCTCTGACAGAAATTCAAATCTTTCTGAGAGAACATATACTGGACATATCTACATGAACCCCATATAAGTAATGCATCCAAATCTTTAAGGCGAATACCACTGCTGCTAGCTCAAGATCATAAGTTAGATAATTCTTCTTATGAGGATTAAGCTGTCTAGAGACATAGGCTATGACCTTATCTCTCTGTATGAGGACACAATCCAAACCTACTCTGGATGTATCACAGTATATAACAAACCCATTAATACCATCTAGTAGAGTAAGAAGAGGTGATTCAAGTCTTCAAAACCTAAAAACTCTTCTCGCGAGAATCTGACCATTAAAACTAAACTTTCTTTTGAGTCAATCTGGATATGAGGGATGCAATAGATGAAAAACCTTTAACAAACCGACGGTAATAGCCAGATAAACCCAAGAAACTCCAGAAATCTGACAGCGAGATGGGTCTAGGCCAGTTTCTCACCGCCTCAGTCTCTAGAGGATCAACCCTAATGCCATCACTATATATAATATAGCCAAGGAAAGTTACTGATCTTAGTTAGAATTTATACTTATTGAATTTAGCAAACAACTGATGGGCTCTAAGGGTCTGTAATACTATTTTGAGATGGTCTACATGATTATTTTCATTACAGTAGTAAACAAGAACGTCATCGATGAAGACTATGATAAACATGTCCAAGTAGTTCTTAAACACTCGTATTATCAAGTCCATGAAGGCTGCTGGGACATTCGTGAGATCAAAGGACATGACTAGAAATTTGAAGTTACCATATCGGGTTCGAAAAGCTATTTTCAGAATGTCATGTTCTCTGACTCATAACTGATGATAGCCTGATCTAAGGTCTATCTTAGAAAAGTAACTGGCACCCTGAAGTTTGTCAAATAAGTCATTGATTCTTGGAAGTGGGTATTAATTCTTGACTGTGACCTTATTTAACTGATGGTAGTCAATACACATCCTGAGAGAACTGTCCTTCTTACATATGAATAGAACAGGTGCTCCCCATGGGGAGATGCTGGGTCTGATGAATCCTTTATCTAGGAGATCCTTTAACTGTTCTTTTAACTCTTTGAGTTCAACTGGAGCTATTCTGTATGGCGGAATAGATATGGGCTGACTCTGAAATTGACGGCTATATATGGAGTTACAAAAGAAAAAGAAGCTCTAGGGTCTAGTAAAGCATAAACATATAAGTGAAAGACCTGCAACATACCAATAACTACGTCAGAAGAATTTTTTTGATCCTGATGGGACTAAAGAGCATATAACCTATTCGGGCGCTGACCACTAGTAGCACTGGAAGCGGCACCCTACTGAGCTGGGCGGCCGAATGGAACTGACGACTGATGGGACTGGCCATGTTGGTGCACATCCCTACCTTTATGAGAAACTACCCAACACTTCCAAATCCGATGGCCTGGCTTGCCATACCCAAAGCACACATCACTACCTGCTATACACTCACCTTGATGGTGTCTACAATACTTCTGATATAAAGAATTGGTATAAACACTGCTAACACTGACCTAGGACTTATAGCCTGGTTCCCTATCCCTATTATCATTTCTCAATTTGGGTACTAGGGTACTGGCTAAAGAGGGCGTTGGGCTGAAGAATTTTGATAAAATTAAGGATGGTTACCACCCTCTGACTTTGGCTGATTAAAATTAAAACTACTCGTCCTAGCTCTCTTGTTTCCTCTCTCTCTCTCTCTCTCTCTCTTCTTAATATTCTACTTCTCTATCTGTTGAGAATAGACCATAAGTCTAGACAAGTCCATCTCACTAATCAGCATAGTGGTCCTACACTTCTTGACCATACTATCAAACACGCCAGACACAAACTTACCTATCTTGAACCTACTGTCAGCTACCACATGGGGAGCATATCTAGCTAACTGAGTGAACTTGGGAGAATACTCCCTCACATTCATGCTGCCTTACCTTAAATTAATAAATTTTAACACCTTGGTCTCCCTCAACTCCAATGGAAATAATCTATCCAAGAAAGTCATCGCAAATTTTTCCCATTCTATAGGCCCTGCATCAACACCTCTATCAACTTTCCATTTTTTAAACTAAGTATAGGCTATATCCTATAATTGATAGGAAACCAACTCGACACTCTGACTAGACGTCACCCCCATAGAATCCATTACCTTTTGACCCATATCTAAGAATTCCTATGGATTCTCTTCAGACATGGATCTCGTGAAGGAAGGAGGATACATCCGGTTGAAGTCCCAAATTTTGGTTGCAGCAATATTGGCCAGTTGGTTGGCAGGAACAATAGTTGGTTGTTCATTTTGTGCTGCTATGGAGTTTGCTAGAGTAGTGAACGCAACCCTGAGTTTTGTGTGAGAGACATGCTTGTTTAGAGGATTTACCTGGACAGGCTGAGGGGCTGGCTAAGTTCATGTTCTTTTTCCATTCATCTTAGGAGGTATGTTCTGTAAATGAAAGGAGGGAATGGATTAGACTAAGAGTTTAACTTGAGATCATGCTCAATCGCACGACATGAATAATGAAAGAAAGAAAACTTTCCTAAATGCTTGTAGCCTCTTGGCCATAAGTATGGCGGCTAAACACCCATCCACAAGACTCTACTCAATGCGACTTTTAGATTTTCTAAGACACTTTAAAAGTTTAGGCTTTGATACCAAGTTTTTAATGACTCGAGACTACCCCCAGTCGTTACACGGTGCTTACAATCCCGAGGGACCACAAGCTAACCTATGAGCTGGTACCTGTTATGAGCACTGAATAATATATCATGAATGCGGAAGAATAACTGAAATACCATAAGGTTTTATTAATGAAACTACTACTGAATTATGAATCTGGCATGATACTGAAATCTGAGTAATTTGAATAGCTAACTATAGTGTATGAAAAGCCTCTAAACTGAATAATGTGAGTTGATGGGAAAGGCCCCCAACTAACTCTACTAACTACAGAGATAAATACATAAAGTAATATAATCTATCCTCAGATGATGAGGACTCACCACTGCTACTGTACTGCAGATAATCTGAGAATCTAGGTGTGATCCAAGAACTGAGCGTCAGCACCTACGATATGAAATATCATAGTGCAAAATAAAAGGTATGCGATCAGTACTTTGAATAGACTAGTATGCTAAATGAGGTAGGCTGACATACAAAGTTTCATAAATGTGAGTAATAAACTATCCGAATATACATGTAAAGCATGAGGTACTGAGTATAGGACATGAAACCTATAGATACTAGAGATATGTAAAGCACGTAAAAACTATATATGTATAAGAGTCTGTAAATACTAAAAATACATGAAAATCTATAGACCTTGAGGATTCATGACCAAGCATATAACATAGAATGAGTAAAATCTGTAAATTGAATTACTGATAAAATATTGATATCTGTATGCTTTGGTCGAACAACTCTAAGACTGCATAACTAATCTGGGACTATATCTGAGACTGTGGGAAGTATCATCTAACCGAGATGCTCCAATCTGAGCTAATCGGGGTCCAACCTATAACCCCAGTTAGATGGGTGTTAATACCGTACAACATATACTAACATTGGCTATGTGGATCCACTAGACTGATATAATGTCAAAAGGACTAAGGGTGTCAAGCCTGAACTGATGGGTGACCCCTATAAGATAGTCAAGCCTAATCTAACGATTGACTTCTTATATCCTATGCTAGCTACATATTTCTAGAGTATAGGGACTGCTAATAACGAGTTTGCCTATCTGACGGGGAAGCCGCCATCTCTACACTCGCTCGATGCTAAATCCTACTCCCAACTGAAAGACACTGAGATACTAGACTGTTCTAGGTTTAATGACTGAGATCTGACTATTCTGATAATGCTCATAGTATAATCTACAGACTATTTTATAATGTATTGAGACTAGAATAAATAAAAAGCTATCGTTTTTTGGGTATTCAATACCCCCAGGACTCAAAACAGCAATACTGAAGAGACACTAAAACTTGAGGGACAAAGCATGAAAGCTTTTATTAAATCCATCACTCCTGTAGGCATTTTGTCAAACACTTGTAGTTCATTGTTTAAAACAATCATAGGAATGTCATGAAGCTTATAGAAATAGCATGAATTCAACATGGAGGATTGGATAACAATAATAATTTCATTGAATCATGGTATAAAATCAATAGTACATGGAAATTCATGGGTGAAATCATAATTTAAATCAATTAACTTGAAAAGATAGTAGATTTGTAATTAAAATGGATACTTGGACTCCATGGATTAAAGGGATCCTTGGAAGAACATCGAACATACCTGAAATGATGAATTTGGAAAGATTGATGGAGAGTTCTTGAGATTTGACCTTGATTCTTGAGGGTTAGAGTTTTGCTAATTGAGATAATGTTCTTGATTTTGGGGGGGAAATGATTAGAATAATGCCCAATTAGGTTATTAGGGACTTAATTTCATGTTTAGGGTTGACTGGGTTAAGGAAAAAGTACTTAAAAGCCCTTGGAATTAAAACTCGGAACAGACTGAAAATCCTAATTTTCTGGGCTGGTGTGACTTGGCGTTATCACGCCGTGTCACTGGAATCAAAAAACTGGGAAACTAGTCTATGACGCAACGCAGGGAAATTGCGGTCCTTCACTAATTAGGACCTTGAAGTTCACCGCGATGCGGTGGTATCACGCTTCGATACTAGAAATAGACAAATGTGAAGTTGGACTATGGAGCGACGTGCCAGAATAGCGGATCCTCACTGAAATTTTCCAAATGGGAAATTAGCCTACTCCGCGATGCACTAAAAGTTAAAATGATGATATTTAACGACTGAAACTTAAAATCTCCATAACTTCTTACCCAGTTATCGGATTTGGGCGAATTTTATATCATTGGAAAGGTAATTGAATTTCCAATGCAATGATAGGATCTAAACTAAAAAATAATGAGTGTTTCAAAAATTTCATATATGAATACTCACGTATTGGGTCTTGGATTATGCTAGGAAAATACGGGGTGTCACACACTGGCCCTCTTAAATCTCGATAGTACTAATAATAAAGCTTCAACTTTTGTATGCATCAACTCAGTTGCATAATTATCGGCAAAGTATTATTAACCTCCAAAAATGCATATCGTAAATAAGATGGGAGGGCCTAGAACTCTAAGACTTGTGGCTTCTCAATAGACGAGCGATTAGGTGGAGTGGTTCTACTCTTTAGATCCAAATCAAATTTCTTTGGTGCAAAACTATACGAACCATTCCCATAAAGTGCATATACTATCTCATCGTAGTCATCAATACCATCTTTGTCAAAGTTCATAATCATTGTTGCCAAGGCTTCAACACCCAGACTTTCTTTAATAGGAACAACCACAGAAGTATCATCCCAAATAATCATTGCATTAACATTATGGAATGAATCCATTCCTCATCATAAAAGTCAATAATAGATACTACCCTTAACTTATTAAGCTATTGCATGGACTAGCATACATTGAATATCACCTTCTCATTATTGAATCTGAACATCAGATATCCCAACTCTATATCAATCAGAGTCCTTCTTATAACTAGGAATGGCCTGCCTAAAATAATTAAAACTTGAAAGTCCACTTCACAATCCAATATCACAAAATCAGTAAGAAAGATGAAAGAAGCCATTTTCACCTATACATCACATAGAATACCAACTAGCTTTTTCACCGTTCGATCTACCATCACTAGTCTTATGGTGGTTGGTTTGGGAGCTCCCAACCCTAATTACTTAAACACAACTAGTGGTATGATATATATACTAGCTCCTAGATTACATAGTGATCGAGTGAAGATGAAAGATCTAATGGTGCAAGGAATAGTGAAAGAACCAGGATCCTCATTCTTTTCTACCTGTGATCTAGTAGTGATAACACTACAGTGATGGATGTTATCAGCTGGCTCATAACTGACTCTCTGCTTCTTGGTGACTAAATTCTTCATAAACTTTGCATAACCAGGCATTTGTTCTAATGCCTCTACAAATGGCATATTCACAGACAGTTCCTTTAACATAGATAGAAACTTAGGATATTTACCCTCTTCTTACTTCTTTCTCAATCTCTGAGGAAAACAAGGGAGAGGACTTAGGATAATTTTTAAATCAGGCTCCTACACCTTGTCATTTCCTTTGTTTTGCTTGCTACTGCTCTTACCATCAATAGGATCATCATCATTTTTTGACTCGATCACAGTAGGTGTGGGCAGATCCATGGTAGTTATACCACTCCGAGTAGTAATGGCATGACAATGACTATCATTCTTTGGGTTTTACACCATATTACTAGAAAGAATGCTAGGCTGCCTTTGACTCAATGTGGTCGACATTTGGCCATACTAATGTTCCAGTTGTTTGATTATGGTAGCATGTGACTCAACCTTCTAATTCAGCCCTGATAGGTCTGCTTTAATCTCCTTAAGACAACTCTCTTGACTTTCTTGGCCTTTGACTAGTTTCAACAACATTGCCTCCTTTTTAGACTTGGTATCCCTGCTACCTGGTGGGATAAATCTATCACTCTTCTCTTTATAGTCATTCTTACTTCTCCAATTATCATCTATATATTTGCTCTAGTCTCGGTATCTATCATTATAATAGTTACAACCTTGATTCCCTTGCCCCTGGGCTTAGAAATCCACCAACTGATGATCAATATACTTTTCTTCGTCTCAAGACTTAGTTTTGTAGGTTCTAGAAGTAGAACTCTACGCTCTTACTGTATTCACTTTCTCAGAACCCACTATTGTGAATTATTTTATAAGAAGCCCAATATTTGTTTCAAGCTGGGAAACCTCTTGTGCCACAAAATCATGAGCAATTCCAAAATTATTACCTGCTCTAATAGCATATATACCTGTACCTCTCTCAGTATCTTTAGTGTGCCAACCTTAATTAGTCAAAAAAATATCATCTAGCATATCTTGTGCAGCATTCCACCGAAAATGCATAAATGCATCTCCCAAAATCGTATCTGCCATTGCTCTAGAACTAATATTTATGGATCAATAGAAGACTTCCAACAAATTAGACCCTATAATTTTATGATTAGGTACCATGCTCTATCTTTTTTTGAACCTGAACCATGCCTCATACATGGATTCTACAAGTAGTTGTGTAAAATTATAAATTTCATCTTTCAACTATAGCATCCTTGCAGGAGGAAAGAACCTGTTCAAAAATTGTCTTTACAACTCATTCCAAGTAGTGATTAAACCTATCGGAAGTTTCCCTAACCATAGTGATGCTTCTCCAGTCAGCGAAAATGGGAATAACCTCAACCTCAAAGATTTCTAGTTCACCCTTGGAATAGTATACGATGTACAGATCCCAGTAAAATTAGCAAGATGCATGTTCACATCATCTATCATTAATCCCAAAAACACACCCTTTCAATTTAGCAATTGGACCATTGCACTAGTAATGTAAAATTTAACACTGAGGGGTAGAGTAGAAGGTATGATGGCTCCTGTCTCAGCGGCCTCAATATATTCGATCTACTCATCTTCATCGTATGGATGTAGCTGCTGATATGTAAGGATTAATGGAGCTCTTTCACTTTGAATTATCTCTGAATGCTCAGCCACCTGGCTTGGCCTAGCTAGTTCACCTTGCTGAGCTAAACTAGCCTTTTCAGCTGACCAGGCCTCTTCAACTAATATAGCCTCTTCAATTGCCCCTACTAAAAATTGCTCCGTCTGTCTATATATAATATTTTATAATTCAGCACGCAGAGAGGGAGGTAAAATCTGAGGGTCTCGAACCCCAGCAGGAACACCATAACGAACTTGCTCTGACATCCTTTGTGGTGTTTGTTGAATTCTTTCGGGCTCTAGATCCAATAAGAGTAAGGTTTGCCTCTACTCCTAGTGTTTAGCATATACCAAATAAAAAACAGAAAATTATAACGCCTCAAGATCCCATCCCGAGATGTCTCACGGTGCTTATGGACCCAAAGGACTACAAGCTAACCCTTTTCTAATATCTATACCTGTACACTGCATAATATCTAAAATAAATGTGGAAACTTGCCATAAGGTTCAACACATCTATAAATACTCAAAACTGAAAACTAAATACTAATACATCCGTCTGAAAAGCCTCTAAACTATCTAAACTGTGAAGTTGATGGGACAGGTCCCCAACTAACTCTATCAACTGAAAAAATAAACAAAATCTGAAACAATAATAGTAAACTGAGATTCATCCTCAAAAGAAGAGGAATCACTACTACTGCTGCTGATAGGGACTAAACTGTTGAGGATAATCTGGATCCAGTGCCTCTGAACCAATAGTGTTAAATAAAACACCATAGCGCAAATACGTCAGTACAGGAATGTACCGAGTATGTAGACGAGGTAGGATAATGCAAGGGCTAATGCATGCAAAATATCTAAACAGAATAATCATGAAAGATGGCGCATGAGAACACATACATGAATACACAGAACATTAACACAACCATCGCAACTCTAGATACTGAAACTCGGATACCATTTTACTGCAGACTGAACTCACTACTGACACTGAGATACTGAATCACTGACTCTTCTGATACTGATAACTGAGGATCTGGATGTGCATACATCAAGGACTGTACTCTGAGCTTACTACTTTTAACTAACAGAATTAGAGATCAACTTTGCTAATAGATCATTCTGGAAGCGAATATCAATGATAAGAAGTATGATTATATCTGAATCTGATGACAAGAATATTCAACAGAAATATGATACTGTGATCAAGCTTGTCTGGCGACATATCTCTGAATATGATATCAATCAACTGTATATGTGACCAAGCCTATCTATTGGGATGGTCCATGAATCAACGGAACTATCTAATTTTCTCATAAAGATAGATGACTGTATCTGACAGTCCTAATTTATGAAGATTGATTCTAAAACTAAGACTAAATCTAAGACAAAAATTTTGGGAAGAAGTCACTTAACCAATATGCCCCAACCTACCACAGGTGGGGTCCAACCTCTACCCCCATTGGGAGGGTGCCAATACCATGCCATGGGTAAAGATATTATCTTTATGTGCATTATCTTTATGTGACCCTCATCTATCAGGTGCTCAAACAAGAACGGTGGAGACCTCATCAAACAGGTTAAGCCACCTCATCTACCCTTATCTAATAGGTATGATGTCTCTCATCTACCCTCAACTAGTAGGTATGATATCTCAACCTACGCTGGCTACGTAGTTATGGAGCACCCAAATTGTA
Organism: Capsicum chinense; assembly: GCA_026120095.1. Taxonomy (NCBI): domain Eukaryota; kingdom Viridiplantae; phylum Streptophyta; class Magnoliopsida; order Solanales; family Solanaceae; genus Capsicum; species Capsicum chinense. The sequence continues at coordinate 36,467,762 of JAPEIP010000005.1, forward strand.
TCGAAGAATCACACCCTCTACTAGTAGGTGAGTTCCCATCCTTGAGCTCGCTCAGTGCTAGTTTCTACTCCTAACTGAAAGACTCTGACTGAATTCTTAACTAAGCACAACTGAACTGAATCTGATACTGATCATGTTTCTCAAAAAATCTAACTGAGTTACCCTGAGATTACTTAGTTCCATATCTGACGAAAAAGATATTGAATCATAGTATCTGACTGACAATATAGAGCTTGAATAGATTACTCAAATCACTTTTGAGATTAGAATTAAATAACTTGAATACTATTGGATCTGAGCTGATTACAAGACTAAGGCTAGATTACTAGCGATACAGAGATTTCTGAGATTACTGAGCTTTCTTAAGTTCCACACTTATCTGAGGATACAGAGTTCTATAGTTCACTGAGTTATGAGAATCATGGCTCAACTAGAATTATCGATAAACTGACAC
>JAPEIP010000005.1:36475294-36497543 GCA_026120095.1 Capsicum chinense
ATTAAACATCCATTTCAACTCATACAAATCATTAACAACTCATAAACATAAAAATCTTTTAGTTTTAAAAAGGGTTCTTGAGCTTTTTGGATGAAAGGGACCCAAGAATCAACATCTACATACCTTAACCTTTGAAATTGGATGAACTTTAGTGCTTGAAACTTTATCCACACTTGAAATAAAGAAATTCTTAAAGCCCACACTATGAGGAACTTGATTCTTGAAGAAACCTTGAAGAATTTATGGATGAATTTTGGAAGATTAGGATTCTTGAATGAAACCCTAAATATTCTTGAGAGAATTAAAAAATAAAATGATTGAATCAGGGTTTGAATGAGAGTTCCTCATATTTGTAGAGGCTCAAAAAAGGTGGGAAATGACCTAAATATCCTTGTAAAAATGCCCTTGAATTGCTGGAATATTATACTTGACACCATCCGTGACAGGCCTTCAGGCCTGTGATAGGCCGTCATGAATGGTCGTCACAAAAGGGGTGCAAATTCTTGATTTTATGCCCAGGGCTGACAATGTTGTCAGAAATGTCGTCAGAATGTGACGACGTCGTCAAAAAGGTTGTCAAAAACGTGATAGCCCATCAAAAATGTCGTCAGCGTTTTCCAGCTTGACATGCTGGAATAAAATGGGGATAACTCTTTGCTCCAACATCAGATTTAGGTGAAATTAGTATCGTTGGAAAGCTAATTCAAAGATATTTCATTTGATATATAGAGATTCACCCAGTTCTTCATATACAATGAGTTATGGTCGATTGAAGTTGACCCAAATTTTTACGGTCACTAAAACTTAAACGATAGGAAAGCTTTCAACTCGATCATAAGTTAGGGGACCTCTATGATCTTAATTCATGCTCAAATAGATTCCCATATGATTCAAAGTATTTTATACTTGGGAGAATATTTCTGAAATATTTTGACTCAAATTTTTGCTTTACCAAATACGTACTAAGGCTCAGACTGGAAGAGGATTTTACGAGGCATTACAAAAATAAAACCCAGTAACTTCACCAACTTTAATCAATAATTCACACCATCTTCGCTGACAATGAGGCCAAAATTTGATGTCGCTCAAAACTAATCTCCTAAGAAGTATGCTACAGTCGATGTCAAATATAGTAACCCAAACTAGGTTGGGATCGAACCCACAGGGAAAACATTGAACAATCTCTCAAACTTGACAAAATTCATGACCAATGCAGAAAAGTAAATGGGGAATTTGAAGTCAAAAGTGATTTGTAACAAAACTTGAATGTTTGGGTTTGTAGATAGTAGAAAACAAACACTAAGATAGTGTTCCCCTGGCTTCTCAACTCCATAAACTTCTCGTGTTCAACTCACCTATTCTCTTGCTCTGAATGTAAAGTCGACAAGCTATATATTATCAACCGTCTTGTAAAACTGTTAATAAATCTAACCCTTTACCTTGTGAGTCTCAAGGTGGCGCCTTATTTCCCCTTGCCTATAACCTCAGTTCAATTTTTACCTTTTGAGTCTCAAGTTGATTAGATGAGATAGCGGAATTATAGGATGGACATAAATCTCAAATTATTGTCTTAATCCCTTTTTCTTAATCTCAAACTCCCTTGTGAGGATGTTCTCAAATATGGTCAATCCTCAAGCTTCTGTAGTAGCTCTGAGGTCAATTAATATGAAGAAGATTAATATACATGCGACTATAATAGAATAGATAAATCTCCCACTTTCTCTACGTAGCTAATCTTCTAGGGTTCCCACAACTCTAGCCAAGAAAATTAGTTGTTCATGTTCATGCAATAATCTATGATAATCAATAAAGAACACATGTAATTAATTGCACAATAATGAGAGAAAGAAAATCTAAAGTCTCCAAATAAATAAAACCTAAAATCTCAAAAACAAAATCTCAATGATCAAAGTATACTAAAGTAATGTAAAAGTGTGTAACCTAATAAAGAAATAACCCTAAGGTATTTATACTATCTCAAAATAATAAAGAAGTCCTAATAAAAGTGAAATAGGAAAAGTAAGTCAGCATTCATAATGACTCTGTAGTCCACTCATAAGGTCTTCTTACAAGTCGTACGGTGTTAGTTGTAAGCAATCCAGTGACTATTGTTTGGGGATCCAAGCTTCTGTTGTCCTTACAATTCATTACCACGAGTAATATTTAATCCTTACGACTCGTGGCCTTCACTCGTCATCACTTGAGCCTTAGATTTTTAGGGCTTTGAACCGTGGTCTCTTCACGACTTATCCTTACAAGTCATAATCAACTCTTACAACTCGTAGTCTTCTAGGACCTCACCTCGTAATGTTTGCTTTGGTTTTTCTTCTCTTTACGACTGCTCCTCATGACTCGTATTTAATCCTTACGAATCGTGGTCCTTCTTCACTTAACTTTTTTAGGTTGTCTTTTGCTACTGTTTTACCTACGAGTAAGGCTACAGGTCATATAATGATTTGACAACTCATACGCCAGACTTGTAAATTGATCAGTCCTCTCTATTTTTAACAATTCTTCTTCCATTTTTCTTATTCCAAGACCAATGTTAATCCGTTTCACCTGCACAACACACACAACCATATCATATATACCCAAATAACCTAAGTCCAATCATAAATTTCTTACTTTAAGCATAGCATGTGTCATGTTTCCACGACACATCATTAGGTGGTTACAATGATGCCTTTTAATGGTATAGAGATGAAAAAATAAGTACTAGTATCTCTTTCTCGTAGATATTGGAGGCAAGTTTTAACCTCTAAAAAGCCTCTTCAAGTCGAAAGATAATGACATTGGTTAGGTTAGAAATGTCTTAAATTATAGGTGTGCTACCATGCCAAGTACTATGGACAACCTCAGGAAAGTCTGGGTGTGAAAGACAAATAGTTTCAAAAAAGAAGATAGGATTACCTCTAGGATGGTGAAATTTGTTTAGAAAGAGGAATAGAGGGTAATTATAAAAAAAAGTGCATGGAAAGTATTGTATGATCGCGTCGGGGAATAATTTTAACTCATGATAATTAGTGACAATACAATCAAAATATTCAAGAACTAAAAAGCAGTTTTTGTGTTTATTGGTCCAAGTGTAATGACTCCTACAAAAATCACAGTCAACTAAATTACATGTGTTGAGGTAGTCAAGCATGCAGGTTGCACGTGTGTTATTAATGGGTTTTCTTCAAAATTTTTAAAGTCGTGTGTGATATGACTAAAGCCACCACCGACCATCCAAGGTCCTACCACAGTTGTAAAAATATTAATAAGATTATCTCAAAGAATTTGATGGGGGTAGTAGAGTTCTTAGAATAAATGGCAAAAAACACAAAGAAGAGAGCAGAATAATGCACTAAAACTCCAAATTGGTAATAGATATTTCAATGATAGTAACCAAAGTCTTATTCCAAAGAATTACTATACCTCCAGAATTCCTTTGGACGGTACTTTGATGAAGTAAGTGAATCCAAAGTCATGACAGAAGGCGATATGACTAAAGATATGGGTTTTAAGTAGGACAACAAAAGTGGGCCTGTAATAGTTGAGCATGTTACAAAAGTTTCTCTAAAAATTTGGTGATTGAAAACCATGACAGTTCCAAATAACAAAATTCATAGAGTGTGTGGAGTGTTAAGGAAACTCAGTCATTGCCATGTTCCTTGAGAAAGGTGCATGGTATAAGGTTGGAGTAACTAGGACCATGTATTTTTGTCCTGTAGGTTGGAGATAGGGTGTAGGTCGATGCAACGCTCTATCATTTTAGATGGGCACTGAGAAGAAGCTTTTTTTTTTAATTTCCCTTTGAGGATAGAGATGTGACATTCTCCCAACCAAATTGAGGTCATTCTTGTTTTCCATATCTAGGATCTTACCGCTGATATTTCTTGAGATGTGAGTAGTTCTTGATCCTTTAGTACAAGAGGTATTAAAGAGATAGGGGTCAGACTATTTATTGGTTCCAATAAAGTATTCGTAGATGAAGGAGAGATTGGTGGGTTTGTGTGTGTTTGTGGAGATTACAGTCCTAATGTATCCATGGGATCGAAGAAAAATATAATGGGTAGAATAAGAGGTCCACAAAAGAGTTGGACGAGGGTAGTGGCGAAGTAACATTTGGGTTTAGCCAGTGTGATGGTAGGAGATCACTATCGGGAATAGGCTCCACTGGACAGAAGGTGGAGTTATTACCATATGATACTATGGATAAAGATCCTTGGCCACATGAATTCCTTCTGTCATAATTTGATCTCGGTCCAATTTATTCTGGATGCAGACTAACACTTCTTGACCATGGAGAGTCATGGTGAATATTAGAGAATCTCTTTGAAGACTGAGTTCTAGCCATGATTGAGAAATCGTAAAGTTGGTTAGTGATTGTGTTATGTACACTACCTTTGAGTTGGAGGTATGGAGTGATGCGTGTGTCGTGGTCATCTATATGAGGTGACGAAAGAATTTTGATCAAAATAAAAGAAGGTTTGAGTGAAGGAGAGAATAAACGGGAGAGACGGGTATCGAGTACTGTATGGTTTATAGTAATAGTAATATTTGACTAAGACGTAGTAGTAGTCATTGGAGAAGACAATGTAGTGTTAGTTATAGAAGTATAAAATGATGTAATTAAAAGAAACAGTAGTTGGAGATTAGGTAATTTAAAAGGTACAATAAAAAGAGTTTGGTCATGTATGGTATGAATTTCCTTGTGGACAAAGGAAAAAGTAAAAGTCTTGTTAATTAATAGGCTATCATGATTAAAAATAGAGTGGGGTATTGGACTACATTCAATAGTAGTAGAAATAAGAGATTTTGAATGTAAAGCTAGTGATGAACCTGTTTGTAGATGTGGCAGTAGGGGAAAAAGAGATGATATTAATACTTGTATTTGTAATATTAGATTGTGAGTTGTAATATGATGTTGGGAGAAGAGGAATTAATATTGTAGGGCTTATGATAGAGTAAGAGGTTGGGCCTAGGCTTGAGCGGAATAATATAGGGTTTGGGCTTGATCCATTAGGACTTTTTCAATATCTATTTTGTAGTCCTTAATTAAAAGAGAATTGAACTTGTTGCTTAAGATAATATGAGGCAGAGGGGTAGGGATAGAAGTGGCGACCAGCGAGGACTTTCCTGGCAACACTGCTGCAAAAGTGGGTGCAGTAAACTTAGGCGCAGGTAAAGTGGGGTCGACTTGGGTCTCACTTTTTTAGTTAATATTTGACTTTGCTTGCGAGATCCTTGTTGAAAGCTAGCCATTTTTTATTTTGATTGGGGGTAGAGATGACCGAGTCAGGCTGTAATACCCCGTATATTTCTAAGCTAGAAAATGAACCATTGTTCCTATGCATGAAACCTCCTATCTTGTGATTCATATTTGAGTACATGAATTAGGATGAGTATCCTAGTGATAATAGAGCTTAACATGTTCATAAGAGTCACTTAGAGTAAGCCAAGCTAAGAACTTTTGAATCCACCAAGTTTTCGTATATGATTTCACATAGGTCATATTTGAACGAGAATAACTTGGTTAATAGATGGTATTTTGGCATATTTATACCCTCCAAATTTTAGATAATTTAATAAGCTTTCCGTCGATACCAAATTAGCCTAAAACAGACATTCGGTGAAGAAGTTATGGCGATTTAAAGTTTCAGTAGCATCATTTCAGTCAGTGGCGCGTTGCGCCATAAGACAAAATGACATTTGTCAATTTTCAGTGTCTCTCCGTGATTCCACCACATCGCGGTGAGTTTCCAGGTCGAAAATAAGTGGCAACACGATATCTCCGTATCGCACCAGGGGCCTAAATCAGGAAATTTTCACAGAAATTAAATGACGCATCTAAAGGGGTATTTGGGTCATCTTCCCACCCCTATATATATTCCATAAACACAGAATTTAGCCCCAATCCAACCACAGTATACTCTCTTTTCTCAAAATTCTCTCAAGAACTCCATAGGGTTTTCATAAGAGCTTCAAGATTCAAAGGATTTCACCGTTAATTTTCACGAATCTTCTTTCTAAGATATGCGTAGTGTTCATTCATGGATCCCTTTAATCCATGGAGCTCAAGAATCAAGTTTTAAAATCATGAATTGTGATTATGATGCTGTGGTATGATTATGTTAATGTTGCTGGTTGTTATTTGGTATCTTGATGTATTTTTATGAAGTAAGTGAGCATGTTAGTTGGAATCCATGAATTTGGGTGGCGTAAGATTGTTAAATTGATAAGTATACCTATGCCCAAAGTTGTGCATGTAAGATGTTTGATAAAATACCTAGAATGATAGAAATCATGTATTATAGCTTAGGGATGAATTATATGATAAATTTATGCTTGTCTATTATGTTCAAAGGGCTCACATGTTATCGTTATAAAAAGTATATGTTGTTGGAATGCCCGTGATATTAGAATATGAGGTTGATAACTTGATTTCAAGCATTCCCATTCATGTTAGACATTATGATGACTATGTACTTCATGAAATCCCTCATTCATGTATTATGGATTATTATTGACTGTCATGTATTCAAGAAAGTCATGTTGTGTCAATTTCTTTCCATCGAGTCCTGGGGGTATTTGTACCCGAAGAATATAGTTATGTGCCTAGATCCATGTCATGCTATCACGATACTCTCAATCAAGCCATGATCTATAGAATTCAGTCAATCATGTGACTCAGGAAAACTCAGAAATCTCAACAGTCTCAGTAGTTCAGTAATCTCAGTACTCAGTAATCTCAGAAATCTCAATAACAGCAGTATTCCTAGCAATCTCAGTAATTCCAGTACCCTCATTCAGTCTTCAGAACTCAATACGTTCTGTCAGACAAAGAAACTCAGTAAATATAATTTAGCTCCGCTAAACAATACCATTAGTATCAGTTTAGTTAACTCAGTCCAGTTCAGTTCAGTTAATCAGTTTAGTTTAGTCAATCAATTCAGCTCAGTTAATTAGTTCAGTCTCTTCAGATGGGAGTAGAAATTAGCACCGAGTGAACCCAAGGATGGGAACTCACCTGTCAGATTAGGGTGTGATTCTTAGAAGTAATCCTTGCATTCCAGAACTATGTAGCCAGCATAGGTTGAGACATTGTAGCCTATTATATGAGGGTAGATGAGGTGGCTTAACCAGTTATATGAGGGTTCCCACCGTTCTCACAAGAGTTACCTATTATATGAGGGTTACTCACATGTTGTCCTTACCAGAGGCGTGGTATTGACACCCTTCTAATCAGGTCATAGATTAGACCCAGCTCAGCTATTATAGCATCTTTGGGGCATGTCGGTTAGATGACTACTTCCTACAGTCTCAGTTACAGTCTCAGTCTCAGTAAAATAACTTAGATAGTTTTTCAGATTTTAGGACTGTCAGATATAGTCAATTCAGATACAGTACAAAACTCAGCTAGTTCCATCAGATTCAGGACTGTCAGATACAGTCACTCATGTAATCAGTTATATCAGTTCTTAGAACTTATGTTATCAGTTATATCAGTTATTAGAACTTATGTTATCAGTATTTAACTTTAGGACTGTCAGATACAGTCAACCAGACCAATTTTTCATAATCAGAACTGTCAGACATAGTTATTCATATATCAAAAACATAGTATCAGTCCCTCAGTATTCAGTAATATAGTATCATTCTTCCTCACTCATCAGTGACTTAGATGTCAATATTAGTAAACTCAGTAGTTAGAACTTAGTATTCAGTCCTATCATGATGTCAGTTACAGTTAAGTATGTATGTATGTATTCTCACGTTCATATCAGTTAGCATTGTTCACGCTTCTAAGCCCTTTGCATTTAGCCTACCTCACTCGTATACTCAGTACATTCAGTTGTACTGACGCATTTGCACTATGATATTTTCTCTTATGTTACATCATAGGTTCAGAGGCACGAGTTCTAGAGCAGCAGTAGCATTAAAGATTTCAGTAGTCAAAGTTAGAAGTGAGTACTCATCCTTCAAGGACATGATTATTTCTTCATTATCTCATTAGTCAGTTTATTAGACGGAGTTAGTTGGGGACATGTCTCATCAACTCCTTATTCAGACAGTTTAGAGGCTTTCAGACTATAGCATGTCAGATAGTTATTTCAGATTTATTTTGGTATTGCTATACCACTTTCAGACATTATTTTTATCATATGTTTATCCAGTTTGAACCTTATGGTCTTTCAATACATGTTTCCACATTTATACAGACTATTATGCGGTGTTTAGGTATAGATATCAGTCATGGGTTAGCTTGTGGTCCTTCGGGGTCATGGGCACCGTGTAGCATTTCGATTCAGCAAATTAGATCGTTACACAGGTATGGAGCTTAGCTGAGATGAAGGTTATTATGGCCAATCGGTGGCGACACTGGTAGTTTCCTTGGAGGTTTTTTGCGGAGATACATGGGGATATTATTATTTATTATGCCAAGAGAGGCAGAGCATGGTAACCCCTTCATACAAGAGTTGTTAATGGTAAGTGCCGATGTAAATATAAGAAAAAAGAGGTTGTTCTAAGTGTACTTCGCCTCATATACAAGCATAGAGACCTCTTATTGCTAAGGAGGTACAAGCATGGACGGTGAGGAGCTTCTTGATTTTGCATCCCGTGTATTGTAGAATTTTTGAATCGTAAAACTCCATTGGGAGCTCTGACAAATGCAGCCAAATTATCGTGTAAGTAAGACTTTGTGGAGGCACAAAACTTTGGTTCCCAATGTCGGACAAAGAGAAAATGGTTAAAAATGAACCAAGGTCTACCATGGAGTGCCAAGTTCATGTTGCTTTCATTGCAGAACTTGATGAGAGAAAAAGCATAACCTAGTTCTATTAGTGTGAGCAGCTTAGAAGGTTTTCAAAGAGTTTGCAGCTTTTGGTTGATTGTCTAGTGATTTACCATATAGTCAAGCACCTTGATAATGATGGAGTTGCTTGTGAAAAAATCACTTTTCAAAATAAATAGATTTTAAAATTTTAGACAAATAAACTATTAATGAATATAAATCGATTTCATTTAATTGGCTCATGTTTACTTGACGCTACTTAAGAAAATATTTATAAGTGTTATTTTATTAAACTAATTTTATTAATTAATATATTTTAAAAATCTAAATTTGACTACTGGTAATATCTTATGTAGTCATTTAATGACACTGATAGTACTGGAGGACAAAAATATTTTTTTCTTGATTTTATAAATCGGAAAAGTACTCCCCTCATTCAAAATTACTTATCACTTTTTGATTCGACACACCTATTTTCAGTAAGAAGGTCAAGTACAATAAAATAAATTTCTTATTATTATTCCATTTGTGTGTCTTATTGGTTCAATAAAGTTAGGTTGAACACCATAAAGTCTCAAGTTCAATTTCCCATAGAGAGAAACATTAGGTGATTTTCATCTGTTCTAGACTTGGTGGACAGAGTTACCTGTTGCTGGTAAGAGGTAACATGTATCCTGTTTAATTAGTTAAGGTGTGCACAACCTAGTTCGAACATCAAGGTTATTAAAAAAATTATTACTTCATTTGTTTTTAATTTGTTTGACCTGTCTTGACTTGAAAAGAAATATAAGAATATAAAGAAGACTTTTGAATCGTGTGGTCTTAAATTAATTATATCAAATGCATCAAAATATCCTTTTATGTTATGGTCTTAAACATGTTATATGAAAAGTTGATAAAAATTAAGGATTGCTAAAAAAAGAAAATGATCACTCTTTTTTAAATAAACTAAAAAGAATTTAGGCCAAACAAATTTAAATAGATGGAGTATATTATGAAATATGAAGTAAGAGCAAGAATAAATAGAGAGAGAAGAGAGGAGACTTCTTTATTTCTCTTGAGGGATGAGGATCATCTTGAAGGATGATTTACAATGAATAAAATTCCTATATTTGTAGGAAAAATTTCTTTTAATTTCTCTCAAAAAGATAGACATTTCCTATGTTGATAAGAATTTACAATATCTTGATAGAAACTCACCATATCTTAATATACATTCACTTTAACGTAAATATATATGTTTATAGCACCCTCCCCCTTGAATGTCTAATTGATAGATAATGTGTCTCACTAAAACTCTACTAGAGAAAACTCAGTAAAAAAAATCTAGTGAAAAAAGAGTACACATCTCTAATAATAAACGCATTTTGGCTGACTCATTAAAAATCTTACAAGAAAAATTCAGTGGGACAAAATCTTGATAGGAAAAAAGAGTACAACGTGTATTTGCTTCTCCTGATGAGAACATCAATTTTGAAACTTGGATCATCACATTTCAATCTTGTGCATCATCTTCTTGAAAGTTAAAATTGATGAAGACTTCGTGAATAATTAGTCATATGACCACTCAAACGAATTTATTGTACATTGACATCATCATTCTGTTGGAGCTCATGTATATAGAAAAGCTTTACCGAAATATGCTTCGTTCTATCTCCTTTTATAAATTCCTCCTTGAGTTGTGATATACATGTTTCATTATCTTCATGTAAAATCATGGTTACTTTGTCACATTTCAAACCACATTTTTCTCAAATGAGATGTATCATTGACCTTAGCCACATACATTCTCAATTTTTTTTATGAATAACTATCATCTTAGCATAATATGAATGTCATGTGTACATGGTATTTCAGCGACCCTTCATGACAATAGGTAATTTGTCTATATCAAACCATCATGTTGATCATCTGAATATCATGTGTATTCAAAAACTTGATGATATATATTAACATAAACACATTAATACAAGGACTTTCAATTGCAGTATGCAAGTGATCTACTTTACTATCTCTATATAGAAGTAAAACTATATCATGCTCATAGTTACAACAAGATGTGTAAATACATTAATTACACAAGATATAGTACTTTATAACCAATCTTGTTCTGTATATTTCTCATTTCAACTTCTTTCAGCGGATAATCCATCAATTTTGAAAACTCTCAAAGAGTTTCAATAATATTCAAATCATCAATTTATCCCTTAGAAGGATTATAATAAGTTTTTTAGAAACTTTTATATGCTTCCGACATGTTGAATCCTTCAGGATTTTTATATAGAGTTTGTCAAGTAACAATATTCAACATTTCATATATAACATTTTTTTAGTGTCTACACTGAAAATCAAATGACTTTATGCTTACCAAGATGCATCCTTCGGTTTCACTTAATAAATGTTTCTACACCAGCATGCTTAAATAAATGTAAAATTCAGATCCTCGTAATCTTTAATATTGCGCCAATATTGCATAAAATATATTATCGATGATACATCATTTTATATTGGTTCACAATGTGATATAATATTTTGAGATCTCATCACTTTATTATTTTTAGGTATCAGAACCTTTCATAAGGTTTCATTAAGTGTTATGTCGTAGGCTCTTTAAGAGCACATTACCTTCTTATTATGATCATTTGCTCCTTATCCGTTTCAAGGATTATTTCATTTGGAACTGATTGGTCTACCATATTTTACATATGCATATACTTTGTCTTTTAGTGACATACAATAGGAGCACTTGCATCTTAAATATGAGATTAAAATTTGAGTCAGCAAATACTTCCGACATTGAACTTGAATTATCTTTTGATTCCTAACATACTTCATAGCTGCTTATAATCCCCCCCTCCTTATGTTAGCAAAACTAAAATACATCTCCATCTTCTTTGAGGAATCCATCTTTCTGAATCATGGTATATTCATTAATTATATACACACATCAAAATTATTAGATGGAAAATGTGTGGTTCCTAACCCTAAACCAACTCTGAGGGAAAACTAATCATAATTTATTAGTTTTTAAATGTCTAATACTCAATATACACAAATTTGGAATGTTATGAACTTATTCATACAAGTAAATTCCAAGTTTATCATGATATGTGTTATTTTCTTGAGTAAATTTTTGAGTATTTCTTTTCAATTGTTCTATCTTTTTTGAAGGTGAGTCGTGATCCCATCATGAAAAATTAATATTTGTATTAATATGTCTTACTAAATATTATCACATTCACCCTAGGAAATGAATCTGTCCATATCTCAATTAAAATTTGTATTTCCCAAGAATGAAATATAATTGTGCCTTAAGCCTATTAAATTATGATAACTTATAACCTCTTTCAAGATAACGCTACTTCAGCAGCAAATTGAGGCATACATACGATGAGAGTTTTCTCTAATATATCTTTCAGATTTATCAGACTTCAAAGTAATTACTACTTCATGAGCTTATGAAATACTATGAAGTTTACCTATTTGTCTTTTTTAGATATATAATGCATTACTCCACATTTACGTCAGGGAATGGAGCTATTCAACGAGATAAGTTTCATGATTTTCAATCAAATACATATTATTTTGTCATAGACATCATTATATCATCAGTATGGCGTACATAGATTCAAATTCAATGTCTTTATCCATATAAAGGTGTCTTAGGTATAAATCCATGAGACTTGAACTCAATATTTTATCATCATGGTACATCATAACCCTAACCCGATATTATACCCTTTTGATGTGATGAAACTTGAATCCACAATTTTACCCTAATCAATGACATAATATGTGAAACGAGATCGACATTCATCATCCCAAAGCCACTCAAACATGCTGTTAATAATGCCAATTGAATCTTATTTACATTCATAAAATTTTTTGCACCGCCTCTACATTGTAATTAATGCAAACAAATATGATAAAATAAATCACGAGAATATCACCCAAAAAATTCTCTTCTCGGCATTTGACTCTTAAAAAAAATAAAATCGAGCCATTACATCATAGTCTATTAACAATAGAGGCAAAACAGACAATAACAAAATCATGTACCATCTTTGCTTACCTTTTCGAGATCTGCAGATGAAAGGTTTTCTTTTCAAAAGAAAATAATGTTTATACCTGCTAAGTATTAATTATTATTTCAACAACAAAAAAGTATATGAGGGAATCAGGTCAAACCTTAGCTTGTGATTACAACTTCCACGATATATTACCTTAGGTAGTATAAAAAGTTTTCACCTTTTACCTTTTCAATTCTTTCTCCCGTGATAAAGTTTCGATACTGATAATGTATTATGAAATATAAAGTAAGAAAAAAAAAATGGAAAAAGAAGAGAGGAGATTTCTTTATTTCTCAATGAATAGAAAGAAAAACTTCTCCTAATTTCTCACTATCTTGATAAACATTCACTATATCTGGATAGACATTCAATATATTGTAAATGCATTTATAATAGAGTATTATTTTTTTTTTTTTGAAATTTTGATAAAATAATTATATGTCATTTCTTAAAATATTTGAAAGTTATAAACTATAAAAATTAATTATTTTCTGTAATTTTCGAATATAAATTTTGATTTTTGACGTTAAAAAGGATGAAGAAAGAAAATCAATGTTAAAGTTCATTAATTAATCTATAATTATCACTACATGGCTTACCATGGTCCATCCTTTTGCGGTGGGGCAGTTGAGTAATTTCATTCCTTGATGAGTCATTTTCTCTGTTCTTTCAGTATTTTTTAGTTTACTATTTTTTTTCTCTATGTTATCAGGTGTACCCCTTTTGAAACAACTGCATCTTTGTTGTTTTGTGTTATTGTGTGTGTTTCTCCATGCACTCTTCCCCTTTTTTTTGGGGCCTAAAATCCAATCCTTTATCAGCCCTAGCCACCACCACCACCATTATCATCATCAGAATATAATTCTTTAATTTCACTCATGGTCTTTTTCTCTCTTCTACAATGAAATATCTAACCCTAATGATCGGACATCAAAGGTAACAATTTTTTCCCTTTAATTTTTTCGGTAGCAGAGTCTTATAGTAATAGGTAAAGTTACTGCCATGTGAGGATGTTACAATAGACCCTTGTGGTCTGGCCCTTTCTCAGACCTGCACATAGCGGTAGCTTTATGTGCACCGCACGCTGCGTTTTGATTTTTTATTTTTTGATGATTTTCCATGTAGGTGTGTTGTTCTTTGTCATTATTTTGGAACTTTTGAATGTCTATTTTTGGTATGTTTGCTTCATAAAAATGCAAAGGCTCTTTTTTTACTTAATGAGCAATGGTTTTTTAGTTGCTTATTTAATAAAGACAGCTGAAGCATCAACATCTTGTAGTTTTTTCTATTTTTACATTGTTTGATTGTCTGTTATACTATTTTCATTTCATTTCCAAAATTAGTGTTTTTTTTTCTGACTTATTTTCATTCCCAAATTTGGTGCTTTTTGTAAAGGTGTAGTTAGGGGGCGTGTGGCGATGAAAAGTGTGAGTATTTGAAAAAAGTAATTTCTTTTTTCAAAGTGTGAAATGATATTTGAAATTTGGGACCATGAATACTAATTGGAGTTCCGTGTTTTTCAAATTCCGAAATTATATGGCCAATGTGTTGAAGTACAAAATTTTCATGGCCAAATGCCCCCTTAACGTTTGTAATGTTCTTGTAGTAGTTATGGTGGAGGTGTTTGTATCTTCCCTAAGTTTTAGTGTGTGTTTGTATCTTCCCAAAGTTTTAGTGTGTGTTTGTATCTGTCCTGCGTAATAGCTGTTTAATGTTTTCGTCTTTCTTGTAAATGATCATTGATGTTATATTTTTTATTTTTACGTCAGCTATTAATATGTATTAGTAATTTCTTCAGGAGAGTGTTTCACCATGGTGAAGCATTCTGCTTTACGATGGTTCTGTTCAATATCATCGTTATTCTGGCTAAAGGTGAATCATGTTCCATGAAGGGACTGCAAAAGCAAGCAGAATATGATGCATGTGTGTCCTACAAGCCCAATGAAGAGGATGGCTCTGGTGGTGATTTGTCATCCGGTTTTGTTCTTGAGAATCCTGTCCCTCATCGAAGTCTTGATGGCGTGTGTTCACATACAAACATGTTTTGCTTTCCACCCAGGTTGCGTGGTTTTTTGTTTGAAGAGAAGAATGTCCAATCACAAGTGGAGGAAGTTTCTGGGGTTCAATCCGATGTTGCTTTGCCTATGGGATCAGATGAAGAGAATATAAATATTAGTAGGTCATCCAATTCTTGTATTTTCAAGTTCTTGGGTGGAAGAACGATTTCATGCTATCTGAGTTACCAGGAGTGTTACAGTGAATTGCCTTGTAGTTGTATAAGAAGGACTAGAGAAAATGGTGTTTCTTTTGGTGGAGGGCCTGTTTTTGATGATAAATATGAAAAATTGAAACCAAAAGGAGAAGACGAGACAGACAGTTTCAAGTTTTTGGCTGGTTCTTCCCCTCATGTCGAAATCAATCCTCCTTTGCTTGACTGGGGGGAGAAATATTTATATTTTCCTTCATTAGCTTTTTTAAATGTTAAAAATACACAGAGAGACAGCACACTGACTGTATATGAACCTTATGGAACCAATTCTCAGTTTTACCCTTGCAATTTCAGCGAAACGTTGTTGGCACCTGGTGATATTGCATCGATTTGTTTTGTGTTTTTGCCTACATGGTCAGGTCTCTCTTCAGCGCAGTTGGTTTTGCAAACAAGCTCTGGTGGTTTCTTGGTTCAGGCTAAGGGATTTGCTGTTGAATCCCCATATCGCATTCAACCCTTAGTCGGTCGTGATATTTCCTCTAGTGGAAGGCGGATTAAGAATCTTTCTTTGTATAATCCTTACAATGAAGCCCTCTATGTGAAGGAGGTAACTATTTGGACGTCTATTTCTTCGGGAGATAATGCCCGTTATGCTAAGGCAGTTTGTAATATGAATAACGATGAAGATTCAAACAATAATCTCAGCTTGCTTGGTGTTAAGGAGTGGTTGGATGTCAAGGATGATGAGGCTGGTGTCCTTCTAGTTGCAATTAGACCCCATCGGAATTGGGAAATTGATCCTGACAAAACGGAAACCATCATAGAATTAGATTTCCCTAGTCATACTGGGGAAGGGATATTCGGTGCCTTTTCTCTGCAGTTGCCTAGTTCTTCCAAAGGTAAATCTGATACAATTATTGTCCCTCTCAAAGCAGAACTGAGCAAGAGTTCAGCTTACAGTGAGCTCACAGATCCACTTTCTTTGTCTATTCAAAAGGTAGGACCATGTGCTGTTGATGGTACTAGTGTTGTTGCTCTGTCGGTGAAAAATGATTCTCCTTACATATTGAGCATTGTCAAGGTAAGTGAGTCTGGAGAGAACACCAAGTTTTTTCGTGTCAGATATGTTGAGGGATTATTACTCTTCCCAGGCACTGTTACGCAAGTGGCTGTTGTCACTTATAGTTCCCCATCTATTCAGTTGCTTGATCCTCTGGTGCAAGCTCATGAAATGAAAATGAACTGTAAATTGCTCGTGTCAACTAATGACTCGAGAATTTCTGAGATTGCAGTTGCTTGTGGGGATGTATTCAGCCTTTGTTCAGGAGGTAAATATGACTCTTCTATTGGTCAAGTAGAACACTCTGATGAAGTAGAACTAGGAAATACAAGAGCAATTTCTTCCAGCCGCAGCATGCAGTCACCATCAGAAATCAAGGTATTGAATTCTGGTATTGGTTCTTATTATCTCTTATTTTGCAGGTGTGACATCTCCTTCTCAGTGGTTATTCTAAACACTTAGTGAGTAAAAATAATTTGTCAAACTTCTAGAAGTTTCAGGGTTGTAAGAATTGGGAATTTAAGATTGTGTGTTTTTCCTATTTGAGGAATTTTCTTGCAAGCATCTGGAATTTATATTGATGCTTTTATCTGAAACTAATATTGTGGCAGGAACTCAAACTAAGCCCTTAAAAGGATCTGTGTGCGTCAAATTGAAACTGGTAGAATGTAGAAGTCCTATATTGTGTCCTATAACATGTGATAGGTGGAGTATCAATACAATATCATGTATAATGCAGGGGCTCTTCTTTTCTATTTAATCTGTAGTAGTAGATGTGTCTTTTTATATTTAATGTATCAGAAAGACAGAAATGCTGTTTTCATTAATAGTTGGCATGGTTATTCATTGTACCTCTAGAAACTTCCTTGCCTATCACTTTGTTTTCTGTTCTGTTTTGGACTGGAAGCCACTTTCTCACTCATAAGGATGTAACTTATAGTATGACTTCTGGTTTGGACTTTTTGTGATGTTTGATAACTGATGTTTTCTTCTGTGGAAAAAGAATTGTGTGTGGTCAGTGTGTACTTCAAGGTTGCATACAATTTCACCATCTGATAAAGTAGTTGTAGTTCACTTTGTGTTTTTTGAATACACAATAGGGAGGAAAGTCTTCTGTAAATATACTCATATGATAACTTATAATGATTATCAATAGCTATTCTTTTGATTTTTTATGGTTGAATCAGTGTAACAACTCTCACAGAATTTAGCAGAAATGATATGGGATGTCCATAATGAGCCATGTTTACTAGTTCAAGCAGAGTTGTACTTCTGAGTCGAATTTATTTCATGTGAAGCTTCACTTTTATTTCATGTGAAGCTTCACTTTGTTTTAGCTTTTCTTAAACTGAGTGTACTTGTGGGAGTGTGTTGTTGTTGTTGTAATGTACTCGTAGTGGGGATAGCTGTGATTATTATATTTGTCGTATGCCTCCGTTTAGTACAGATGTATATAGAATTAGCTCCTGATTGTTGATTTGTCTATCCATTTATATGAAGGCCGTGGATACAACAGTAGCAGATGAGTTGGTATTGAGGAACTGGAAATCTCATGCTACTGCAAATGATATGTCTGTACTGGATGAAAGTGAAGCTGTGTTTCCGGTAATTCAAATTGGAAGTCATCACTCTCAGTGGATCACAGTAGAAAACCCAAGTCAAAAACCAATCTTGGTGCAGCTTGTTCTGAACTCCTGGGAAATTATTGATGAGTGCAAGACTTCAGGAAGCCATTTGCAGCCTTCTCTATCCAGTAGAATAGTTAGTAACTATTCTATTGCTCCAAAGAGATATGGCTTTTCCCTAGCAGAGAATGCAGTAACTGAAGCTCTTCTTCACCCTTTTGGTAAAGCATTGTTTGGTCCAATTTTATTTCAACCTGCAGCTCGATGTCATTGGAGAAGTTCAGCTTTGGTCAGGAACAATCTTTCTGGTGTGGAGTGGTTAACACTCGAAGGATCTGGGGGGTTGCTTTCTTTGGTCTTGCTTGATGAGTCTGAACCTGTACAGAACCTGGATTTCAAATTAAACATGCCAACCCCTCTTAATCTCTCTTCTTCGGGTTTGTTATATAACATGAAGGATAAATTTCATGCATGTTCTTTGTCATTGTCCAAGGAGCTTCATGCAAAGAACGTGGGTGACTTTCCCCTGGAGGTAAAAAAAATTGAAATCTCTGGAACGGAGTGCGGAACAGATGGGTTTGTAATAAATGGCTGTAAAGGCTTTTCTCTTGAACCTGAGGAGACTATAAAGCTTGTGATATCATATCATACTGATTTTTCTGTTGCCACTATACAGAGAGATCTTGAACTGGCTTTGTCAACTGGCATACTTGTTATACCAATGAAAGCCAGTCTTCCTATCTGTGTGCTTCATTTCTGCAAGAAGTCTTTATTCTGGATGCGGGTGAAAAAATTGCTCTTCACTATTCTTCTTCTAGCTTCTTTGTTCTTTCTGGTTGTTTGGTGCATCATACCCCAACTGGTGGCCTTTGGCTCCCATGAGTGCTTGCCTAAGAGTGGAAAAAGCTATATGACGTCTGTTAGTCATGCCGGAAAATTGTCTCGCTTGCATCCCACTGAGAAACAGATTGGCAAGTTCGTCTTCTCTTCTAAATTTAGTGGTTTGCTTAGATCAATTGGGGAAAGTGAGGCGCTGTCAGTTGAAAGTTTCTGTACAAGTGAAAATAGTCGAGCTGTCTCCCAAAATCATAGTGTAACTGATCAGACCCTGAATCATTGTCCAGGATATAACTCTGTATCAGACACTCAAAAGGGAATGGAAGGGTTATCCTTTGCAAAGTCTCTAGCAATTCAGAGTTCTGATTCAAATGAAACCTCAAGAACTGGTAATCTCACTGTCAAAATTGGAAAAGAAAAAGGGAGGAGGCGGAAGAAGAAAAAGAATTCTGCAACTGCTTTGGTTGGAGTTTTTGACGTTTCAAGTAGTCATAGTGGCAATTCTACACCATCTTCACCCTTGTCTCCTACCTCAGTTTCAACACCTAGCCGGCCATCTCCACAGTATGCTGATGTGGATCGACCTGTTAAGCTCAGCAATCCCTTTGCTGATGTTGGTAACCATCAGTGTAAAAAGAGTATACGCTCTGAATTTGCATGTGAAAGGAAGGTTTTACCGACAGTGGCAACACTAACGTATGGTGGCAAAAATGTTCGTCCTCATCCTCAAGAGAAGCCTGCTGCACCTAAAATATCAGCCAGCAAACCTGTTCTTCTGCCTTCAGCAACCTTTCCCTGTGCTGATAAATCTGCTCCTCGCTTGATGTGTCGTCAACCTGCATTGGCTTCAAGTTCTATAATTGCTCCACATTTGCGAGCTCCTGGATCTAAACCTCCAAATCAGGTGGTAGTTAAAACCGATGAAGAGCTGGGTATGGAAGAAAAGTTCACTTACGATATTTGGGGTGACCATCTATCCAATCTTCCCCTTGTAGGTAGGTCAAAGGAGGTATTGGAGATGCCTCCGCATGTTTTAGAAAACAGCTCCAGTAGCTTCTTTCTAAGGGATCCACAGACCCTTATTACCAACTACCAACAAATAACTGTAAGTTCTGACCATGAAGGTTAATGATAATTTAGTTAAAATCTAATCTGCTGTGTATGTTGGGTACATGTACCTCTTAAATAACTTTTACAAAAAATGTGCATAAACATGATTTGATAAAAGACAAAGTAGGACACAACTAATTGCAACTATAAAACAGACCAATAGACACACCTGCATAATGATATTTTACCAGGAAAGCATCAAGTTACACAGAGTTTATTTTTTTGGAACATGCCGGGGGTTTATTGGAAACAACCTTTGTACCTCATCTTTGAGGTAGAGGGGTCTGCGTACACTTAACCCATCCCTAGACCCCACCTTGTGGGATGACATGGTGTATGTTGGTCTGATAAACATATGTTTGTGTCTTGCAAAAACGTTTAACTATAGCTCCCACTTAGTATTCTTGATATAATTAGCTATAATTTTGAGTATAATTATTGCAATATATTGCATGTCAAATTCCATTCATGAAGTTATGGATCTTCTCATCATTTAATGCTAGATCGTCATGTGATTGGCTTCTGTCATTGGCCTAATAGATCAGTTATATGGATTTCTCACCCGTTATTTCTTTTGCCGAGTAAACGGTAGGAACAAGTTAACATACTTTTGAGAAACGGACCATGTTGATTAGAAAGAAGTCATACAAGGCAGGTGACAAGTGACGGCCAATCACAGAAACTGGAAAAACTTTGTTGCGTGCTTGACACAATTGAGGATAGTTGTGCGAGACTTCTTTTAGTCTCACAAGTAGACGGACCCAAATCATACTTTTATGGGTCCACATACTTTGGGTTCGTTAACTTGTGCGATAAAAGGAAGCCTCAAACTACTATTGTCAGGAACAAAGCAAATTTTTCTAGAAACTGCAACCTAGAAATTTTCCCAACTAGGAAAGGCTTCAAGTTTATTTACCATACTTGGTATTCTCTTAAATGCCTATTTTCACTTCTCATTGTTTTGCTAGTGTGTCTTAACCCTCTTTATTATCACAAGAAGTTCAGCTTCACTTTTGCGTCAAAATAATCAGGAGCTGCCAGGCAATGGCGCTGTAAAATAACCTTTTTTTTAATAATCGTGGTGTCTGGACCCAACTTGCGTGAACCCTCGACTAATTCCACACCATACCTGCCACCTCCCACTAGCAATAGGTACCAGGTAACTCTGTCCACCAAAGCTAGGACAGATGGGAAGAGATCACCTAGTGTGTCCGTCTCCACTGGAATTTGAACTTGAAACGTCATGGTCCCCAACCACTTCATTGACTACTAGGCCACAACCTCGGGGCAAAAATAGGCTTTTCTAGTGCCACTCGCATACACTACTACTCTATGCATATGAGCTCTGTTGATCCAAATTCTCCTTAGAACTGGCATGTCTAAGGGGGATCCTTTTGTTTCCAAGCTACAGAGTGAATTCATGCATTGTGATGATTTTAGCACAAATATATTTCCAATTGTCATGTATCTGCTTGATATAATTCAGCGAGATTGGTTAGAAGTGTAACCTTTCCTTTTTTAGCATTATGTGTGGAACTTATTTCTTCTTGTTTGGAAAAGGGTCTGGGTCATTTAGGTACATGGACTTTTCTTAATGGGATATTTCAAAAATAGCAGTATTTTGCTATAAACCCGACCTTTCATAGCCACATTTTACATAATTATCATTTATAGTCACTGTATTTGATTTATATCCGTTGTATTTGCTTTTACAGATAGTTTGTATTCATATAAAATATGAATACAGTCCCTATTTAGTCGCGAAAAAAATAGAATTCAATATTTTTTAAAAAGAAAAAAATTTCAATCACGCTTATCTCGTTGAACTGAATATTTTTTTGCCTAACACTACCATTATCTTTTTTTATATTTTTTTACTTTTTGTATTTTTCCCGTTTTTTTCTTCTTTTTTCTATTTTTTCCTTCATTTATTTGTTTCGTTTCTTTCTTTTTGTTTTTTTTTTATTTTTTTCTCTCTTTAATCTCCAACTTCTATTCTCTTTCTTCCTTTCTTTTCTTCTTTGATTTTTTTTATTTTCATTTTTGTACTTATTTTCTTTCTTATTTTTTTTTGTTCTATTTTATATTTTTTGTATTTTCGAAAAATATGACTAGTTGAGCACAAGTCATGAATGATAACATAAATACCATAATTATTTATCATATTTATTGTCACACCGCCATTTATACTTTTGTATTTATTGATACAATTGTATTTGTATTTGTATTTTAAAGTTCCCACTTGTATTTATATTTCATAGTTCGCATTTGTATTTGTATTTAATAGTTCGCGCTTGTTTTGTATTTGTTAGTTTGCGCCATCATTTATATTTTATATAATTCACACTTTTATTTTAAAGAACTATTTTGTATTTGTATTTTATATTTGATTGCATATTATGTTGGATTATATTTATATTATGGTTTTATTGTGTTTATATATTTAGATTATATTTGGATTATACTTGTATTTGCATTCTATTTTCTTCATTACCTTTTTATTTTTAAGAAATTATTTTGTATTTGTATTTGTAAGTTGATTGCATATTGTATTTAGTC
>JAPEIP010000005.1:36499335-36514717 GCA_026120095.1 Capsicum chinense
TTGGATTATATTTATATTATGGTTTTATTGTGTTTATATATTTAGATTATATTTGGATTATACTTGTATTTGCATTCTATTTTCTTCATTACCTTTTTATTTTTAAGAAATTATTTTGTATTTGTATTTGTAAGTTGATTGCATATTGTATTTAGTCTTGACTATGTACAATTTACCTTTGTATTTGTATACAAACAAGTAAGTGCATTAATTGTATTTTCATGATTCTAAAATATATAAATATGTAATATATCATTTGATACAAATGTACTATTTTGTATTTGTATATCAAAATTATCATTCATATTTGTAAATAAACAAATATCACTTGATACAAATACTATGACAAACAAATGAAACAAATGATTTTACAAATACAAATACAATATGTATTTGTACATATTGTATTTGTATAAAAATTTGAGTTGTATTTATTTGTATAAATAAATAAACTAGTATCAATAAATACAAACAAATATTCGTAGAAAGAATATCAATCATTTCTTTTCAATAATTAAAAAATACAAATGATAGTTCACACTTGTATTTATATGTTGTAGTTCGCATTTTGATACAAACATGAAGAGCACAAAAAGGTACAAGGTATTATCAAAGGTTCAAGTTGCGGATTGAAGACCTTTTGGAGCCTTTTCGAAATCTTGTTCAAGTGAAGAAAGGAGGAGGGATCTTACACTCCATAGGCGCCTCTCATTAAGGGCATGATGGACTTTTTACACATTAAAATGACACTCCATGGGTGCCTTTCCTTAAGCACTTCATTAAGGGTATTTAAGTCATTATCTTGTAATAGTATAAATAGATACCTTAGCTCTTATTTTCCTTAGTTTGGAGAGAATGAATTGAGTGACTTTTAGATTGTAATCTTAATGGTAGATTGTAGTCTTCTCCTTCTCCTTACGAGAGGAAAATTGAAACTTGAACCTTGAATACAATTGGAATTGTTTTTTCACTTGTATTGGGTTATTTGACAAAAAAAGGTGTTCTTGAGGAAGTGTGAGTCCTTTGGGTCACCTAAAAGAGTGGTTTGATCTTACATTGGTGATGTGTGTTTGAAGGTTTTAATACACCTCTTAGTGCTATTCATTGGTGGAAGTGAGGATCTCTCTATTATCTTTACTTTATGCATCTCTTCTTCATCTCTCTTTCTTCTAGTTGCTGTTTTTTGTTCCTTGTGTGTCAATTTCGTGTTTTAGCCTTCCTTTAGGCTAACACATTTATATTTGTATTTTATAGTTCACACTTGTATTTATATGGTATAGTTCGCATTTGAATTTATATTTTATAGTTCGCACTTGTATTTGTATGTTATAGTTTGCATTTGTATTTGTATTTGTATTTTATAGTTCACACTTGTATTTGTGTTTACTAGTTCGCACAAATGAAAAAAAGAAGAGAAATTGAAAAGAAAAAAAAAAAGAGAAAAATGAGAGAAAAAGAAGGAGAAAAATACAAACAAAGAAGAAGAAAAAAAAGGAGAAAAATGAAAAGAAAAAAAGAAAAAGAAAAAAATGAATTAAAAAAAGAAAAAAGAAAAAAGAAAAAAGTGAAAAAATAAAAAATAAAGAGAAAACAACAAAAAAAGAAAAAGAAAAACTGAAGAAGAAAAAATGAAAAGGGAAAAAAAAGAAGAGAATAATAGAAAATAGAAAAAGAGAGAAAGTACGTGAGAAAAGCTATGGATTGTAATTAGGAATATTTAATAGGCAAGAGGGGGCTATGAATTGTAATTAATTGAAAATTAGGTTTTAAGTGGTAATAAAAACTCAATAGTGGCTGATTCGGATAATTTTTCCTTTCTTAATGGTGTAGCGACAAAGAATATTTTTCTGAAAACTGATGGTTTAACACTATATTGCTCAAATTCTAAAAATATGCTGCTGCACCCGTGACGAATCCTCCAAAAGTATATAATATCTAAAATTTATATATATACACAAGGTAACTTTACCTTATTACATAAAATTCCATATATAAAAAGAAACTACAAAAATTCCAAAGTAATTATTTAAACTCCTTAAATTTACTCTTTTTATCTCATCCCTCTCATACATATTAAAATGCTATTATTTGCTCTTTTTTATGCACTGATTTTCGCTCCATATCTCTGCTCCTTTATTTATGCCTACAATCAAGCTAACATGATCTGCGAATTTTCAAAATTTTCAGTTATCAACCATTAACTAAACAAAGTTCACCTTCATTAAATTTTAAGTTATTTTTTTTCAACTTTACCAAATCAAATTTAGATTCGAATTTTTCTTTGGTACTGGTAATGATTCAAATTTGAACTCCGGCATCCCTGCCACCGTCTCCAACTAACCTTTCGGCAACAACTCCGCCACTTCGCCACCAAATACAGCGGCAAAGTTGTGGTAGAAGTCGAAAACGACCGTTCATTCGCAGTCGAAGTCGACTCCCCTATACTCCAAATTGATTTATGAGGATATGCTCTTTCCCGTCGAGACTAAAATCGATGTATCTTTGTTGTTGGAGTATAAATTTCATATTCGTTGTTTGTATTTTATAACGATGTCTAACTATTATACATAATGGTAGTGTATTATACCATCTCATACAATAATATTTAAGGTCATATAGATATTGTTACTTCAGTCCTTATACATTACTAAGCAATGTATGAGAACGTGGTTAAATTTTGTTATTTGTTCAATTCAACCCTCATACATTACTAAGTAGTGTATGATTATGTGATTGATATCTGTTATTTGTTCATTTTTATATATATCAAGTTGTATATAAGAAAGCATTATTCTTAAGTTAGCATGAGTTGGTCAATCAATAATTCACATAACTATAATATAATACATAAAATGAATATGTATAAAGTTACCATACTAATGTATAGATTAAAATATTCAAGAACTTATATTATTTTAAAAAAAATTAAAAGTCACCTGGTGCAATTTGATTTTTAACATTATACATATCAAGTTAAGTATATTTTTCAACATAATACATTTTGAAACTCCGCTAATGTCAACATTATACATTTAATTAATTACACTATACATAAGACTGTTATGTATAAGGTCAATGTAACCTATAATGTTTTCTACATACATACATATTACCTCATCTGATGCAATTTGATTTTTAGACCTTATACACATCAAAATTAATGATTTAAAAGAAATAATATTTTTATGAACTTTTTTAAAAACAATTGCATATAAGAGGTCGTATTATGTATTATACATAGATATTCATGATTTTTTTTTTTTCATTTTTGAATGTATTAAATTATTTTCAATTTAAATTACTGTAACTAATTTTAAGATATCACTAATCAATAAATTAGTAATTTTCATTAATTAAGGTGCTTGATTTAAGGTTTTTAATTTATTTTACTTAAATATAGGTGTCTGGTTTAATCAATAAATTAGATAATTAAGGTGGCTGATTTAATTTTCTTAAATATAGAAAAAACGATTTACCTTATACATTCCCTTAATGTATAAGATGTGGTCGACATGTATATGTAACTTTTTTTTTATTCCAGATCGTAATCGACCAAAAAAGAAAATTAATGTTGATGTTTAAGACATTTTTTAAATTTAAATTTCAGTTACTATATTTAATTATACATCACATAATGATAGATAATTAATGACGTTAATTAAGGAACATAAAGATAGTATCTGATTTATCTTTCCATAAATATACGCTAATCAGTTTTCTCATACATTCCAGCAATGTATGAGGGTCCACAACATGTATAAGTATTTACCCAAAATCGAAAGAGAGAAAGCCAGCCGGAATTTTAAGTAAATAGTATCATTGTATTCAACGTATAATATAATACAATACATACAAGAAAATAAAATAACAAACCTTAACAACTCTATACAACAATTGCAATTTCTATTAACGATTTGTAAATTTATAAAGAAATAATGCACATTCAACAAAAGCATCATATTCAGTTCCTTTAACACAAAGAACAACATCGGTTTCACGATCAAAATCAATCTCTTTATTGGACTTGTCAAACGTTGTAATCCACAACGGATAATTAATAAAACTGAAAAAATTTTCTTCAACTCAATGTATGCTCTCACTTCATTATCATTCCTTATAATAATTGGAGAAGAATTACCTTCAACAATGTGCTTTACTTCAATTTTTTTCCGACATTCATCAATATTCAATTCCGTACCAATTGTCGAAATCAATTTCAAGAATGTGCTACTTTCTGAAACCATAATTCCATCACTTTTATATTTTTCATAAATAATTTCCGACTGCCAAGAACAGAAATGTCGAAACAATATAGCAATGTTCATATTGATTTTGACAAAAAGACGAAAGAAGATGTCAACTGATTTTTTTTTTCAGTTTGTATTCCAAATAGAAATTTAAAAAAAAAAAATATATATTGCGGTGATATTTTTTAATTTGAATATCAGTTACTACTTTTAAGCATCCAATAAATCACATCTATTAATGCCTTAAATTAAGCAATTGAATAAGGATAACTGATATTTTATTTCCATAAATATAGGCCAAACAGTTTCATCATACATTGGAGCAAAATATGAGGATCAATGACATGTATATGTATTTTTCCAAAATCGGGAGAGAGAAATAACACAAGGGATATTATGTAATTAGTTTCATTAAGGAAGGGATTTATGTTGTTTACACATAATATTTGTGTCCCATTAGCTGAAGAAACTTGTTCGAGGTATATATGCGTTCTGTTCATGGATATCTCTTGCTATGGGCAATCCATCACGAATAATCATATGAAAGTATTTGCTAAATGGCTTCTATGCTACCCTGCAGCTGTAGTGACAGTGTAAATGTTAAAACATATCACAGCCTCTTCAGTACTATGAAGATATTGAAATATTTAGTATGTCTATATTAATTACGTTATGGCATTTTCTTTTTGACCACCGTAGTGCTCGGGCCATTTGCGCATACCTCGACTTATTTCATGGGATACCTGCCACCTTCTACGAGCAACAAGTACCAGGTATAATGACATTTTTATTGTGTTTTCTCAGCACTGTTTGTTGTTTGATAACAATTCCTGGACCCAAAAACGTTGTTTCAGTCAGAAACTTGGTATTCTTGCTACCAATAAGATTGCATATAAACGCACATCGAGTGCAAAGAACTATGGGAGAACCACAGTTTTCACAGGTTTTAGGAACTTTAATTTTTTGTTTTTGCTAGGTGATTAAGATACATCTTGATAATGCACCATTTGGTGTTTATTGTGAATATCAGACGCCATAAGATCGCTGGATTTACTTACAACAATCGATGAAAAATGGAAGTGCCAATGTGTGTGCATTAGTAGGGCGCAATCGATCAATTAGAGATGGATCTAGAAGTCGGCTATGGGTCTTACTGAACCTAGTAGTTTTTGCTCAACTAATGTATCAAAAAGGGTCAAATATGCACATAAATACACAAAATTAAGCAGATACACCCTGCTCCGTTTATAGTTTAGCTCACTCCTGCATTTATTGTTGAATGTTTAGTTCAAATATTTTTCAATTTAATTGGAGGGTTCGACTAACCTAACTAGTTTATCTATAAGAGAAAAGGGCCAATATACGTTTATAGCATGGGAAGCTGACAATATATGTTCTCTTATTAAAAGATTCAGCAAGTATGTGGAAATATTAAATTTAAAACCTAGATTACCACTTGAGATTATCATTTTAAAATCTAGAATTCATATAATTGAAATTCTGCAAAACTAAAATTCCGCTTGTCTCTCCAATCTCTCATTAGTAGACCAGCTTGTTAAAAAAAAAGGCGATCTCTAGGGCTTTTTTTTTCTTGATTTTTGTATGTAGGCTATTATTCTGAGTTGAGTTGAGCATTCAGCTTCATTTTCTTCACAAATTTCGCTCTCTGTGGCCAAGAAATAGTCTTCTCCCACAGTGTGCAACATGCACAAACGAAGTTAGTCATGAGTCATAATTATGTTATTTTTTAAGTGTTTTTACTATAGTCAGACTTTTTATAATCGTTATTCTTTATAACAAGATTTCATATAACAATCAAGTTTTCTTTTGAAATCCATGGCAATATTAACTTATATTATATATTTTTTTATAATATTATTTGTAAAAATAATATCAGAATAAATGTAACAAAGAGGGTTAACTGTACTTACTTTACAAGAAATTTAGCAAAATTGATATATTTCATCTTTTATTTTTGCTTGACATATGACACAGTTGGGATATCGATCATTTCCTTCTTTTGATCAGCAACACAACACTCTGATTTTTATTGTATAGGGTTGAATATCCGTAACATTTACCTTTTTGAAAAACTTTAAATATCTGCATTACATTATCTTCAAAAAGGAATAATTACCTTTTGTGTCGTCATAAGAAATAATAGCCAGCAAATAAATATATTTTGTATATTAAAATAAATAAAGATATAGTATAAACAAACAATTAGACAAATGCTTAAATATATCTATAATCTCTATCTATATTTATAATCTATAATCTATATATCTATAATCTATAGTCTATAATATATTCAAAGTGTGAAGGGCCTTACCAATGTTGTTTGAACTTTTTACCCTTCATTAAAAGTCTTTGTTTTAGATAAAATCATCTTTTCACTATTTTTTTAATTATTTAAGAGTTGAAAATTAATTAAATATATTAATTTGAAAAATAATTAAATATAATTATGGTAATGGGTAAAATCTTTCCTTATTAGAAGTCATCAGAAATAATGACAAGTAATACTTTTTTCATTAGCTTAAAAATTCTAAATTAACTAAATTTGATTTTTTAATAAGATTTGAATCTATATGTTTAATATATTGAAGTATGAAGGGTCTTACAAATGTTTTTTGAACTTTTTACTCTTCATTAAAAGTCTTTGCTTTAGGCAAAATCATCTTTTCACTATTTTTTTCTAATATTTAAGCCTTGAAAATTAATTAAATATATTTATTTGAAACTTAATTAAATATATTTATGGTAATGGTAAAATTTTCCCTTATTAGAAGTCATCAGAATTAATGACAAGTAATACTTTTTTAATTAGCTTAAGAATTCTAAATCAGCCAAATTTAATTTTAATAAGATTTGAAAAATGTAGAAATAAATATAAAAACGTTAGAATAAGAAAATTTTAAGAGATACCAAATTTTTAAAAGTTTAAAATATATAGTAAGAATGTAATCAATGATTTTATAAATATTTGACTTTAAAAACAAAAAAAGATTTGAAATATAGAAAAAAAAGAAAAATAACCGTACCACAACCAGGTTCAAATTGATGCATCTTTTTTAGCCTCTGGTAGGGCGAAGAGGTATTACATGACAAATGCAAAAGTAATGATCCGTCAACCACTTGAAACTTCTGGTAGTAAAATATATATGTGCTTATCTTTAAAAAATGATTTAAACTTTTACATTTCATTAAAGATTTCCGCAGTAGATTAAATTATTAAATTTTAAATAATCAAATGTTACACGTAAGATTAAATTAGTCCCTCTTTATATATAGAGTGATCATTCCTAATCCTAACTGGTATGGGACTTTGAATCCATGTAAAAGGAAAAAGGAAGAAACGAGTAGTGCTATTCATTGTAACATGGGGAAAACGAACAAGTTTTTGAAAGTCTAGTGACTTTATTTTTGGCAACTTCAGTTCTTTCCTTTCTTTAATGTGCGGTGTGTCATGTTTGGACCAGTTTTACCCCAGCTTAACTGACCCATCAAAAATCTTTAATTTTCTATTAACTCCGAGAGTGTTTATAATCATTAAATATTCACTGGAAAAGGGCCTAAATGCCCTTTAATTATATGAAATGGTGTAAAAATGTCCTTCGTCTACTTATTGGGTCTAAAATAGCCTCTCATCTACCTATTGGGTCTAAAATGTCCTCCTCGAACACTTATTGAGTCTAAAATGTTAGCCTCATATTCTTATTATATGTTTTAATAAGAATAAACTAATAAACAAATATCTTGCAGGACAAACCAAAGATACAAAGGATCAAACAGAATCAATCCAAAAAGGAAGCAAGTAGACTCACAAGAAAGCCAACTCCAAGATTGGAGGAACATCAATCATGGAGATTATTGGCTTCCAAGACTTACGACAAGCGAATTAATCAAGAACAAGAGCAAAAGGAAAAGATACCACAATATCAATCACAAAGATTACTGACCTCCCAGAATCACGGCAAACCAAATCAATCAAGACTAAAAGCAAAAGGAAAGAAGGCCACACCCTCTACACGGATATAGCTGATATGGACATGTATGACTGTAGAAGCTGCACCACGTATGAACATATCTGATATGGATATACTTTATGGTGCCATTACTCAATCAAGGAATTAATTCAAATCCTTGATTGAGAAGAAATCTCTTGGGTTTCCTTATGAAGAATAGAAGCCGAAACAACTTAAGAATATGAAAGAAAGAGTTCAAAGATCGAAGTACTTACACAACTTCAAAAAGAATCTCAAAGTGTCTCAATCTTAGTCTCACAAAGCTTTGTACTTCTTAGTTTACAATTATTATGCGAAGAATAAGATTGAGTCAACTTTGTAATACAAACTAAGGCTGTGTCACAAGATCTGACGAACAAAATAAGTCTTCGAAACTTGTTCATCACCATTGTACTCGAACTCCACTTTCAAAGATCTAAGGGAGCTTTGAAACCCAAGGGGACTGGAAGTAGGCACCACATTGGTGTTTCGAACCAGGATAAATCTTCGTATTCTTATTTCAAGTTGATTATTTAATTGTCTATTTATTTATATCTAATATGTTATGTGAAGTATACTAATTTGTAAGCAAATCGACCGTGAAGGTTTAATAGTCGACTCACAAAAATTTTTAATTTATCCCCCTCTTGAATTTTAATTTGTATCAGAGCAGGTCTCACCAACAGTGCTGCTTAACCACACGTGAGCAAAGATCAAATGACAAACTATCAAATCTTTGGTGCTCTTCTCCAAGACAACCATTCCTCCAAAAGATTACCATACTTCAACGGACAATAGTATTCCTTTTGAAAGAATAGATTCGAAATCTTCATCCAATCAAACGACTTTCAAGCATGGGCTGTCATCAAGAAGGGACAAAAGCTAATCCCAGGACTCAAGGAAAAGCAGAAGGACAAGGAAAAATATAAAGAATTGAGTAATACTAATATAGAGGTCCTCGAGAACTTCAAAGTGACCAAAGAGAACCGAGAGGTAATTCAAACTAATACATTAGCTATAAGTTTACTTCTTTATGCAGTAAACAGAGAAGAATACGACAAGATGTCAACTTGCGAGACTACAAAAGAAATGTGGGATAAATTGAAGCTAACTTATGAAGGAACCACCAAGGTCAACAGGTTAAAGATTGCTGCCCTAGTCAATGAATACGAGCTGTTCAAAATAAAAGAAAATGAGAACATTGAATCAATGTTTACAAGATTCAGCAAAATTGTATGTGAACTAAAATTAATGGGGATGATCTATCCGCGGAGCCTACAAGTCCAGAAGCTTGTTAGAAGTTTCCCTAAATTATGGGAAATTAAAGCTTCCATTCTAGGAGACGGATACCTTCAAAACTGGACATATGGAGAGCTATGAGGTAATCTCATTGAATATGAATGAAACTATAATAACAAGTACAATAAGAAAGAAAAGAAGAAACCCGTAGCCTTCAATACCATGCTAACTGAAGAGAAGGATTTTCTGGAAGAAGCCAATAGTGAAGGAATGGCTCTTATAAGTTGAGGGGTAAGGAAAATCATGAAATAGAGACAACAAAGAACCCAAGGAATCAGAAATAATGCTTCCCTAAGAACGATGATGGCTACTATCATTGTGGAAGGCCGGGCCACTTTAAACAAAACTGTCTAAAATTAAAAATAAGATCGACTCAAAAAAATAAATATTTTAGACCTTAGAGCGATGAAGATGAAACTAATGAAGAAACAAAAGCAGCCAACATGTGCTTCATGACAAAAGGTGAATCAAGTAAGGTAAGACCACATGACTTTCGTAATTGTAATATTCTTGAATCTACTTTAGGTATGATAATCGACGCGCATCAAAAAATTATAGTTAAATACAATAAACTTTCTCAATAAAAGAAAAATTGAGAAGCTTGACTTAAACGAAAACTCGAAGAGGAACGAAAAAACTGTCAAGTTGAAATTGAAGCATATCAAATTGAAACTGACTTACTTTAAGAAGAGCTTGATGATGTAAAAATATAATTGAATAGCATTAAAAAATCACCAAGTTACAGTTTAGTGAGATCAAATTCTTTTAAAACTAAGTCAAGTTCCTCATCAAGATCGTTTAAATCAACTAAGACCTCTTTTTCCTCTCGAGGACCTATTTACCTGTGGATGAAAATGGCATAAATCTTACAGTTGTAGGTAAAAGCCTAAAAGTGTGTGGGTTTGGAGGCCCAAAGGAAGAACATCTAACCTGCAAGGACCCAAGACTAGGACTGTTCAAAATCGAACCGTATCCAATAGCCACCCGCAAAATTGCCTTATTGACTTATTGGTATTAGCTTATCGGATAAATGGTTGGTGAACAGATTGAAATTTTTTATTTAACGACTTATTGGAGTGAGGATGGATTACACAATTTCCTTATTGGATAAATCGTTAACCCGTTAAGAATTATCATATATACTTATATTTTTTAACCTAAATATATAATATACATATTAATTTATATTATGATAAAATAAAAATTCAAACCTAATGGATCTATATTCTAACCTAAAGTCTCATTCCTAAATCCTAATTAACCCTTATATAATATAAAAAATTAAACAGTAAAGTAACCAAAGCAAAGAAGCAATACAGTAGTCAGCAAAAGGTTTGCCGACTTCATACCCTTAATCCTAATTAGTGTTTTCCTGTAAGGTGTTTGCATTCAAGTAGAAATTGTGAATATCCGATAAACTGCTCGATAATTATTTATCCGTTACCGAATCAACCGATATCTTATTCGTTGGCTAGTGGATTTGTATATTTTAAAATCAATTATCGTTAAGCCAAATCGTTAAGTGTAATGGTCCATCCAATCCGTTTGATAAGCAGCCCTACCAAGACCACTTGGGTACCTAAACAAAATTATTTTTCTTATTTTGCAGGAACATGTCCGCAAAAGCTATAAAAGGGAATGTGGGTCATCGATAACGGATGTTTCAGACATATGATCGAAAAGAAAGAAATTTTTTGTGTTATAAAAAAAATAGAAGATGGATCAGTAAGATTCGGTGATAATGCTAGAGGTAACGTCATCGGAGTCGACTTAGTAAAGCTCAAATCTTCATGTGAACTTATTAAAGTGTATCTCATAGACGTCCTCAAACATAACTTGTTTAGTATCAGTCAGCTGTGTGACATTAGATTTGGAGTTTCCTTTAAAGCTGAAAGTTATTCCATCAAACATGATAAAACGAAATATTTCTCTCATTGGGGAACATGTTGACAATATTTATGTCTTAAATAGTCTTTGTCATGCTTCATTTTTCTCGCGAAAAGCGGGACTCGACGTGACCACTCTTTTTGAGATTTTTTAAGGAAGTGTAAAAGTATTATCCTTGACTTTAAGTATTGGTTTTATTTATAATTATATTATTTCAATTTAGCTTTCGCTAAGTATTTTATCAGTTATTTCATTGTGTCATGCCAAGAAAAGGATTATCTTAGGATCACTTGTGGCTCTAAGAACCGTATTACGACTAGGGAGTAGTCTCAGATCGTGACTGTTATATTTTTTGGCAAAAGTAGTCCTCCTCTGATCAAGGCTAAAAAAAGTATTTGCACAGTCAATTCAAGTTCATGGATTTGGGTGAATTAAAATTCTTTATGGGGATAGAAGTATTAAGATTTACTTATGGAATCTAGTCAAATCAAAGGAAATACATCCTCGATTTTATTACTGATGTGATCTTAGAAGGTGCTAAACATGTTTTCACTCCTTTGAATAAGGTTATCAAACTTTCTATTGTAGAACATGACAAGTACCTTAGTAAATTAGATAACCCTATTTGCAGTGATATTTCTTGTTAGTGCAAACTTCTTCGAAAGCTCATTTACTTAACAATTACTAGACCAAACATTCTTTTCACAGTAAAACTATTAAGTTAATTCATGCAACAACAAAAAAATTCATATTGAGAGGCTACTTTGAGAGTGATCATGTGAAAAGTTCACCAGGCTTGGGAATTATCTTCAAGAACGGATCAGCTATAGAATTGATTACATATTATGATTCTGATTGTCATCATATCTAAACACTTGAAGATCTGTTGTAGGTTATAAAATTCAACTAGGATCATCCTTAATTTCTGGGAAATCCAAGAATTAAAGAACTGTTAGATGTAGGGGCGGACCTATATTTATTTGTGGGGTGTTCTGTCACCCACTAATTTGATGCGGAATAGGTAAAATTACATAGAAAATATACAAAAATAGGTATATAATATATAAAATCACCCACTAAAACAAAAAGTTGGTTGGGTGTATTGACATTTAGGTTGACTTTAAGCTTCTCCACTGGAAGGAATGTCTTGGGTTCGAACCTCATTGAGGTGAATTTTTATTTATTTTAAGCACCCACTATCCTTAAATCCTAGGTCCATCACTGGTTAGATGGACCCACTGGTTAGATGAAGTTCAGCAGAGGTTGAATATCGAAGTATGGCAGGTGTAGTTTCATAAATCAGATGGATGATTCAATCATTAAACGATCTTGGCATCAGTGTTACTACACCAATTTAGCTTTACTGTGATAACAAGGCTGCTATGTAGATAGCTTCTTATCCTATCTTTCATGAGAGGGCCAAACATATAGAGATAGATTTCCACTTGATCAAGAAAAAGCTCAAGGAAGGATTAATATAGCTAGTATATCGCCCCACCAAATTTGAATTTACTAACCTGCTTACAATTAGTGGAGGATGTACATGTATTCCAGGAGGTTTATCTAAACCCCCTTCGTTGGAAAATTATACTATCTGAACTCCCTTTGACTAGTTCGTATATGTACTACCGAACCCCCTCACTAAAAATCCTGGATCCGTCCCTACTTACAATAAGATTAGTAGTATTTAAAAATCACTTCTTATTATCCAAGCTTGGAGTTCTCGATGTCTTTCACCCACTAGCATAAGGGTGTATGTTAAATATCTAGTCTTGAAGGTATAGCTTAAAGGTAGTCAGGGAATAGTTAGAGTTGGTTATTACAAACACGTGAAGGGCACATGGTTATTGTATGTGTATTGAGCTTTGGGGTTATAAATATTCACATTGCTTCTTTAGAAATCTGTTAGAAAAATGACCAATTAATATAAATCACATTCCTCTTTTTTCTCTCTAAAGTATGTTGATAATTAGGTTATTCCGCATTGTTCTTACCAGAATCACCTTAGATTCTTCATAATTTGATAATTACAATGTTCATAATCTTTTTTATTTTTGTACCTCAGCAAATAATCTTACACATAAATTCTAATTAAGTTCAAAAATGACTTTAAAGTGGGTTGGACTTGATATTTGTATTCCATAAAAGAAGTCTTACAAAAATGACCTCTGTAGTGATCTTAATTTTTGGACTCCGCTTTATTTGCCCAAAACGTGGACTTTCTAACTCTTTCCCATAAGACAGATGTTTATGACATTTCAAGACAATGAATCTGCACAGT
This sequence comes from Capsicum chinense, assembly GCA_026120095.1. Lineage (NCBI taxonomy): Eukaryota > Viridiplantae > Streptophyta > Magnoliopsida > Solanales > Solanaceae > Capsicum > Capsicum chinense. The sequence goes on from JAPEIP010000005.1 coordinate 36,513,057, forward strand.
AGACCAAAATATTTTTCTTATAGACAAAAATAAGGATTAATGAGATATTTGGTCCATAAGGTACATGTTCTAACTCTTATAATAAGGCAGGCATTCATGACATTTCAAGACAATAAACCTGTTAATTTATCAGAACTTCTTCTACCTTAATGGCAAATAACGTTAGAACATATTTAGCAAAAATAAAAATTTAAGACCACAGACGTTGAAAAATAAAAATTTAAAATCGGATATTTATAGGAAAAAATTAAGACCAACTTCCTGGCCCCTGGGACACCAGACCTAATTTCCTGATTGAATTCATTTAGTTGTATTCATTGTTTTCAATCTTATTTCTTTTTAGAATTTCTTCTTTTTATAGAAGTAGTACATAAATTTCATGGATAATACGTCACCACATACTAATCCTATATATGTGGAAATTAACAGGAAGTAACCAAAAAGTACCCTTATTTCATTAAAATAGAAAAAAGTAATTTTTGGGAAAAAAATACTGACCACAAGTGGTCGGTTATTATTAAATTAATTAGTTTATTTATTACAAAACCAACCACTTGTGGTCGGTTATTTCAAAAGAAAATTGTAGTAACCGACCACTTGTGGTTGGTGTGGTCGGTTTTTCCAAAAGAAAATTTTGAAAAACAGACCACTTGTGGTCGGTATTTATGTGAATTTTCAAAAAAAATAAAATTTCAGACCCAATTACAGCATGCAACAACGCAACATTGCAGCATCAAATCAAATACATACAGCAGCAATAACAAAAAAAAATCAAATATAAAGAATTTGAAAAGAGAACAATACATACAAAGTGTCCAAGAAAACTGAGTATCAAAATACAACAACAGTTTCAATCATCAAAATGTCTAAATTCAAAGTACAACACACATAAAAAAAACTAAATCTCATCATCTGATTCGTCTTCGTCTTTGTCGTCCATATCCTCATCCATAAGAAATCATCTAGGGGGCTTAAACCCTTTGCAGCCCAAGCTGCATCACCAGGACATGGAGGAATAACCCCCACAGTCTGAATGAAAGTGCTCAACTGCTGCTGCAACTTCTTGAATCGTGATGCATTTGCCTTTGCCCTCTTCTTCTCCCCCTCATTCTGTGCACAAGTTGTTGAGTGAGTTGAGAAACTATAGTTTGTAGTCTTTCAGTTGTCTCACTATCAACTGAAGAGCTCAGGTATGCAGGGCTAGATGAACACCTAACATTATCGCTAAAATAGTCGTTGTGGTATCTGGCCTAATGGCCTCTATTTGCAGGACCCACAACTTTTGTCCATAACTCCACCTCGACATGTTTGGGAATTGGGTCACCCTGACTTTCAAGTGGTTGACTACTACGATATGCACCAACAAGGTGCATAAATTCGTCCTATATTCAAAGTAAAGTTAATACTAAAAGTAAAAAAATATTAAAGTAGTTATAACTGAATAATATCAACTTTGAGAAAAAAATTCATAAATTCAGAATTTGTTTCTTACATGTTCAGCTTTTGCACGAGCTTCAACCCAGACAGCTTCATCAGTCGGGTTCTTTTTTTTCTTCACATGAGTCTCAACGTATATCACATCATGTGGTATTTTCTTACCCTGTTCTTTTTCCTGCATATGAAAAAATTATCAATGTTCAAATAATAATAAAATTTTAATA
>JAPEIP010000005.1:36529176-36577706 GCA_026120095.1 Capsicum chinense
CTAAAGAAAAAGAAAAACGTTTTTAAAAACCAACCACAAGTGGTCTCTTTTTAGAATATTTTTTTTTTATAAAAACCGACCACTTGTGGTCAGTTTTGTTATTTTTTTAACATTTTTATTTTTAAAATATATAATAATTAATATTAAAATTATTGGAATATTTATTTTGATATTTTATAATAAAAAAACGACTACATGTGGTCTCTTTTTTAATTTTTTTTTTAAAAAATTAAAATAAAAAAATCGACCACAAGTGGTCAGTTTTTTCCGACCACTTTATTGTGGTCGGTTTTAGGTGGTCGGTTTTTGTTGTTTTTCTAGTAGTGTGGTAGGGGTTGTTGTCACGGTAATTTAAGTAAGGATGGGATAGGAAAGACAATGGTGGCTTCCCGGAGAAGACTATGGAATTCACATGGTTATTGTTGGTGGTAGCGATGGTCTTGAAATCTTATGATCGAGAGAGTAAGTGTTTGCGTGTGTTGTCTGAGAGAGTGGCGTGAGGGAGTTGTGTGTGCTCCATTGTCTGTGTATGTATCCAGGTCTACATTATTGTGGCTAGTTGTTGACCAAAAAAAAAAGAGGGTAACAAGTATATGTAGGAAAACATAAAAAAAGACGTTAGGGAGAGGAGTGCTATAAGGAAATGAATTATTTTCTCCATGATAGGAGGGGTTATTTTGGAGGGAGAAATTTTCTTTCATATTAAAAAAGATTTTGATTTTGTAAAAAGGATTTTAGAGATATGAGAGAGTAAAATAATGTAAAATTATTTGAAATGATTTTGAGAATTAAAAAAAATCTTCTACCTAAAGAAAAGACTTTAGGAGGATATGGGAATATTTGAATTTTGAACTTGTTTAAGACTAAATAAATATGTAAAATGGATAAATACTAAATTATTAAATGAAGAAAATAATACTAAATTAATAAATCAACCATTATATTTATAGTAAAAAAATAATTTACATTAAAAGAATAATAACTCTTAAATATTTGATCAAATATTTATAAAATAAACTGAATCAGAAATGAAAAAAAAATTAAATAAAAATTTGCGAAGGAAGAATCTTATATTATGAACATAAAAATAATTAAAATAATAGTAATAATAAGGATGATGATAATAATAATAATAATAATCATACTTAAATAATGTAAATATTATCTAGAATCACAATTTTTATAAAAAAAGGTAAATAATAGCAATTTTGGTCTCGCGAACAAAATAGGCGCTTGAGTGAGAAAAATGATGAATGGGAGGATCAAAATTAGGTGTCAACAGTCCTGATTTTGCTACTTTAACCTGCCTCAATGTGCAAACAAATAACACTTGGTTGTGACACAGAAAGCTTGGGCATGCCAGTATGCATATCATTGAGAAACTGTCCAAACGTGAACTGGTGAAAGGTCTGTCAAAACTCAAGTTTGAAAAGGATCACATTTGTTATGCTTGCCAATTGGGTAAATAGACCCGAACATCATTCAAATTCAAAGACATTGTACAATCCACATGGATTTGTTTGGTCCCACCAAGACCACGAGTATTGGTGGGAAAAAATATATTTTTATTATTGTTGATGATTATTCTCATTTTACCTGGGTAATATTTCTCGCTTTTAAATATGAAACTTTCAAAAATTTTGAGATCTTTTGTAGGAAAGTACAAAGAGGAGTAAGACATTTCATCACCTACGTACACATTGATCATGGAGGAAAATTTAAGAACAAAGCTTTCGAGGAATACTGTGCTCAAAATGGATACTTTCAAACCTTCTCATCACCTTGGTTTCCTTAACAAAATAGTGTGGTGGAACGAAAAAATTATTTCCGTCAGGAGACTGCAAGAACCATGTTACTAGAACATAACCTTCCAGATCATTTTTGGATAGAGGTAGTAAGCACAGCATATCACATCATTAACAGATGCCTCATCAGGCCTATCCTAAAAAAAACACCTTATGAGCTGTGGAGAGGAAAGAAGCCAAATATTAGCTACTTTCATACTTTTGGATGCAAATGATTCATACACAACAATGGTAGGAATAACTTAGAAAAATTTGATCCATGAAGTGATGAAGGTATTTTTCTTGGGTACTCTCCACTAGTCGCGCTTACAGGGCTTACAATAAAAGAACATTATGTGTTAAAGAATCTATGCATATTGTATTTGATGAAACTAATCACCCTCCTATGAGCTTATGTATTGATGAAGAACAGGTGAGTGATCCATAATCTGGAGCCAATGCTAGCATAATTCCCGAGCTAACACAAGATGAACCGACTACATCCCCTCCAGAGTTGACTCTCACAGTAAAAATAGTCAAACCAAATGTTCCAAGAGAATGGAAGCAAAATTCTAGCTATCCAAATGATTTCATCATTGGGAATCTAGATGATAGGATGTAGAGAAGAGACTCTTTGAGTAAGCAAGCATTTGTTTCCCTTGTATCTCAAATCGAACCAAAGAATACCGATGAGGCCCTCAAAGATGAATCCTGGGTCGAGGCCATGAAAGAAGAATTAGACCAATTCGAACAAAGTCAAGTTTGAACTCTAGTTGAAATACCCAAGAACTGCTTAGTGATTGGAAATAGATGGGTCTACAGAAACAAATTGAATAATGAAGGTAAGGTAATTAGAAGTAAGACCAGACTTGTATCTCAAGGCAAATCCCAACAAGAAGGTATTGATTATGATGAAACCTTTCCTCTGGTAATATGGGTAGAATTAATTCGCATTTTGTTAGCTTTTACTGCTATAAATATTTTAAGTTGTATCAAATGGATGTCAAAAATGCCCTTTTAAATGGATTTATTCATGAAGAAGTCTTTGTAAAATAACCTCAGTTTTGAAAATCTATCTTATTCAAATCATGTTTTCAAATTATCAAAAGCACTCTACGGTCTCAAATAAGCTCCAAAGGCTTGGTATGAGAGGTTGAGTACTTTCTTGTTAAATAATAATTTTCAAAGAGATAAAATTGATACAAATCTGTTTATACAAAAGCTCAACTCAAATCTTTTTATTGTGCAAATTTACGTTGATGATATTATTTTTGGTAGTCCTAACATCTCCTTATGTGAGAATTTCGCTAATCTAATGAAAAGAGAATTTGAAATGAGCATCTTAGGAGAGTTAACATTTTTCTTGGTATTACAAATCAAGCAAACATCCAAAGGTACTTTCATTAATCAAGCCAAATACACAAAGGAACTTATCAAAAATTTTGGCATGAAAAACTCCAATGAGTCCATCCACAAGTTTTAATTCAAATTCATTTGAAAAAGATGTTGATGAGAAGACATACAGAGGAATGCTTAGCTCACTACTCTACTCGACCGTTAGTCGACCAGACATTATGTTCAGTGTATATAAGTGCACAAGGTTACAGTCAGCTCCTAAAAAATCTCATCTAAATTCCGTCAAAAAAATCACCCGATATCTCATTGGAACCCAGGATACTGGACTATGGTACCCATGCTCTTCTCATTTTGATTTAATTGAATATTCATACGCTGACTTTGCATGTGATAAAAATGATAGAAAAAACACTAGTGTAACTTGTCAAATTCTTGGTGATGCCCTGATTTCATGGCACATCAAAAAGCAAACTTTAGTTGCTCTATCAACAACTGAAGCTGAATACATACCCGTTGAAAGTTGTAGTTCTCAAATTTTATGGATTATGCATTAACTACTTGATTTTAATTTGTCCTTTGAATTGTACCCATAATGTGTGATAACACCAGTGCTATTATTCTATCTAAATATACTCAGCGTCATTTTAGGGCTAAACACATTGATATTAAACATCATTTCATTCGAGATCATGTAGAAAACAAATATTTTTCTTTAATATTTGTTGACTCCGAAAATCAATTGGCAGATATTTTTACAAAATTGTTGTTAGAAGAAAGACTTTGCTTCCTTAGAAAAAGACTTGGTATTATAAGCATTAATGACTTATAAGTCTTTATCTTTGGATTTTTTTTTTATTTTTTTCAGATTTTTTTGCTCTATTTTCAATTTTGAAAACTGGTTTTCAAAAGGAAGTGTCATCATTACCTTCACCGCTTCTCATGCCACCTCCACCGTCACTGCACCCTTTTACCGTCCCAATATCCCCTTCTGTCGTCCTATCCCTTCCAACAGTCATATCTTTTACTTCTCTCCGTTCATCTTTTCCCAATATCTCCTTTTCCTAACAGTCGCCTCATTCCTTATATCCCTCTTCTCTCCCTCGATTCTCTTACTTATTCCTTAATCTTCTTCTCCATCCTTTTAAAACCCTGATTCAAAATTTTTCCCATGACAGGAACTCGTTCCATGGCTAGTGTTTCAAAATCATATTCTCATCTCCAAATCCTCTAATGAATCTTTGTCGAATTCTCATCAGTCAACTATCATAAAAAAACTTCCACTCCACATCCCAGCTTCTTCAATCAAGAAACCTCATTCAACCTCCCTAAAATTCTTTTATCCCAAGGACATGCACAAATTTTGGACATGCTCTCAAAAAGATAAGTTTTGTGCCTTCTAAAATACTCCATTGTACCCAGTCACATAGTTAATCTCTGTCAATTAAAGAAAGCTCATTGTAATTTCAGTCATCTTTTAAAATTTCAAGACTAGTCACTGTTTTTTCATCTTTGTGGACTTGAAGTTTATGAGGATCCCATCCTAATGTTTTAAGCCAATCTCTGCCCCTCCCCTGACATTGGCGAACTTGAGACGCTTGTGCTTGGCACAAAAATCATACTAAACGATTTTCTATTTTAAAAGGTATTTGATACAAAGATCTCTGGTGTGATTCCCTTTATGAATGGTACCTAGCTCGAAGATTTTGAATTAAGCATTGAAGAAGCTAAAAAGGTCCTGTCTAACCCCGACACAGTATCGTCCAATTTTGGTCCCTTGTCTCTATGTTTTAAGTACCGCATCATGGCCTACATCATCAACACCACACTGATCCCAAGGAAGGGATCCCTCAGCAACATAACCTGTTGCAATATGTTTTTCCAGTATTGTATGGTGAAAAAGCACAAGATAATTTGGGACACTTGGATTCGTTAATATATGCTTGAGAGTGCATCAGATGTTCATGCCTCCGCCAGTCTGCCGTATGGATTGCTGATTACCTGGATTCTCTTGTATTTCTATATTGATCTATCTGCTTACCCTCGGTAGAAGTCTCTGCTACTTATGACTCCTAAACCTTTGTCAGTATGAAATATGTTTTGGTCGATAACGAATGGTGTAAAAATGATTCTGCCTGAGAAAAATCTAAACTCCTTAAGGTAAGCAAGTCTGTTTCTAACCCCATGATTAATATATTGAAGGAGCTGGAGGAACTCAAAGATTGCTTAAAATCTATTAAGAAAGGTGTAATGCTGCTTCAGGAGTCGACTTTCAAGTTGCTGGACCTTAGGAAGAGCACCAACACTGACATAGGCTTTGTACAACTGACCCTCGACAGATATAAACAAGAATGCATCAAGTTTTTCACTCGCATGTACTCCCTTAAGTCTCAAGTCAACTCCTCAAATAATGATCTTGGAATTTCTGTCCAGAACTCCTACTCTTACTTTTAAAAAAGTATTAAAAATTCTTATCACAAATTCTACCATAACATGCACAATACCCTCACATATTTTCTGGCTAAGTGGTGGATGATGACTTTTATTCAAAAGGGGGTCCTGTCCCTTATTTTTTTGGGGGTTGTAAAATGATTTTTAACACACTTCTGCCATACTTTTTATTTTGCCTAATCTTTTGGTAATCAATTAGACTATTTATCTATTGTATTTCTACTGCATTTCTTTTTTACTGTATTGTTATTTTTTATTATTTCAAAAGAGGAAGAAAGACAGGAACATCAAAGGTTTCTGCAAGTCAGGGGGATCCAGTCAACTATCAAAGGATGAAAGTCAACTGATGCTTAAGGAAAAAATGGAAATCAGAAGTGCTTGCAAGACAGGGGCAGAAAGTCGGCTGTCAAAGGATAAGAGTCAAATGATGCTAAAAAGGTGGAACATCGGAGGCACTTGCAAGGCAGAGGAGCACATCATCAAAAATAGAAAAGTCAACTGATGTTTATTATTTGTCATTATAAAAAAGGGGGAGATTGTTAGCTCCATATTCTCATTATATGTTTTAATAAGGACAAACTAATAAACAAATATCTTGCACGATACACTAAAGATATAAAGGACCAAATAGAATTAATCCAAAAAGGAAGAAACTAGTACTCACAAGAAAGCTGGCTCCAAGATTGGAAGAACATCAATCATGGAGATTATTGGCTTCCAAGACTTATGACAAGTGAGTCAATCAAGAACAAGAGCAAAAGAAAAGAAGACCACAACATTAATCACAATGATTACTGACTTTCCAGAATCACGAAAAACCAAATCAATCAAGACTAAAATCGAAAGAAAAGAAGCCACATCCTGTACATGGACATATTTGATATTGGCATGTATAATTGTGGAAGCTACACCACGTATGGACATATCTGATATGGACATACTTTATGGTGACATTCCTCAATCAAGGAATCAATTCAAATCCTTGATTGAGAAAAAATCTCTTAGGTTTTCTTATGAAGAATAGAAGCCAAAGCAACCGAAGAGTATAAAAGAAAGAGACCAAAGATCAAAGCACTTACGCAACTTCAAAAAAGAATCTCAAAGTGTCTCAATCTCAGTCTCACAAAGCTTTGTGCTTCTTAGTTTACAATTGTTATACAAAGAATAAGATCGAGACAACTTTGTAATACAAACTGAGGCTGTATCATAAGATTTGAAGAAAAAAAGGAGACTTCAGAACTTGTTTATCACCATTGTACTTGAACTCCACTTTGAAAGATCTAAGGAAATTTTGAAACCCAAGGGAACTGGAAGTAGGCACCATATTGGTGTTTCAAACCAGGATAAATCTTCGTGTTCTTATTTCATGTTGATTATTTACTTGTCTATTTAGTTATATCTAATTTATTTTGTGAAGTATACTGATTTGCAGGCAAATCGACTGTGAAGGCTTAATAGTCAATTCATAAAAATTTTCAATTCACCCCCTTGAATTTCATAAAATGCCCTCCCCATCTACCTATAGGGACTATTTTACCCTTTTATTTAACAGATCAACCTAATCTCACTTTATTAATGATACTTTTTTATTGACCAACTAATAATTAATTAAAATAATTAATATGTAAAAACATCTTAGGTAGTAACTCTGATAATTTTAGTGAGATACTTGACTAAAATCACATAAACATGATGTCTCCGCCAAGTGAGATACCTTTATATGTATTCATATGGTAATTTTAAATGTCAAAAGAGAAGAATTGCAATGAAGAAATTGATGCAATTTCAAATGTTTTACATGGCAATTTAAAGTTAACATTTTATTACATATTTCAAATGCAGTTACAATTAAGAGATTTGATAATTTTAAATTCCAAATGCAATTTCAAGTTATTCATGATAATTCCCACTCGTTTTATAGTGAAGATTACAATAACTCTGTCCTCGCCTTGTTGGAGTCATCTAATTCCAACCTTCGACATATTGTGCAACAACATCTTCCCCGATCTAAGATATGGAGAAAAGAAAATTATGGTAAGTTCCACACATCATAGAGAAGCATATATTTTCACTATACTGATCTTTTGCAAATGAGACAATGAACGGACAAGAACTCTTTCTTGGTAAAACGAATTTGCAATAAATAAATCTATGGAATACAATTTAACTCTGGAATAACTATAAAAACTTTACTAATTCATTTAAATAATTGAAGGCTTGAAACCTGATAGAAGTTTTAGTCAGTGTTGATATAAATTAATTGTTTTAATTAATTATTAATTTTTTCAATAAAAAAGACATGTCATTAATGAAGTGAGATTAAGTTGATCTAAATAAAAGGAAAAGATAGACTCAATAGGTTTAGGCCCAATAGGCAGACAGGAAAGATATTTTAGGTCCAATAGATAGACGAAAAATATTTTTGCACCATTTCACATAGTTGTAGGGTATTTTAGACCCTTTTTCGAGTATTCAATTATTGAACTGGAATGAAAGTTTTCATTTTTCGCCGTTAGTTATTTGATGAATTGGCTTTCAATTTTCTAAGAAATTGTAGATAGTATTCGGATTTTAGGCCAAACAAATTAATTTTTGAACACAATGATGTTAAATACCTTTTAAACATTTTAAGTTATTCATTATTATAATTTATACTAATATTTTCTTACGTTTTTTTAGAAGTGTAGAATTTATTTGAAAAACCGAAAGATTCTGTGTCCAAACCAAATGCACTGTCAAGGCTAAGGAGTTTAAATTCAAAAAGTGTCACGTAAATTAGGATAGGAGAGTAATTTAACCATGCAAATTTGAATTTATATATGCACATATGCATTATATTAATTATTTTAGGTATTTTATAGTTATTTAACTTGTGTATGTATAATTGCATTACTGAAATGATGTTATTTACAGGCACAATTGACCTAAATCCTAATTAAGTCAAACTAGACGAAACAGAAGCAAATTGAATTAATTTTGATATTTTACCCCCCCAAAAAATAATTTCGGTTTGATTTCGCAAAAATCGAGTAGTATTCGGAATTTGCTTGTTGAAGTCGGAATTTTCGGTAAGGCAAACTTATAATGTGGAAGAATATAGAATAATGTAACAAATCCCAATTACTTGTTTAAGGGATTATTTTGGTATTTCAAAATAAAATTTAAGATTACTTAATTCTACATTTGATTTGGGGTACTAGATAGCTTCGAAATTATTTATCTCATAATTTATAATATAAAAATATTGAAAATATAAAAAATGCTTAGATAAATTTTCCCACATATCTAATGAGATATCTCAATCCATAGGATAACTTTGTCTTTGTCTATCCCCTCCCCAGTGTGTTCAGCTAAAAAACAAGATAGAAACCTAATCATTTAAAAGAACATCAGCTAAAAAACAAGATACAAAACCTAATCATTTAAAAGAACATCATTTGGAAGTTTGCCTTAGAGATTTGAGGACTTACTTAAAAAGACATCTACAAACGCTTTACACTCAATTATTTCAGATGACATTTTTGTATTATCGCAGTTACAAATGTGCCCCTAGATAGTGTTATTGCATCTTCTCCAAACATTAAGAAGTTCATAAATAGAGTAGGTCGCTCGTGTAGTTCCCTAGCCATAATTCTCCTGGTTATTAGTTGACTCCATTGTTTTTCAGTGGACAGAAGCACAACCAAGAGACAAACAATAAAAAATTTGAATGATAGAAATAAAGTAAGTCCGACAATCGATTAATATATATATATATATATATATATAAAATAAATATACATATACATACTAGTGAGGAAAATCTCGTGCACACCCTTGCTGTGCACGAACCTAATATTTTTTCATAAATTTATTTTTTTAATTGATTTCAAATAAAGAATTTTAAAACTTTGATCCAAAATAAAGTATATATATTTATGATAGTAATCATCTCATTAAGTATAAAATAAATATATGATAAATATTATTAACACCAATAAATTTCAAGCGGTATTTGTTACTCATTTTCTCATACTTAGAAATTAGGTTGCATATAATTAGTACGAACATAAATCTAAATTACCTTAAACTCCAAACTTGTATATCATATAATTGTAAATTTAAAATAAGCTACTTCCTCTGTCCCAAATTACCCGTCCCAAATTAAGATGACACATTGATTAAGAAAAAGAAATAATAACATGCCTAATTTACTATTATACCCCTATTAAATAATATTTACATTTTAATTTGAAGAAAAAGTAATTAATGCAAAGGGTAAAACATGAAAAAAATAATTATCCCTTCCTGATTAATGAAAAAAGACAAGTAAAATGAGAAATCAAATTAGGAAATTTAGGACGGATAATTTGAGACGGAGGGAGTACTATTTTATTTGGTTGACTACTTGGTAAAGTTTTCTTTTTACCTTTTCGCTTTGATAGAATATGAAATAGGTAGGTAATTAAGCCTTAGAATAAGGAACTAGAAGAGTGATTAACATGGGTAGTACTCTAAAAAATCTAAATGTGTAGCATGTGGAATAGAGCTGTCAATACGAGCTGATCCAGCCTTTTAGGGCTGCCCACATGGGCTTTGAAGTTTAATGGACCAGATCGAGATGACACATCAAGATGACAAACCAAAAAACAACAAGCCCATCCCATCACTCTGTGGGCTGCGGGCCTTCACGGGGCAACCCACTTTTTAAAATATATTATTTTTATAATCTTAATTTAAAATTTCAAATATAATTATATAAATATTTAAAATATAATATTACATGAAGTTACTACTTGTTAATCAAGTTTCAAATTTACAAAAAAATGTTCTAATAATCTACGAAATTAAATAACTTTTGACACCAAATTTAGACCAAATAGAGATATTGATAAACAAACTAAACAATTAACGAGTAATATATAACTAGCTAAATAACAATATTAACCTAACTTTGTTTCAATAGATCACAATAAAACACAAAAAAATATCAGTATTTAATCCATTAAAAGTGAAAATGAACTTCTCAGAAAAAAATCTCTCGTGACACTTACGGCGTATTCAACACGACCACATCATCTTCATCAAACGTATGCGATTCCTTTGTTATTCTTAGTACTCTATTCTATTCTATCTTAGAATTGAGTACCAAGATTCCTTCTCAGACTAAATAGATTTTGAGTCTAGATTCCTTTGTTATTCTTAGTACTCTATTCTATTTTTTCATCATTTTTTCTTTGGCCCACGGGCCATCCTATCCTATATTTCTCAAGCCCCACGGGCTAACGGACTTATTCAGGCAGGATAAAAAGCATGTTTTTAAGCGAATTATAAAAATCATAGCCCAGTATTGCAGCCTACTGTACATGCAAGTGTACGTGGTCAGACAAGTAATATAGTGACTCTAAAAGAGCCAGATGTTGAACCCACAGAAACTATAGTTTTAGCAATTTACTTAATTTAGTTGTCGATAATTTTTCAAACAAGCATTGTAAAGTATCAGAGAGTTGATGAAAGTATAGCAACTAGTAATACGTGAAAAGTTAATAAAGTGTAACAATCGTAACATAAGCAAGAGTGTAATCAATATCGAGAGGAAATTCCAGGGTTAAGGTACTCTCAACAATCATGTAAATAGTCATCCTTTTGTTGGTCATATTGCTTATCGGGTTGTTGATTCACAGGGTTAATAATACGATCATGGTCTTTCTAGCCTTTAATTATCTACCTAAAAGGATATCACATCTACATCGTTGAGTGGGAATGCAATAATTTATTTTATATGCTTTACACTATCTTTCCGTAATTGAACTGAATAAGGGTTCTAAGTATATTCCTATCCTAGACGTGAATCAAATCTTTCATTAATTAAAATATAAGAACTTATTCCTTAACCTCTCCGGTCTATCCTAGTGATTCTCCTCCCAAGTTCACAAGAGGATTAAGGATATATTTCAATGGAGGTCAATCATCAAAATAGTAAGAACAAGAGATTAAGAACAACCCATATGATAAGCCAATATTTAACCAACTAAAAAACAATGAAATACAATCATGCATTTGGCCTCAACCCCAGAATAAGAAAAATTAGCCACTCATGTTCATAATCAACACCCAAGAATTCAAAATATTCATACCAAAATAAAAGTAGAAGAGTTGAATGGTAAAATAACCCTAATTCAAAGCCCTTGTATGTTTTTCTCCTTGCTTAACGTAGATAAAAGATGCATCAAAATAATACAAGGTATCCTATTTATAGTTGGGTCAAAATTCATATTTTAGATACTCCAACATGCCACACCCTTATTGCGAATCCACATGGGTGTGGCACCCCTTAACGCGGATGCGTAATCGAAATTGCCTTCTGAAGTTTGCCATCAATGTGCCACGCCCTAATTATGGGGCACCTTGGGCGTGACACATTCCAATGTTCAATTCCTCATTTCAACTCCAAACTGCACTCTTCATCTTTTGTTTCTTGTCCCATTCTTTACAAACGTGATTGTACTCCTTTTAAGCTCGTTTAGCTCACAATTTTGCTTATGATTCCTTTTATCATCTACAAACTTAGTGTTAATGCTTAATCAACCTCATTTTTATCGAATTCCACTCCTGCAACACTAATCATATCTACCAGTTCAGAAATATGAATTTAGCTCAAATACAAGATGTTGTAAGCAATTTAGCTCATGAATTAAGTGCATGTAAGTGTAATGATTAGCACTTGGACATATAATTATGCCCAAGATCACCACTCCACAAATAGAGTCTTGTTCGCCCTCGAACAATTCTATATAAGTATGATCAACACACAATAACATCAAGTCACTACCCTAATAAAATACATAAGTTGGAACCAGAATAACTACTCATGAATCATCAATTTCATCCTAAACATGTCATATCACAGATGAAAACACGGGAATAGTACTTTTAGACTTCCTAACCTAAAGAATGGACTCTATGATGTTGGTAAAATCATGATTATTCAACCAAGAAATGATACAAGTCACCTAGCTATCACTAACATGTGCCCTCATAACAAGAGAGTTACCTATATTCGCTCACTCCTATGGAATATATCACAAGAATGGGTATAAAAATCATATTCCGCTCACTCTCCTAAAGTATTCACATATGACATAGGATGAACCATAAGATTGCCCTTAGTGTAGTACTCTATTAATGTTAGAATATCAATGCTTAGGATCAAGTAGGACTTTCAGGGTTTTAATGTAGGCTACGGGACATGTAGTTACTATTCTTAGAAGTATAGTGACTACCTTTCCTAAGAGATTTAATACATCACACTTTATACAGAAATATTCTCCAACTACCCTATTTTTCAGTAATTTCTGTCACCCTATGTCTTTTCTTTTTGTTCCGCCCCATCTGTTTAAGCTAGCTTACATATTTTACGTCGGGAGTGTTAACTTTTCATAATAAACTTTTGAACAAGGTTCTATTTATTTCAATACTCCCTCTCAGCAACAAATAAACTGGCAACACCAAAAACTATTTCATTGGGGCTTTACTTTCACTCTTTTCCTTTTCACTTACACACACTTAATGTCACAATCCGAGACTACCCCTAGTCGTAACACGGTGCTTAGAACCATAAGTGATCCCAATCTAACCCATGAACTGACATGATACTTGAGAAACTAATTTAGAATATATATAATAGCTAAATTTGCTGTAAAGAAATATAATCATGACATAATCTGAATAAATATTATACTGATAAAGTTTACAATCTGATAAAATCTGAAGAATAAACTGGAATTTACATTTTTCATGATTTTGACTAACTATCCATGATGCCTCAACTATACTGACTATAGATAGATGGGAAATGCCTCCAACTACCACTAATCAATACATGTGAATAATGAAATAAAGTACGTAAACAACATCTGATTGGAGTCTCCAAAATAGGAAAACTCATCACCTGCTGGCTGGAAGCTACAAACTGTTTGATTATGTCATGTAGGCTATAACTGGTACCTATATTATGACACAATGTAGCACATAGACATATATGTGGATTATTACTTTGGAATGTACCGAGTAAGCAGGGGTGAATGAAGTAAAATTGAGTAGATACATAATCTTAAAACATGCATGCTAAGTGTTAGTAGACTCACCAAGGGAATGAGATAAACTGAAAGCTGGAGTATCTTAAAACTTGAGTAACAAATATAATCTAATAAGCTGGTGAATTACTACACTCAATTTGTTAAAATCTTCACTTTTGTTGACTAAGTAGAACTGAAACTGAGAAATAGTAAATCATGAATACTGTACGTAAATGTCATATAAAACTACATAGACTGTAAAATTAAACTGAGGATCATGCATGGGTAGTGCATATGAAAAATAACATAGACACGTAAAACTGAAAATTCAAGACCAAGCAAAAACATATTTCTCAGATAATCTGTAATCTGAAAGACTGAATTCTGTATAACTGAATAACAAAAAATCTATATGCTTTGGTCAAGCAAACCTGAGCTGAGACATACTGAATACTGACTAAAACTGTGGGAGATTTCATGTAATCGACATAAACCATGTGAGCTATCATGGAGTTCAACACCTGACCTACGTTGAAGAGGGCTGTTCTATCCTCGCTATCAGAGTAGAACCTGAATTGGCGTGATTACAAAATCGAACCTATATTGGTCAAGGGGAATAGTCTCTAGCGAGGCCCCTAAACATAAACCTACAGTGGCACGTAATTTCTGGGGAAGTAGGATGTGCTGAATCCACACTTCCCACTCTGTGCTGAATCCTACTCCCAACTAAAAGACACTAAAATACTAACTGGTGTATGCACTGATAATTGATAACTGATAAGCTCAGGTCATAGTATTATAAAAATAACAGTGCATACGAATTTTGAGGTAATTATAACTTATAAATTGAAAATGCTCAACATGATCATGGTGTTCTGAATATGATATTAAAACCATGGTCTGACTGACTTGTTACTTGAAAAATAGAAATCATGTAAAACACATAGGTATCGGATGTTCATAACCCATCAGCACTAAATGACCATAAATTACGATAACAAAACTTAAAAATTATAGTATGGAATCAGGGTTCAAACCCAAAAGCATGGTCATTTCATCAATATGTGAAATCATGAACATGAACATGGGAATGTCTTAAAATAATAAAAATAATATGATACATGGCAATTCATAAATTTGGGGTTTAACATAAAATTCACTTCAACATGACATGGAAATTTGCTACACTAAAAACATGATATGACTCATTCCACTTGGAAACACTTGAAAACATAATTTGTAATTGAATTGACAAGGGATTCATGGATTTATTTTTCTTTGAACATGTATAAACTCATGAATTAAGCCAAATGAGGGTTTTTGGTCTCCATGGGTGAAAGAGACCCATGGATAAACATCACACATACCTTAATTAGATAAATTCTTGGAGAAATCTTGCAATTGAAGCTTGAATCCAGGAAGAAAAACTTGAATTTTGAGCTTAGATACTAGAATTCTTGGAGAGAAAGTTGAATATTTCATTTTTGGGAAGAAGAGGGTTTCTATGTGAGAAATTTGAGGAAGATAGGCAAATAATGCCTTTTAGGTGTTATAATTCATGCTTTGGACGTTTGGGGTTGAGAGAAAAGGACCAAATTACCCCTTGACCCTCAAGAAGTTGAAATTATGGGGGAGTAAGCTCCGTGTCACATTCGTTATCCCGGGGAAGAGAGCTTTGCGTCGCGCCCCTAATTCTGGGTGAGAGATCGACGCGCCGCGGCCATTTCACGGACCCTTACTTTCTCCCACAAAAAAACGTCATAACTTTTCACTCGTGCAGAGTATTAAGGTGAATTTTGTATAACTGGAAAGATAACTCAATCATCTATCATTTGGTGGGTTGTGAGCTGAAAAATTTCACATAGAGAAAAAGTTATATACATTCAAAGTAGACCCTTGTAGAATCAAATACAAAGATTTGGTCGAATCAAAGGCTCTTAGCTCAACTTTGTTCTAAGTTATTCCTATAAATATTTCCCCCTCAAAAGCAATTAACACACTAGGGTAATGATAATGAAACATGTATTAACATACAAATCATGAGATTAAAGTTTACACACGTAGGAACAACGATTCGAAGTCTAGCCCAAAAATCCGAGATGTTACATTTTCTCCCCCTTGGAATCATTTGTACTCGAATGACGGATAAGAAATTTTATTGAAGTCTTATAAGTATGAAATAATGTACACATGGAATGTATGGTAATGAAGGATATAGATGAGCTGAAATATTATAACTTTTATCATGAAACCAATTTCTAAGCTGACTTGTACAAGGGGTATTACACCGTCTGAGCTGGAATACTTGGAAAACTGAGATTATGTACTGAACACTTATGAACTGAGTCATGAATAAATAGATGAATCTAAAACATGATGTTTGGACTGAACTTAATTCACAACTTGCATGGACGTGAATAAATTACCTCATGGAATAGCCATATTCATGAGACTTCAGATAGTATGACTAGATGGAAAGATGGAAAACCAAAGGAACTTATTTGTCTGATTGCTAATCTGAATTGCTGGCTATACGGACTAACTCATACTGAAAGTTAATACTCAACTTGAGTATTTCCTCAACACTCTTTGCAACAAGTTTTAATAATATTAGGAAGAAAAGATTTCTTGGGCATGATCCAAATAAGATATATGAATAAGGAATTTCAACATGGCTAAAATTCTGTAACATGGAACATAGGCCTATGAAACATCAGCTGGGGTAGAATTACTAGGCCTTAGGCAATGCATCCACCTAATTCAAACTTAGTCTCCTATTTAAATACTCGCATGGGTACATGTAATTACTTTAGTCAAAGTCTGAGTTGAACTACATACCATCTTCACGTTCAAGCCTAACCCTAAACTATAAGTTACTGCACATAACACCAATAATAGTTTGAACCATGAATTCAATACCCCATGCGTGTTTCACATCTTTCATCGCATGAATGATTCTTATTACCAGTTCAACTACATTCAATCTCTTACTAGGAATTCACTAATGCACAATGAATTTATCCACTTATACACCAACATGACATTCAAACCTATCTTCATAACCATATATAGACTTCTAGGCAAACAACCATAAAACATCTTTCTCATATTCTCTAAACCTCAATCTTTAACAACTTCCATGCACTACCCCAAGAAAACACACACAAAATTCTCAACTAACCATGATATATACAAAAGTTCTACCTCAATCATCCTTCACACTTATAGCCTGAAATACAACAAGTATACTACAATACTATCATTTCATAAGGAGAGGTCATTAAAAGGTTAGAACATGCGCTACTGAAGCATGAAATAAATACTATGCATGATTTTGACACTTAACTGAGGCCTGAGGAATATAGTACCAACAACATGAATTCATCAAAGAGATCTAAACTGAGGACATAAATAACATAAATATGAATTTCGATGACCATTAGAAGTGTAGCATATGTACCTAGAACTGAACATACTGTAAAGAATGAGTACATGAGTTATGAGCTACATGAATCGATCTTGGAGTTCACACTTTAGGGAATATAATTCATACTGCTGAGTGAATTGAAAATCCTTATACTAGGAGTGGAAGCGCACATGATTCTCTATGATATGCATGAACATAAACTATGATCATGGAGCTGACATTTAAGGCATGAGTAGATGTCATGATGACTGAAATACGACACTTTACACTGAGTTAGGCATCTTCCTCCCCTACTGATGTTCTACAATACTCTGGTAACACTACTAGCTGAGAGCCTGACTTGGTTACTTGTTCTATCATCTCCCCCTTAGCTTTAAGACACCATTCTAAGTTTGTGAACCACTTAATAAACTCTAACTGATTTCTAATAACTCTACTCTAGAGCTCGAGATATAACAATACACATCAATACAAACTTACTTGAAATACTGCACCTGAAAGTGTACAACCATCTGCTAGTACTTCCTTCTGAGATAGAACTCTTAACTTTCTATAGTCCCAATAGTCATCATACATTAACTTGAACAGTGATTGAGTTAAATTTCTCTGGAGTATCACTATACCATTAGTTTACACCATTTAGAGCTTCAAAGATTCAAACTTAGATTCTAACACTTAACATGAATATCCCCAAACCTTTAATGAACGATACTAACTTAATTCTTAAACACTCCCTTAACATACACTATCCTTAACTTTCTTCAGCTTCAACAATCATCATATACTTACACCCTTCTTGACAACATACTTGCCTCACTAAATACGTAATCTATTTTTTTTCCTTCATAGCCTACTGATATCACATCACTAAACTTATATTTTCCCTTAACCATGAGAATTACCATATACCAACATACCCAACATCAATAATATATAATTTTGAATCAACAAACTTAAATTCTTACATACACTATTTCAAGCCTACTGATTCACCTTTCATACAACTAGCCCCATCGATACATAATCTAATAAATCCAGGTAAAAACTATCCCCACTTACTGCTGTTAAACTTCTAGGTTCTTTCTTCTAACTCTAGGTCACATGCTGTCATAGAATTTTGAGAAGGGATCTAAAAACACATCTGACTTTGGCTTAGTGTAGTATTTTCATGAACATAAATGAAATATTTCAAACCTCAGAACTTAAAAGCACTGATGGGATAATTTTGGGCATGTGTGCAATCCTATAACTGTCTATGGGGATTGTCTGAGAAAACTCTATCTGTAAGAATTTAAGCTTGACTGTTTCTGTTATCTCAAAACTAGAAAGAGTTGGAATGAATAGAGCATGATAAAAATCTATATAAGTTTCTTAGAGAAAAATTCTAATGCATGATCTAAGATATGAAATAAAGGAAACATTTCTTAAATTCCCTGTAGCCTTTCGAAAAAAAGTGCAGACGTCTCCATACCATTTCGTAAAACTCTACTAGACACGACTTCATATACACCCGAGGACACTTGAACTCTATGCTCTGGTACCAAGTTTGTCAATACCCGAGACTTCCCCTAGTCATAACACGGTGCTTAGAACCACAACTGATCCCAAGCTAACCCATGAACTAGCATGATACTTGAGCAATTGATTTAGAATATATATAATAGCTAAATTTGCTATGCGGAAATATAATCATGACATAATATAAATAAACATTATACTGATAAAGTTTACAATCTAATAAAATTTAAAGAAAGAACTGGAATTTAAATTTTTCATGACTCTAACTGACTATCTATGAAGTCTTTACTATACTGACTATAGATAGTTGATATATGAATCCAACTACCATTAATTAATATATGTGAATAATGAAATAAAGTATATAAACAACATCTATTAAGCGTCCCCAAAATAGGAGAACTCATTACCTACTGGCTGAAAGCTGCAAGCTGTCTGATTATGTCATGTAGGGTACAACTGGTACCTACATTATGAGACAATGTAGCACATAAATATATATGTGGATCAGTACTTTGGAATGCACTAAGTAAGCGGAGGTGAATTCAATAAGTAAAATTAAGTAGATACATAATCTTAAAACATGGATGCTAAGTGCTAGTAGAGTCACCAAGGGATTGAGATAAACTAAATGCTGGAGAATCTTAAAACATAAGTAACAAACATAATATGATAAGATGGTGAATTACTACACTTAGTTTCTTAAAATCTTCACTTTTGTAGAATAAGTGGAACTGAAACTGAGACGCGGTAAATCATGAATACTGTATGTGAATCTCATATAAAACTGAACTGAGGATCATGCATTGGTACTATACATGAAAAATAACATGGACACGTAAAGCTGAGAATGCAAGACCAAGCATAAACATGTTTCTGAGATAATCTGTAATCTGAAAGACTTAATTCTGTATAATTGAATAATAAAAAATCTGTATGCTTTTGGGCAAGAAAACCTGAGCTGAGACATACTGAATACTAACTGAAATTATGGGAGCTATCATGTAATTGACATAAACCATGTGAGATATCATGGAGTTTAATGTTTGACCCACGTTGAGGACGACTATTCTACCCTTTCCATCGGAGTAGAACCTGAACTTGCATGATCTCTAAACTGAACCCATATTGGCCAAAGGGAACACTCTCTGGCGAGGCCCTTAAACATAATCCTACGTTGGCACATAGTTTCTGGGGAATTAGGATACGCTGAAACCACACTTCCCATGCGGTTCTATATCCTACTCCCAACTGAAAGACACTAAAATACTAACTAGTATGCATTGATAACTGATAATTGATAAGCTCAGTTCATGGTATTTTAAAAATAACAATGCAGACAGATTCTAAGGTAATTATAACATATAAATTGAAAATGCTCAATATGATCTTGATGTTCTGTATATGATATTAAAACCATGGTCTGACTGACTTGTTACTTAAAAAATCAAAATAATGTAAAACACATAGGTATCGGCTGTTCATAACCCGTCAACACTGAATGACCATAAATTATCATAACAAAGCTTAAAGTTTATAGTGTGGGATCATGGTTCAAACCCAAAAGCATGGAAATTTCATCAACCTTTGAAAATCATGAACTTGAACATGAAAATGTCTTAAACATAAGGAAAACAATATGATACATGACTAAATTCATAAATTAGGGGTTTAACATGAAATTCACTTAAAAATGACATGGAAATTTCCATCACTCAAAGCATGATATGACTCATTCCACTTGGAAACACTTGAAAACATAACTTATAATTGAATTTACAAGTGATTCATGGATTTATTTCTCTTTGAACATGTATAAACTCATGAATTAAACCAAAGGAGCTCTTTTGGGCTCCATGGGTGAAAGAGACCCATGGATCAACATCATACATACCTTAATTAGATGAATTCTCAAAGAAATCTTGCAACTGATGCTTGAATCCTTGAAGAAAATCTTGAATTTAGAGCTTGGATACTTGAATTCTTAGAGAGAAAGTTGAATATTTTGTTCTTGGGAAGAGAAAGATTTCTATGCAAGAAATTTTGGAGAAGATGGGAAAATAATTCCCTTTTAGGTATTATAATTCATACTTTGGACGTTTGGTGTTGAGGGGAAAGGACTAAAGTGCCCCTTGACCCTTAAAAAGCTGAAACTATAGGGGAATAAGATCTGCATCGTGTCCCTTATCCCGGGGGAGAGAGAGATCCACGTCATACCCCTTATTCTGGGGGCCACTGCCATTTCATAAAACTTTACTGCCTCTCCTAAAAAAGGCCATAACTTTTCACTCGAGTATCAGATTAAGGAAAAATTGTTATCGTTGAAAATATAACTCAATTATCTATTATTTTATGGGTTTTGATCTGAATAATTCCACATATATAAAAAGCTATCATGTTCAAAATAGACCCTTGTAGAATCGAATATAAAGATTTGGCTGAATCAAAGGCTCTTAGTTCAACTTTGTTCTAAGTGATTCCTATGAACATTTTTTCCGTCAAAATCAATTCACACACTAAGATAATGATAATCACACATGTATTCACATAAAAACATGGGATTAAATTTTTCACATGTAGGAACAATGATTCGAAGTCTAGCCCAAAAATGCGGGATGTTACACTTAAAGAATTTAATTTTTTTTAACTAAAGCGCTTAGGAGTTTTATATCAAATAGGGGCCAATTGAAATAAAAATATTAAGCTATAGATAAGGCTACCAAAGAATAGAGTTAAGGCTTAATGGAGATGACTAAGGTCATGCAATAAGGATAGGTGAAGAAGGTACAAAAAGCGACTATCAAAGAAATGACTATATCATCTCCTAAACTTAATACTCTTTATTTCTCTTTGTAAACACACTGGATAATCTCTAGACATTTCTATGCACATGGAATATATAGAAAACCTCACTTACACATGGCATATTGTAAGCTCAAGAAGGATCCCTGTAGACTCTTGACTAAACAATTGCATGAATTCAAAAATTAAGCCAAAATTAACAAAGAGTCACACAATTGAGCTTAGATGTCTAAAGAGTAATTCACTTTATTCTGACATGCTTCTTTAAAAGTAGTTCATATTACGTAGTTATATGGTCCAATAAAAGTACTCTGTACTAGCTTAGTGGTCGGGTTATACTACCTACTCACTTCCTAAGACTAATTCCCCTTAGGACGGTCACCATCCATCCATCTTCAAGAAAAGTACCTAAACTATGACTTATTATTGGTGCTCATCCTAAAAAAGGTTTACTCTTACAAAAGAAAAAAGATCTACTCCTAAAACTGAAATCTAAGTCCTACTAGGTTGTAACGCCCCGAGTCTGTACCCCGGACGCTACATGGTGCTTATAATCTTGAAGGACCACAAGCTAACCCATGACTGGTACCGGCTGTAATAACTAAATAATAATACTAAAAAATATGGTATTTAGGCAGAAATAGCCATAAGGTTCAAAACTGGAAATCAGTTACTGAATACTGAAATCAATACTGTAAACTGAACATCTATCTAAAAAATACTCTATGTCTGAAAAGCCTCAACTGTTTGAATAGGGAGTTGATGGGACAGGTCCCTAACTAACTCTGACTACTGAAATAAACTGAGTACTGAAATACTGGAATAATAAATCTTTACTCGAACAATGAGGACTCACCACTAGTCTGCTGTTGATGGATCAGGATGCTAAGTATGATCGGGAGCCCGTGTATCTGAACCTATCATATAAGACATCATAGCATAAAAGAAAGGTATGCATCAGTACTTTGAATGTACTGGTATGCTAAGTGAGGTTGTCTAAGACGCATGGGTTCATATGCATGAACAATACTGACTGAATAACATGTGTATAACTGAATGAGAGTACTTTCATAAATACGTCAACTGTAACTGAGGTCGTGATAACACTAGATACTGAGTTTTGAATTATTGATTTGCTAATATCTGAGTTTAATGATACCGTATTACTGTTAATTGAGTGACTGTATCTGACAGTCCTAATTCTGTGAAACTATTATGAGTTCCATACTGAACTGAGTGACTGTGTTTGATAGTTCTGAATGCTGTAGAACTGAACTGAGTTCTATTTTGAATACTAAAACTAAGAATGTAGAAGGTAATTATCTAACCAACATGCCTCTTTCTGAATGGATTGAGGTCCAACCTGTAACCCCAGCTGGAAGGGTGTCAGTACCGTGCCATAGGTAAACACAAGCTGAGTCACCCTCATCTGGCAGGTGCTTTGAATGAGAATGATGGTACCCTCAACTAGAAAGTAGGACACCTCATCAACCCTCAGCTGAAAAGTTAATGTCTCAACCTACGCTGACTATGTAGTTCTAGAATACAAAGACTGCTTTTAAGGATCACACCCTCTACTGAAAGGTGAGTCCCCATCCTTGGGTTTACTCGTTGCTAAATCTTACTTCCAACTGAATAGATAATTGAATGAGTTCTAAACTGTACTAGGCTAGACTGAAATGTTACTGACCGTTCTGTCTAACTAAACTAAACTGAGTTTACTGAATTCTGAACTGATTACTAACTGAGTTCTGAATAGATTATTGAACCACTAATCGTGATATGAGTGGTACTATTTTGTAACTAACACTTTCTCTAAGTAAACAACTAAATTATCAGATATTAGATACACTCAGGACTTGATAGCATATAATCACAAGACATAGCACAATCTTTAAACATGATAACTAAATACTTAATCACCATTCATTCATTGGGACATTTTGACAAACACTTACATGACATGAAATGGTATACATGCTAACACGATATAATTTCACTATTCAACTCACATGTAAAATTCATCAAACATTTGGAGGGTAAAATATATATGCACATAATACTAAAAAACATGTGGGCAACACAATTTCAAATACCAAATTCATAATTTGGAGGATTTAGCATGATTTCACGTAATACTACACACATATTTAATAACTTCACATAAATCTTGCAACTAATCATGGATTAGGAACCCCATTAACATGCTAGTCTTGAACACAACAACATTAATTCATGAATTTCATCAAATCCATAAACTTGTATTTTAAAAAGGGTTCTTGAACTCCAAGGGTAAAAGGGAGCTCTTGGATGAACACTTAACATACCTTGGTTGTTAAATTCTTGAAGAATGACGGCGAAATCTTAAGTCTTGAATTTGAAATTTAATCTCCTATGGTTTTTGTTCTTGAGTGGTTTGAGAAGGAATGAATGTATTTTGCTAATTGAGGGATAAATTTTATGTTTTTGGGGGCTAAAGGACATGGGAAAAAGACCCTAATACCCTCAAGGACACAACCTTTTTAATGAATAAAAACTGAACTATCGACGCACAGACCGACGCGTTGCTTTATTGGCATTGACACGATAGCCAATGTACCTTTTTGAGTCTGCATTAGTTTATTAGAATTTGTACTAGGAGCTGGGGAAGAATACTCATCGACGCGATAGGTGATGCGATGTATCGAGATCGCATCAATCCACTGGTTTGAGCTTTCAAATATGTTTCAATCAAAGTCTAAAAAATTTAAAACTTGTTTGAGAATACCTAATGACATTCCTGATCATGAATTAACCTAAAAATCAATATTTAAAGGTCATAAGGGTCGTTAAAAAAAGGATCGCCAACTTATGAAGGCTAAAATAACTCTAAGTAAGAATACTTAGCTGAATTTTCTAAGTTTGGGACCCTTTAACTAGCTTTAAAGGACCGAGTTAAGTCTAGAATTTTGTAGGGTCTTACAATATCTTTCCTTTAGGAACATTCGTCCTCGAATGAGACTAACTAAGCTGGAAATACTGATAGACTAAATTTAGATACTGGATATGCACAACTGTAACATAATTTCATAACTGACACTACTGATATACTAAAATTTCATACTGAACATGCATATCTGATGCATTAGTATATAGCTGAACATGATTCATGAATGCATGAATGCGATTGCTAATAAGCTGAGTCTCTTTTACTAAACATGCATAGCTGATGCATGAATATCTGACTGAACGGACTCATGAATGTATGACTGGATATGCAATGATAACTGATACCAAGTTTATAAAGAAAATTTAAGCATGAAGACTGAGTATGTTTCAAGGAAACACTGTTACCTTAGGATGAGTCTGAGTTGGCGGAGAAGAGGTGAGGATTCTTGATCCGCATGTTTGCTTCTGCTACCCAAGTAGCTCCCTTAACTGACTGATTCTGTAAAAGAACTTTCACTAGAGGGACCTTTTTGTTCCTTAGTTCGCGAATCTGAAAATCAAGGATTTCAACTGGAATCTCCTTATAAGAGAGGCTGTTATAAACGTCTATACTCCCTACAGGGATTACAAATGCTGGGTCACCTATGCATTTATTTAGCAAGGAGACATGGAAAACTGGATGGACTTAAGCTAAGTTTGAAGGCAACTCCAGCTCGTAAGCTACCTTTCTGAAATAGATGAGAATTTAGTAAGGACCAATATATCAAGGACTGAGCTTCCTCTTCTTTCCAAACCTCTTCACTCCTATAATAGGAGAGATTTTCAAATACACCTAATCACCAATCTTGAACTTAAGATCCTTTATCTGCACATCTACGTATGATTTTTATTGGATCTGAGCTGTCTTAAGCCTTTCTCTGATCAACTAAACCTTCTCTAATGAATCAAACACTAAACCAAACCCTACTACTGTGGCCTCACCTACCTCAAACCAACCGATTATAGATCTGAATCTCCTATCGTAAAGCACCTCAAATAACACTATCTGAATAATGGAATGATAACTGTTGTTTTATGCAAATTCAATCAAAGGTAAGTGGTCATCCCAACTACCTTTAAATTCTATCGCACACGCTCGCAACATATCCTCTAAAGGCTGAATGGTCCTTTCTTCTTGACCATCTATCAAAGAGTGGAAAGCTATACTAAGATGGACTTGGGTTCTAAGACCCTTCTGAAATGCCTTCTAGAAATGAGAGGTGAACTACATACCTCTATCTGAGATAATGGAAAATAAAACTCCATGTAATCTGACCAACTCTCTGACATAGAGCTTGGCATAGTCCTCAGTTGAATAAGAGGTATGAACTGGTAGGAAATGAGCTGATTTGGTCATCCTGTCTATAATGACCCAAACTGAACTATGCTAACGATGAGTATGAGGCAAACCTATCACAAAATCTATGTTCACTTCTTCCCACTTCTAAGACAGAATAATGAACTCTTGCATAGACCCACTAGGTTTTTGATGCTTAATCTTAACCTGCTAATATATTGAGAAGTTGGCTACAAACTCTGCAATGTCTCTCTTCATCCCACTCTACCAATAGATCTCCCATAATTCACAATACATCTTAGTGTCCCTTGGATGAATAGAGTAATGCGTACTATGCGCTTCTGCAATAATCTGTTGTCTTAGGTCATCTACACCTGGCACACATAGCCGACCCTGGCAACACAAAACACCATGTCCCCCTTGGGAGAAAACCTCTACCTTCTGATCTCTTACTGATTCTTTCAACTTAGCTAGACTGGGATCCCTATCCTTTTTTTCCTTCACCTCAGAAACTAGGGATGATTTTGAACTACTCTACACCCATACATTACCTTTTGCTGAATCGACTACGCGAAGACTTAGTCGGGAAAGATGATGAATTTCTTGAGATAAATTATTCTTACCATCATCAACGTGAGCGATACTACCCATAGACATTATACTAAGAGCATCAACCACTATATTTGCCTTGCCTGGATGTTACAGAACACTCATGTCATAGTCCTTCAACAACTCCAACCACCTTCTCTGATGGAGGTTTAGGTCTTTCTAAGAGAACAAATACTGTAGGATCTTATGGTCAGTGAACACATCAACGTACAGACCATACAAATATTGCCACCAAATATTTAAAGTGAATACTACTACAGCTAACTCAAGATCATGAGTTGGATAGTTCTTTTCATGGGGATTAAGCTGTCTAGAGGCATAGGCTATAACCTTACCTCTTTACATCAAAACACACCCCAAAATAGCTGTGGAAGCATCACAATATACCATAAATCCATCTGAACTATCTGCTAGAGTCAAAATTGGGGTTGAGGTGATCGAGTCTTTAGATCTTAAAAACTCTTCTCACAAGAATTTGACCACTATAATTTGACCTTCTTTCGAGTTAATCTGGACATAGAGGATACAATAGATGAGAATCCCATAACAAACCATCGATAATAACTAGCTAAACCCAATAAACTATGAATATTTGATGGAGATATGGGTCTGGACTAGTTTTTAACTGCTTTAGTCTTTTGGGGGTCAACTCTAATGCCATTACTAGAAATGATATGGCCGAGGAAAGACACTGACCTTAGCCAAAATTTGCACTTACTGAATTTGGTAAACAACTGATGGTTTCTGAGAGTCTGCAATAGTATTCTACGATGGTCTGCATGATCATGTTCACTGCGGAAGTAAACAAGGATATCATCTATGAAGACTATGACGAACAGGTCCAAGTACTGCTTGAACACGTGGTTTATTAAGTCCATCAAATCTGCTGGGGCATTGGTAAGACCAAAGGACATGACTAAGAATTCAAAGTGACCATACCGAGTTCTTAAAGCTATTCTTGGAATGTCACATTCTCTGACTCTGACTGATGATTGCCTGATCTGAGGTCTATCTTAAAAAAGTAACTGACACCTTAAAGTTGATCAAATAATTCATCAATTCTTGGAAGTGGATACTTGTTCTTGACCGTGACTTTATTTAACTGACGGTAGTCTATACACATTCTGAGAGAACTGTCTTTCTTATGCATGAATAGAACTGGTGCACCTTACAAGGACACACTAGGTCTGATTAATCCCTTATCTAGGAGATCTCTCAACTGTTCCTTTAATTCTTTGAGATTTTTTGGAGCCATTCTATAAGGCGGAATAAATATAGGCTGAGTATCTTGAAGAAGATCAATTCCAAAGTCGATTATCCTTTTGGGAGGAACTCTGAGAAGATCTTTGGGAAACTCATCTGGGAATTCACGTGCTACTGATACTGACTCAAGTGTAGAGGTTTCTGATCTAGAGTCCTATACTGGAATGAGATGGTAGACACATCCCTAGATATCATTTTCCTTGCCCTAAGGTAGGAAACAAGATGACCCCTAAGTGCTGAAATACTACCCTTCCATTCTAGGATGGGCTCATTCAAAAACTAAAACTGGACAATTCTATTTTTGCAGTCAACTGAGGCATAGCAGGAATGAAGCCAATTCATACCAAGAATGACATAAAAGTTGGTCATCTCTAATTTAACTAAGTCTGTTGAAGTAACTTTCTGAGATACCATAATCGGACAGTTCTTGTATACCCACCGGGCTATGATAGATTTACCCACTGGGGTAGAGACTGAGAAAAGATCTGCTAGAATTTTGGGACTGGCTCCAAAGTCAATAGCTATATAGGGAGTAACAAAGGATAAAGAGGCTCCTAGATCTAGCAAAGCATGATTATGTAAATGATAAACTTGTAACGTACCAGTGACCACATCAGGAAAAATTTCCTGGTCCTATCGGGATTGAAGAGCATAGAGTCTATTTGGGTGTTGCCCACTGGTAGCACTGGAAGTAGCACCCTGCTGATTCGGGTAACTGGACTAAGCTGCGGGATGGTTATACTAACCCTAGGAACCCGACTGGGGATAATAGATAACTCTATGACGACTTGCCACACCCGAAACATACATCATAGCTAGCTCTACAAATACCCTGGGGGTTTCTGCCATATTTTTGGCAAAGGTGATTGGTTCGAGCACTTCAGACACTACCTTGAGGCTTAGGGCCTGGCGCCCTATCTCTATTACCGTCTTTGAATTTTCGTACTGGAGCAATGGCTGAGGATGGAGTTGGAATTGAGGATTTTGGGCAGAACTGAGAATGATTCCCACTCTCTGACTTAGGCTGAGTAAAGTTGAAACTGCCTGTCCTTGCTTTCTTGTTTTCCCTCTCCTTCTCCCTATTCTTAGCCTCCTCTATCTGCTGAGTGTGGTCCATAAGCCTGGATATGTCCATCTCTTTAATCGACATTGCTGTTCTACACTCCTTGACCATACTGCTAGAAACCCTAGACACAAACTTACTCATCCTGGATCTGCTATCTACCACCATATGAGGACCATATCTAGATAATTAAGAAAACTTGAGAGAATACTCTTTCACTGTCATGTTTCCCTGCTTTAAATTAATAAATTCTAGAACCTTTGCTTCCTTCAACTCCAACAGGAAGAACCAATCTAGAAAAGCAGTGGCAAACTCTTCCCACTCTATGGGCATGGGCCCTGCATCCATGAACCTTTCTATTTTTTTTATTTAAACCATGAGTGAGCCACATCCTATAACTGATATGCGTCTAACTCAACACTCTCACTAGCTGTCACCCCTATAATATCTGTAACTTTTTCCACCTGATTAAGAAATTCCTGAGGTTCCTTATCTGACTTAGACGTAGTAAAAGATGAAGGGTTCATTCGGGTGAAGTCTCAAATCCTGGATACAGTAGTATTGGACATTGATTTGGCCTGAACGGTATCTAGGAATTTATTTTGGGCTACCACAAAATAAGATGGGGTGGTGAAAGCTGCTCTAAATTCAGTATAAGAGACATTCGTCCAGGGTATCTGGCTAGACGGGCTGAGGTGCTGGGTGGTGTCCCATTCCTATTCCCTTAGTCCTCTTTGGAGACATATTCTTTAAACAAAAAAGAAACTTTGGTTAGACTAAGAGTTTAACTAGAGCTCATGTTGACTCGTATGACATAAAAAATGAAAGAAGGGAAACTTTTCCTAAAACATCTAATAGCTTTCTATCCATAAGTGTGGAATGATACACATCCATGCATAAGACTCTATTAGATGTGGCTTTCAGACTTCTTAGGACTCTTTTGAACTTTAGGCTCTGATACTAAATTTGTAACGCCCCGAGTCTGTACCCCGGACACTACACGGTGCTTATAATCTCGAAGGACTACAAGCTAACCCATGACTGGTACCCGCTACAATAACTGAATAACAATACTGAAAAATGCAAAATTTAGGCAGAAATAGCCATAAGGTTCAAAACTGGAAATTAAATACTGAATACTAAAATCAATATTGTAAACTGAACATCTGTCTGAAAAATACTTTATGTTTGAAAAGACACTACTTTTTGAACAGGGAGTTGATGGGATAAGTCCCCAACTAACTCTAACTACTAAAATAAACTGAGTACTAAAATACTAGAATAATAAATCTATCCTCAAATAATGAGGACTCACCATAGTTTGTTGCTGATGGATCAGGCTGCTAAGTATGATCAGGAGCCCATGCGTCTGAACCTATGATATAAGATATCATAGTGCAAAATAAAGGTATGCATCAGTACTTTGAATGTACTAGTATGCTAGTGAGGTAGGCTGAGATACATGGGTTCATATGCATGAACAATACTAATTGAATAACATGAGTATAACTGAATGGGAGTACATGTATGAATATATAAACTATAACTTAGGTCGTGATAACACTGGATACTAAGTTCTAAATTACTGATATCTGAGTTTACTGATACTGTATTACTATTAACTGAGTGATTGTATCTGACAGTCCTGATTCGGTGGAACTATTCTGAGTTCTATACTGAACTGAGTGACTGTGTCTGATAGTCCTGATTTCTATAGAACTGAACTAAGTTCTATTTTGAAGACTAAAACTGAGACTGTGGGGGTAATCATCTAACCGACATGTCCCTTTCTAAATGGATTAGGGTCTAACCTGTAACCCTATTTGGAAGAGTGTCAGTACCGTGCCACAAGTAAAGACAAGATGAGTTACCTTATCTGGCAAGTTCTCTGAATAAGACTGATGGTACCCTCAACTGGCAGGTTTATGTCTCAACCTATGTTGGCTACATAGTTCTGGAATACAAGGACTGCTTCTAAGGATCACACACTCTACTGGAAAGTGAGTCCCCATCCTTGGGTTCACTCGGTGTTGAATTCCACTCTCAACTGAATAGCACTGGACTGAGTTCTACACTGTACTAGGCTGGACTAAACTTTTACTGATCGTTCTGTCTAACTGAACTAAACTGAGTTCACTGAATTTTGAATTGATTACTAACTGAGTTCTAAATTAATTACTGAACCATTGATCGTGATATGACTGGTACTATTCTGTAACTGACACTGGCTCTAAGTATATAACTAAATTGTTTGGTATTAAATACCCCTAAGACTCGATAGTATATAATTACAAGACATAGCACAATCTTGAAATATGATAACTAAATACTTGATCACCATTCATTCATTGGGGAATTTTGACAAACACATGCATGACATAAAATGGTATACATGTGAACATGATATAATTTCACTATTCAACTCACATGTACAATTCATCAAACACTTGGAGGGCATAATATATCTGCACATAATACTAAACGACCTGTGGGCAACACAATTCAAATACCAAATTCACAATTTGGAGGCTTTAGCATGATTTCACATAATATAACATATATTTAATAACTTCACATAAATCTTCCAACTAATCATAGATTAGTAACCCCATTAACATGCTATTCATGAACACGATCAAATTAATTAATAAATTTCATCAAATCGATAAACTTGTATTTTAAAAAGGGTTCTTGAATTCCAAGGGTGGAAGGGAACCCTTGGATGAACACTTAACATACCTTGGTTGTTAAATTCTTGAAGAATGATGGTGAAATCTTAAGTCTTAAATTTGAAATTTGATCTCCTAAGGTTTTGTTCTTGAGTGGTTTGAGAAGGAATGAATGTATTTTGCTAATTGAGGGCTAAATTTTGTGTGTTTTAGGGGTTAAAGGATGTGGGAAAAAGACCCTAATACCCCTAAGGATGCGGCCTTTTTAATGACTGAAAATTGAACTATCGATGCGCAGACCGGTGCGTTGCATCCTTGGCATCAATGCGATAGCCAATGCGCCGTATCGAGTCCATATCGATTCACTGGAATTTGCACTGGAAGGTTGGAAAAAGTACTCATCAACGTGATAGGCCGTGCATCGCGACACGCCAAGATCGCATCATCAACTGGTTTGAGCTTTTAAATATGTTTCAAATGAAATCTGAAAAATTTGAAACTTGTCTGAGAATACCTGCTGATATTCCTGATCATGAACTAACCTAAAAATCTATATTTAAAGGTCATAAGGGTTCTGAAAAAGGGATCACCAACTTACAAAGGCTAAAATAACTCTTAGTATGAATACTTGGCTGAATTTTTCAAATCTGGGACCCCTTAACAAACTTTAAAGGACTGAGTAAAGCTTAGGATTTTGCAGGGTCTTACATCGGTTCAATGGGAATGTTCTCAATAAAAGAACTAAACGTAAAAGCCGAGGAACCTAACATAAAATAATGAAATAACTAAACTATTACACAACCGAATCACAAATAAGTTTAATATTAATTATTACAAACCAAATTTAAACCACTAAAATGTATTTTCAAGACGAAATCACCAAATCAAAATAACAATCATACTCCATCAGGAACAAAAAACAATCTAGATAGAACAAAATAACATAATATCCATAATAGCGAACCAAGAGTAATCTCCACCACTCAAAACTTAATTTTAGCACTGTCCCAGTGCTTGCAGAAACAAAACAAAACAAAAGTGAGGTAATTGAAAACTCCCTATTCATTTCTCATCTATGCCATTATCTACATCTGGGCCCAAACCCTCATCACCTAAGTCAGGGTCCATATCATTAACTTTTTTGAACTCAATGTCCAAATCCCACAAATTCCGATCCTCATAAGTTCAAATATTTTTCTCCACGGGCTCCACAAAATTTGGGCAAATCAATAATAAAGTCCTGGCATGGTGACCCAATGGATAGTCAAGCTCCACCCTGCATATCTTATCTCTAGTGGTTTCTCTGGATCCCACCTAAAGATGTAACATTTGTAGCCTATATATACGAGTTGTGATCTCATCACTCCGAGCATGATGCTCAGGTAGTGTCAGTACAGGCTCATGAGATATGTCAAGAGTTTGCATTCGTGTCACATCCACTGGACGTATAACTAAAAATGACGTATAGTCTAAGGCCTCATCCTCTACACACTGTCCTCTTAGAAATCAATTGAGTAGCTCACTAAAACCATACTTACGCCCGTGGTAGATGTGCACCATCTTCATTACCGACTTTATCACTATGCCAATGTTGATCTCAAAATCATTCTATATCAAGGCATATATTAAGCAAACCCAATCCCAACTGACCTCAGTCATGTGTTTTCCTAAAATGAGACCGTGACAAATAATCTTCAACCACACTTTAGCTTCCTTATTCATGTGAACATAAAGAAATGTGAGATGATAACCCCCTTCCTTTTGGGTAAATCCATCTATCCATCGACCTATCACCGTATAGTAAGTGTCTAATATAAGAATATGGTGGTGTAATGGTCAGTTGTCTCAGCTAAAGTGGGTCTGCCTCAGGAGTTCACAAAAGGGCATTCAGATCATGTACATCAAACTTAACTACTTGCCCTCAAAGTTAGACCTGTGAATCCGGCTGCCTCAGGTCCCAATTAGCATAAAACTCCCTAATTTAGTGAAAATTACACTTAATAGTTTGCTCAAATATAAACATCATCCTCAACTCCTCAATCCTCTGAACAATGCTTGGAAACTCTCTCCTCAAGATCTCCCAATCAATGATCTTATTCAGGGCATATTTAGATTTTATGTTCTATTTATACCATTTCTTACCTTCTTTCAATGCCCACCGAGTCCCATACCTATAAGTATGACATGCTTGGACTGTTGGGATTCTATGTATATGAGCAGTAAAGCAAACTCTTTTTTTTATCACCTAAGGGGCCAACATCTCCTTTTTATTTTTGTTCTCTACTTGAGATAGTTCCTGCCAAACATAATGTAGAACAACCATGTCAAATCAAATCCTACAACATTAGCCAACAACAATTGTAGGAGGATTTAGAAGCCACCCCATACTTAGTTTCTAACAACTGTGTATGAGTTTGGAACTAGAGTACTCAAACTTCCCTTTTTTCAAGATGTAACCGTATGGTCAGAGTAACTATGCAAACATTCAATCATTTTTGGATTCAAGTTAATAGACATGAGATCAAAACTTAAGCCTATGATACATTACTGCGAAATCAAGCAACGTACATTGATTATCACTTCACAATCTTTGCAAAATTCACATTATATCAATAACAATATCTACCCCGTGTGCTAAACTTAACAAAGTTTCCTTTCAATTCATGCACTTGTTCCACAGACCTCAGTAAGTACAACTTGGATTCAACAATCTTAAACACCATTTCACTATGACCAAGAATGATTCACAAACTTTAACGACATTACATAATGCTACTTATGAAATCAAAATAATATATGAACCATGAAATCAGAATACCCATTCGTACCTTTTTTGAATTTTCACTTTTTCAAACAAAAGAAATCATAGCAGCAAACACCCTTAAAACACAATGTATGGGAGATATTCATAACGCATGTAGTTTGAAATACTAGGTAGAAATCTAACCTACAAACAAATTGAACTAAGGATTACACAAACTACTGAACTAGGTAGAAATTAAATTGACAATTAACACAAAATATGTATTCCAAACTATATTCCCCAAAATATTCTTCACCAAATAAAGCTCAATATACTATGTATTCTAAATAAGATAATATGAATGAACCTCAATTTGTAAAAGTTTGGTCCACCCCATAACTCCACACTTATAATTGCACCCAATAAGTATACTTCAACCTAATAAGATTAGGTAAGAGAGAGAAAATAAGGTGCGAGACTTACCTTAAATAGTGTTCAATGGAGAAAAAGATAACCTTGGGTGATTTGCTAGGCGTGTCACACTACATTTTTGAGAGAATTCTCGGGTGTGGTATTCTAGGGTTGAGAGAATTAGAGGGGAATTGGGGATTTTTGGGATTTAAAAAGGGAAATTGGGTTTTGAGAAGGGTTAAAATTGGGTTGACCTAATTTTTTAAATAAAAATGTCTGAAATTAACCCCTTCCATGCCACTCCACTCCCCTATCACGGAAGCTAGGGATCATGGTTTGCCCCTTTCATGAAAGACCACTGGAATTGGGTGTGGCCAGTTATTCCCCTTTGTGTGACACACCCTAATCATGATGATAGAGAGTGTGGCACACCCTTGATGCGGAGGCTCACTGGAATTCATGTTTTGGGAAATTTGGTTTCCCTATTTTTCTTTGTTGATATTCTTACCTCGGGGCATTTTCATACCTAGTAGCTCTCTCAAAACAACTTTTAGTCACTTTATTTCTTCCTCTATATCAAGGCGTCTCTCAATCCTATTAATTATCATCAAAAATAAAAAAACAAATTTAAAAAGTGGGTTGCCTCCCTCCAAGTGCCGTAGTTTTGGTCGTGGCTTGACACATCTTTTTGTATTTTCAATTTTTTTAATTATTATTTATTTTTATTTTTTTTAGTAAAATGAAAACCTATGCTATTACATTTCATTCATGGTTGCCTCCCATATAACGCGTGATTTAACGTCATTGAATGACTAAGTTTGATATTATTCATTAGCAAATAGGATAGACCTCTTTTATCTATACTCATGATAAACCCAATAATGCTTCACTTTTTGTTCGTTCAAAAGAAATGTCACACTCTTGTTCTCGCCATAATTTAAACAACACGTGAGGGGTTATTCTAACCACCTCAAGTGAGCCAGGCCATTGGACCTCAATTTACCTAGGAACAACTTCAGCCTTGAGTTAAATAACAATACCTTTTGGTCAAACTCAAAGACTTAGGGAAGGATGTTCTTATCATTCCACTTTTTGTTCTTTTCCTTGTACAATTTTGAATTCTCATAGGCATGCAAGCGGAACTCATCAAGCTCAAGAAATTGAAACATCCTTTTCTTCCCCGTAATCTTTGGGTCAAGATTCGACTTCTTCACTACCCAGTATGCTTGATACTCAAACTTCACAAGTAAGCCACATGCTTTAACGTATACTAAATGATATAGAGAAGTCCCAATGGGCATTTTATAGGCTATCTTGTACACCTAGAGTGCATTATCCAATTTCACCGATCAATCTTTTCATTGACCATTCACTATTTTCTGAAGGATCTTCTTGATGTCATGGTTGGACACTTCAACTTAACCATTTTTCTGTGGATGATACGTTGTAGCCACTTTATATCTGATCCTATACTTTGCTAGCAGGTTCTTGAGCTAATGGCTCATAAAATGAGACCCGCCATCATTGATAATATATTTAGGGGTTTCGCAAGAATATATTCTTCTTTAAAAACTTCACCACCACTTTACATCATTAGTAAGAAGAGCCTCAATCGATACTCACTTAGATACATAATCCACCATAATCAAAATATCAAGGTTAGCATGCGTGGTTGGAAATGGTCCATGAAATTTATCCCCTACACATAAAAAATCTCTACCTCAAGAATGTATTTAGAGGTATTTCATGGTGTCTAGAGATAGTACCTATTCTCTAGCACTGATCACATTCTTTCACAAATACAAAGGCATATTTAAATAGAGTAAGACTAAAGAAACCTAATTGTAATACCTTGTGTGTTGTACATTCTCTTTCATAGTGACCTCCATGAGGTGATGATATGAAATTCTTGAGCACTTGTTTGGCTTGACATTCGAGAATGCATCCTTGAATAACTCAATTAGTTCCTTGCTTGAACAAATAATCATCATCCTATATATCTAAGTGGGAATCATGGTACAACTTCTTTCTTTGCTTACTCATAGCATTAAGAAGATACAAACACTTACCAGTAAGTTTACTATATCTACATACCAGTGGAGCTCTACTATACTTAGGTCCATCAGTTCCGTATCAAGGAATATTCCCAAATGCATCCATC
This sequence comes from Capsicum chinense, assembly GCA_026120095.1. Taxonomy (NCBI): domain Eukaryota; kingdom Viridiplantae; phylum Streptophyta; class Magnoliopsida; order Solanales; family Solanaceae; genus Capsicum; species Capsicum chinense. The sequence continues at coordinate 36,565,752 of JAPEIP010000005.1, forward strand.
CTCAAGCAGATGAGATCAATACTCTAACCTCAATAAATAATTTGCCACTTGATTTTCTACCCCTTTCTATCTTGGACCTCTAGATAAAACTCTTACAGTAGAAAGATCCATCTAATTATCCTTGGCTTTGTATCTTTCTTATTGAATGCAACATCATCATTATGGACTATACCTTTGTATCTACTTGATAAGCTCTAAATTTTTCAAACCCATACACTAGGGACAACATCTCTTTCTCAGTGATAGTGTAATTGATTTAGGTAGCATCTAGGTAAAATTTAAGAGGGAGGGTGAGTTGAAATTTTCCTGTGAGTTGACTACTGACTCCTCACAGTCGATTCGCCTACAGATCAGTACACTTCACCATACATAATAGATTTAAAATGATTAAGCAAATAAATAACTAAATATAAAGTAATAACACAAAGATTTATCCAAGTTTAGAACACCAATGTGGTGCCTACCTCCAGTCCCCTTGGGTTTTAAAGTTTTCTTAGATAGTTCAAGGTCGATCTCAAGTACAATGATAGGAAATAAGTTTTGAAGACTTATTTTTCTCTTCATATCTTGTGAAACATATTCAGTTGATAGTACAAAGTTGACTCAATCCTACTCTTTATATAATAATTGTAAACTAAAAGTTACAAAGCCTTGTGAGACTAAGATTGTGATACTTTGATTTTTCTCATTGAAGTTTCGTGATCCATGTCCATCTTTAGTCTTCTTCTTTTATAGTCTTCTGTTGCCGTTCTTCATAAGAAAACCCAAGAGATTTCTTCTCAATCAAGGATTTAAATTGATTCCTTGATTGAGGGATGACACTATAATGTATGTCCATATCAAATATGTTCATACGTGGTGCAATTCCCATAATTATACGTGTCCATATCAGATATGTCCATGTACTAGTTGTGGCCTTCCTTTCTTTATGTTCTAATTTAGTCTGCCGTGATTCTGGGGTTGTGATCTTTTTTCCATTTCCAAGATATTTGATTTATTTTCTTTCCATAATATTTATATGCCGAGATGTTCTTCCATTTTTGGAGTTGGTTCCCTTGTTTGCTTCCATGTTGAGTTAGTCCATTTTTAAACTCTTTTTGATCCTTCATATCTTTGGGTGAGATACCCTTCAATCTTCTAATATCATTTTTCTTCTTTTACTTGATTGTGATTGATCTAATTTTTTGTTACTTTTGGGGCTGAGATTCTCCTTCCATTTGTTCTCATTGTGACTGATTTACTTGGATGCCATGCATTGTGAATTGATGTCCTTCCGTTCCTGAAGCTGGATTCCTTTATTCTTCCAAGAATTAGCAGTCCCAATATACTACAAAGATGCACTTGTTAGTTTTTCATTATTAAAATATAGACTTAAGAGGCTAACAATCTCCCCCTTTTTGATAATGACAAGCAAGAGTAATCATCAGTTGACAATTGACTTCCCTTTTGTCAGCTTGCTCTCCCTGACTTGTAGGTGACTCTGATGTTTCTGATTTCTCCCCCTTTGATATAATCAAAATGAAATAACATGCAACAACATACAGATAAAGAAATCTACACAGAGACACATATAGAAAATTCTCCTTTCATTAAATTAGCAAAATTCTCGCACATAGAGATTTTAGAACTACCAAAAATGATATCATCAACGTAAATTTGTACAATGAGAAGATTTGATTCAAGCTTTTGTATGAACAAGTTGTATCAATATTACCCCTTTGAAAATTATTATTTAGTAAAAAAGTACTCAATCTGTCATACCAAGCTTTTGGATCTTGTTTGATTCTGTACAATGCTTTTGATAATTTGAAAACATGATTTGGATATGATGGATCTTCAAATACTAGGGGTTGTTTTACGAAAACTTCCTGATGAATAAAGCCATTTAAGAAAGTACTTCTTACGTCTATTTGATATAACTTAAAATATTTGAATGTGGCAAAAGCTAATAACATTCGTATTGACTCTAACCTTGCCATGGGGGAAAAGGTCTCATCATAATCAATGCCTTTCTACTGGAAGTTTCCTTGAGCTATAAGTCTAGCTTTATTTTTGATAACTTTACCTTCTTCATCTACTTATTTCTGTCGGCCCATTCAGTTCCAATTATTGAGTAATTTTTAGGTCTTTCAACTAGAGTTCAAACTTGATTTCATTCAAACTAATCTAGTTATTCCTTCATAACTTCAACCCATGATTCATCTTTGCGGGCCTGATCGGTTTTCTTGGGCTCAATTTGAGAAATAATGGAAACAACTGCTTGTCTCTTAATGATGCTCTTGTTTGCACTCTATGTTCTAGATTTTCGATGATGAGTTCGTTTGGATAAATAGCATCATGATTCCACTCCTTTAGATCACTTGTCTTTATTTTTTCCACTTTAGGAGTGAACTCTTTGGAGGGTGTACTTGACTTATCTTATGATAGCTCATGGATTGTACTGTTACTTTCCTCATATTATAGATTACTCACCTGTTCTGCATTAGCACTCAAACTCGTAGTAAAGTGATTAGATTCATCAAATACAATATGCATAGTTTCCTTAACAAAAAAAGTTCTTTTATTAAAGGCCCTATAGGCATGATTGTTGGAAGAGTATCAAGAAAAATTCCTTCATCACTTTGAGGATCAAATTTTCCCAAGTTGTTCTTTCCATTGTTATGAATAGAACAAATGTATCCAAAAGGATAGAAATAACTAATGTTGGGCTTCTTTTCTCTCCGAAGTTCATAAGACATTTTCTTTAGGATAGGTCAAATCAGTCACCTATTGATGATGTGACATGCAGTGTTTACTACTTTTGCCCAAAAATAATCTAGAAGATTATGTTCTAACAACGTTATCCTGACAATTTCCTAGAAAGACCGATTCTTCCTCTCTACTGCACTATTTTATAGAGTGGACTGGGGTGAAGAGAAGTTCTGAGAGTATCCATTCTGAGCGCAATACTTCTCTAACACTTTATTTTCAAATTCTTCTCCGTGATCACTGTGAACGTAAGTGATGAGGTGTTAGGCTTCTTTCTGTACCTTTTTACAAAAAATCTCAAAATTTGTAAGAGCCTCATTTTTATGACAAGGAACATTACCCAAGTAAAAACTGAATAATCAATAACTATGACAAAAATATATCTCTTTCCACCGATGCTTAAGTTTTAATAAGGAAAAACAAATCCATATGGATTATTTAAAGAGGTTTGGTAGTGGAGACAACGTCTTTGACTTTGAATGATGTCCGGTTCTACTTACCCAATTGGCAGATATCATAGATGTGACACTTTCCAAACTTTTGTTTTGGCAAACCTATCCCTCATTCTAGTCTGGACAACTTCTCAATGATATGCATACTAGCATGATTGACCTTTGTGTACCATAACTAAGTATAATTGGATTGTACAGTGAGGTAAATTAAGGTATTAAAGTTGGGACTATTTAAAAGGTAAATATTGTAAACACGTTCACTGATGAGAGAGATATCTCTTTTGTTGTGTTTGATTGAGAAATTTATGGCTTTGAAGAGTACTTCAAATCTGACATCATAGAGCTGATTGATATGGAGAAAATTGTGTTTGAAGCCATCTACTAGATATACTTTCTTGAATTCGTAGGATGATCTGAGTTTTACTGGGCCTACTCTGATGATGTTGCCTCAAGCATTGTCACCAAAACTTACTGACTCCCCCATCTATTTTCTCTTGATTAGAAAAATTTTCTTTATTTCTGGTCATATGTATGGAACATTTGCTATCAATGACCCACATTCCTTTCTTATAGCTCTTGCAAACTTGTTCATGTAACATAAGAAGATCAATTTTGTTTAGTTACCCAAGTGGTCTTGGGTCCTTGTGTGTTAGATGTGCTTCCTTTAGGAATCCAAACCCACACACTTTTAGGCTTATTCCTATAGATGAATGATTTTTTCCCTCTATATCCACATAGAAAACAGTCAGGTCCTTGAGAAAAGAAGGAGATCTTAGCTGATTTAAACAAATCTGATGAAGAACTTGATTTGTTTTGAAAAGATTTGGATTTCACAAAATCGTGACTAGGAGTTTTCTTAAAATTGTTTATCTTTATTCTTACATCATCAAGCTCTTCATAAAGCAAGTCAATTTCAATTTGACATGCTTCAATTTCTATTTGATGACTTTCTTGTTCCTCCTCAAGTTTTCATTTAAATCAGGCTTCACTACTTTTTTTCTCTTGAGAAATTTTGTTATATTCATCTATAATATTTTAAAGCTCACCAGTTATTAAATCCAAGTTAGATTCAAGAGTATTACAGTTGTGATAATCATGCATTCTTACTTCGCTAGATTCACCTGTTGACATAAAGTGTTGATTTTTTCTAGAAGATCTTCTCCTTAACTCAGTTAGTTTTGTTTAAAGTGACCAGGCCTTACACCATAATAACAACGATCATCATTTCTGGTGGAATCATCATTCTTGGCCCCTTGGGATCTTTGCTTTATCTGTCTCATGATTTTCCTTACTTTACAATTTATGAGAGCCATTCCTTCACTATTATCATCTTTTAAAATGTCCACTTCTTTATTTGGAGCAATATTGAAGCCTACTGGTTTCTTCTTTTCCTCCTTGTGGAACTTTTTGATATAACTTTTCCCATATGCAACAAGGTTACCTCGTTGTTCGTCATATCTTATGTTATAAAGATCTCCATCTTCCAGAATGGCAGTCTTGGTTTCCTAAATCTTTGAGAGACTTTAGACCAGCTTCTGGACTTACAGGCTATATGGATAGATCATCCCTAGTAATTTCAGTTCGCATACAATTTTACTGAATTTGGCAAACATTGTTTCAATGTCCTCATTCTCTTCCATTTTGAATAGCTCATATTTATTTACCAAGGAAATAATTTTTGACTTCTTGACTTTAGTGGTTCCTTCATAGGTTACCTCCAATTTGTCCCATATTTCTTTCCCAGTCTCGCAAGTTGATATCTTGTTGTATTCTTCTCCACTAACTGCACAAAGAAGGAAACTTATAGCACGTGCATTACTATGAATTACCTCTTATTGTTCTTTGGTGACCTCAAAGCTTTCAAGGGCTTCTATGTTGGAACTGCTATATTCTTTGTCTTTGTCCTTTGACTTCTTTTTAAGTTCTGGAATAAGCTTTAGACCCTTCTAGATAACAACCTAGGCTTGGAAGTCATTTGATTGGACAAAGATTTTGAACCTATTCTTTCAGTAAGAGTAATATTGTACATTAAAGTATGGTGGTCTTGTGGAGGAGTAACCATCCTGAAGAAGAGCACCAAGGATTTTATAACTTGCCATTTGATCATTACTCTCTTGCGATTAAGCAATACTGTTGGTGAGACCTGCTCTGATACCAATTAAAATTCAAGAGGGGGGAGGGGTGAATTAAAATTTTTCTATGAGTCGACTACTGACTCTTTATAGTCGAATCGCCTGCAAATTAGTAAACTTTACAAAATATATTAGGTTTAAAATGATTAAGAAAATAAATAGTTGAACATAAAGTAATAAGACTGAGATTTATCCTGGTTCGAAACACCAATATGGTGCCTATTTCTAGTCCCTTTGAGTTTCAAAGTTTCCTTAGATTGTTCAATGTTAGGCTCGAGTATAATGATAGAAAACAAGTTCTGAAGACTTATTTTGCTCTTCAAATCTTGTGGCATAGTTTCAGTTGATATTACAAAGTTGACTCGATCCTACTCTTTATATAACAATTGTAAAGTAAAAGTTACAAAGACTTGTGAGACTAAGATTAAGACACTTTAATTTTTCTCCTTGAAGTTGTGTGACCTATGTCCATCCTCAGTCTTCTTCTTTTATAGTCTTCTTCTATCGTTATTCATAAGGAAATCCAAGAGATTTCTTCACAATCAAGGATTTAAATTGATTCCTTGATTGAGGGATGGCACTATAATGTATGTCCATATCAAATATGTCCATACATGGTGCAGTTTCAACAATTATACATGTCCCTATCTGATATGTCCATGTGTTGGTTATGGCCTTCCTTCGTTTATATTCTGAATGATCTGCCGTTATTCTGGGATTGTGATCCTTTTTCCATTTCCAAGATATTTTATTGATTTTCTTGCCATACTGTTTTGATGTCATGATGCTCATCCATTTTTGGAGCTGGACCCCTTGCTTGCTTCCATGTTGAGTTAGTCCTTTTTTGAACTTTTTTGGATCCTTCATATCTTTGGATGATATATCATTCAATCTTCTAATATCATTTTTTTACTTGATCGTTATTGATCTGATTTTCCATGACTTTTGGGGCTGAGATTCTCCTTCCATTTGTTCTCATTGTGTTTGATTTACTTTGATGCCATGGATTTTGAATTGATGTCTTTCCATTCCTAGAGCCTACTTTCTTTATCCTTCCAAACATTACTAGTCCCAATATCCTACAAAGATGCACTTGTTGGTTCGCCATTATTAAAACGTAGACTTATGAGGCTAACACTAGGGTCTTGATTGCATAGTATATAGAGCGAAACACCTTCTTTTTTTGCTTGCCCTGTACTTCTCTTATACCTATGTCACTCGCATCACACATTAGTTAAATGGTAACCCCCAATTGTGAGCAATCAGTATGGGAGCCTCAATCAATCTCTTCTTCAAAACCTCAAATGCTTTGAACACTCAACCCCAAACTCAAACTTTACCTCTTTTTTCAAGTAGCTTACATATCAGACCTGCTATCTTTGAGAAATATCTTACGAACCTCCTACAAAACCCGGCATGCTCGAGGAAATTGTGCACTCTCTTGACTGAAAATATGGGTGAAAAATTCTCTATCACTTCTGTATATGCCCGATCTTCCTCTAGTCCTCTCTGTGATACTTTGTGGCCAAGGACGATGCCTTCCTTGACTAGAAAGTGACATTTTTCCCAGTTCATTACCAAATTTGTTTCTTCACACCTCATCAAGACATTGTCCAAATTTTGCAAACACATATCAAATGAGCTATAAAAAATAGAGAGGTCATCCATAATTACCTCCATGAAGTCCTCCACCATGTCATAGAATATATCCATTATGCACCTTTGGAATGTAGCTGGTGCATTGCACAATCCAAAAATCATTTACTTAAAGAATTAGTACTGTATAGATAGGTGAGTGTCATCTTCTTTTGATCCTCTAACGCTATGGCTATCTGATTATAGCTGAAATACCCATAAAGGAAGTAATAGTACTCTTGTCCATCAAGTCTGTCAAGCATTTGGTCAATGAAAGGGATTGGGTAATGATCCTTGTAGGTGTAATCATTAAGATTTTTGTAATCCATACAAATTATCTACCCAGTCACAGTTCGAGTAGGGATCAACTCATTATCATTTGTTACTACTGTCATCTCCCCTTCTTTGGGACATATTGGATTGGACTAACCCATTTTCTATCTGAGATGGGATAAACTATACTTGTGTCAAGACACTTGGTCACTTCTTTCTTACTACCTCCTTTATGACTGGGTTTAATCTTCTCTAGTATTACACACTAGGCTTGTGACCTTCTTCCATAAATATCTTATGTATGCAAAAGGCAGGATTTATTCATTGTATGTCTGACATTTGACACCTAATAGATTTTTTTTAGCACTAATAAAACCGCTTTGACTTGTACATTAGATAATCCTACAGAGATAATCATATATAAAGTGTCATCCTTGGTCACCAAGGAAAGCATATTTTAGATATGAGGGTAGAGCCTTAAGCTCTAATTTAGGGGTGTCCATAATGGATGGTCTGTGATAAGGACCAATGGGACTGTTCAAGGGATCAAAGACACCCTTATAAATCAACACACTTGCAAAACCAAGAGTATGCACCATCTCACTACAATATCACCAAAAATGTCATGTCCAACCAAGGCTTTTTCTAAAGGATCTTTAAAAGTAATAAGAGGGAGCCTAGACTTAAGGTTTATTACTATGATGGAAGAAAATTACCTATATATCACTGGTAACTTCATTTCCTTGTACACATTGAATACCTCAACCTTATCAGGAGCTTGCATAGTTAGCTACCCCATAACCACATCTATCAATGCATGTCAAATCACTAAAAAGAGACATCCAAAATAAATGGGAGTTTTTTTATCTGCATCAAAGTCTAGAATAATAAAGTCCACAAGAAATGTAAAAGAACCTACTTCCACTAACACATATCCACTATGTCATTATGCCAGTCAAGTGAGCGATTAACTGACGTAGTACCACTGTGGTGGTCCTCGAATTACCTAGCCCCTTCTTCTTGAAAAAGGACATAGTCATAATATTTATAATTTCCCCAAAATCACATAATCCTCAAGAACCAACAGATAACCCAATTATGATCTAAAAAGTAAAACTTCCCAAACCCTTAATCTTCATAGGTGGCCTATTTTGAATTCTTAAGGTGCACTTCTCAGTAAGTTCAATAGTGGAATACTCGGTCAACCTATTCTTATTCACCATAATATCTTTGATGTACTTGGAATATTTGGGGACACCTTGTAAAACATCAACAAGAGGAAGGTAAATGTGAAACTGTTTTAATAAGTTGATAAATTTTTTGTAACTTGCTTTCTGTTTTTGCTTCTTCAGCCTTGTGGAAATGGTGGAGGTGACTTCACATTTTTCATCTTGTTCTCAATGCTCTCAACTTTTTCATTTTTGGATTTCCCATCATCCCTTGCAACAGTTTTGTGAGTCACCTTACTGGGCTATAACTCTTATAATTATATCCCATTACGAGTAGAAACCGCATTTATGTGATTGAGATTTGGATCAGAATCACTTGATAACCTCCCCGAGGTCTAGTATTTTGTGCTCCCACAAGCTGACCCAACTGAAAATCTAGTTTCTTAGTAGCCAACTGCTGATTTTTAATATTGACTTCCATCTGCACATGATTTTCCACAATCTATTTCAGCATTTCCTTAATATTTCTTGACTGAGCATTGGCCTGATTATCCTGGACCTGTTGCCATAGATTCTGATTTCTTGGTTCTCAATATTGATTTGTATTTTGTCCTTGGTTTTTATCCCATAAGAAGTTGGGGTGATTCCACCAATTGGCATTATAAGTAATTTTGAAATTTTGATTCCCATGGCACTGTGCATTACCTACATAGTTTATGGATTCTAGATTTGCTGCACAAGCATTTGCTTCATGGTCCACTATTCCATACCTCACACTAAGTCTAAGTCTGGTGTACTACATTAACTATCACTGGTGTGTTCCCTAAACTCAAGTTGCTAAAATGTGTATTCATTTGGTTCTATAAATAAGCAATCTATGCTACAATAGCTATCAATTAGTCAACCTCTAGCACCCCTACAACTTTCCTTGGGGTACTCCTCGACATATCTGAATTCCACTCAGGGTTCCCCTATGATATACAATTTAGGAGGGTGTACAATTCATTATAAATATTTCCTAATGCCTGTCCAGCTCCTGTTGAATCTAGGAGAATCTTTGTATGTGGCTTGAGTCCCTCATACATATATGTACCAAAACCTCGTTGGTATGATGGTAGTGAGGGCAATAAAGGAGCATGGGCTTGGATGTCTACCTTGGTAAAGATTCTCACCATCTTTCTACCTGAAACTAAAATTTTCACTTCTCAACCTTGTGGTCTTTCCAGATGGGAGGACTAAATCGAGAATCATTATGCCAAATCATCCTAGATAGTAATGTAATTTGGTGGCTCAGTCTTTATCCATTGCTTCTCTTCCCCCAGAAGAGAAATGGGGAAGAGAGTAAGTCTCACATAATCGGACGACACTCCCACAAAATATAAGTATCATTGATTTCAAGGAATTCTGAAAATGCTGCTATGATCTTCTTGAGATAAACCAGTGAATTGCCTACTAGTCTGAAGGAATTGCACCATGTTTTATTTCATCTCAAATTGAACTCCCACAACCAATCTACAGATGCTATTAGTAACATTATTAGCGAGTGGGATTGCTATCTCATGAATACGTCTTGCCGCTACTCTGTTAGTAGGAACAAGTTCTATCAGATATACCATTTGAAGTTGTTGAAATGGATATTAGATTGCAATATCCCTCTACTGCTGATGAAATACTCTCCCACGTTTCAAATATAGTTTAACTAATTCACTTTCTCTTGCCAGTTCAAAGTATAAATTAGACCTGCAAAAATCAGTCACTAAAATCAAGTTGTCAACACTCGCATAATATTACCAAAAAATAAAGTTCAAAAAATTACTAATTGCTTGAGTCCCCAACAACAATGCTAAAAGCTTGTTACGTCTTACCGAACATGCAAGTGTACATAGTCAGACAAATAATAAAGTGACTCTAAAGATCTAGATGTCGAACCCACATGTACTAGTTATTTAGAAATTCTCTTAATTTAGTTGTCAAAGATATTTCAAGAAAACGTTGTAATGCATAAAGAGTTGATGAAAGTATAACAACTAGTAATATGTGAAAAGGTAATAACGTGTAATAGTCACAAGTAAGAAGGGTATAATCAATATCGAGAGGGAATTCCAGGGTTACGACACTCTCAACAATCATGTAAATCGTCATCCTTTTGTTTTTCATATCTATTTTTGGGTTGTCAATTCACAGGGTTAATAATACAATGATGGTCTTACAAGGCTCTAATCATCTACGTAAAGAATATCGCAAATTTATTGTTGAGCGGAGGATGCTATAATCTATTTTAGATATTTTAAGCTGTTTTCTCATAATTGAACCAAACGAGGAGTTCTAAGTATATTCATATCTTAGACATGAATAGAATCTTTCATTAATTAAAAGATAAGAACTTATTCCTTAACCTCTTTGGTCTATCCTATGATTCTCCTTCTAGGTTCACAAGAGGATTAATGATATATTTCAGTGGTGGCCAATCATCAAAATAGTAAGAACAAGAGATTCAGAACAACCCATATTATAAACCTATATTCAACCAACAGAAAAATAAAAAAATACTACCATGCATTTGTCCTCAACCCCAGAACAAGAAAAATTAGCCAGTCATGTTCGTAATCAACATACAAGAATTCAAAGTGTTCATACAAAAATAAAAGTACAAGAGTTGAATGGTAAAACAACCCTAATTTGAAGCCCTCGTATGTTTTTTCTCCTTTGTTAAATGTAGACAAAAACTGCATCAAAATAATACAAGTGTCCTATTTATAGTTGGATCTTAATTCACATTTTAGACACGCCAACATGCCTCACCCTTATCGCGGATCTGCTTAGGTATGGCATGCCCTTAATAAGGATGTGTACTCAAAATTGTTGTCTAATTTTTTTCTGTCAATATGCCACGCCTTTATCGTGGTGCACCTTGGGCGTGGCATACTCTAATGTTCAATTCCTCATTTCAGCTCCAAACTACACTCTTCAGCTTTTGTTCCTTGTCCCATGCTTTGTAATATGGTTGTACTCCTTTTATGCCTGTTTTGCTCACAATGTTTCTCCAAATTCCTTAAATCATCTACAAACTTAGTGTTGATTCCTAATTAATCTCCATTTTTATCTAATTCCATGCCTGCAACACTAATCATATTCATCAGTTTAAGAATACAAATTTAGCTCAAACACAGGACATTGTGCACAATTTAGCTTATAAATTAAGTGCACGTAAATGTAATAATTAGCACTTGAATGTATAAATACACCCCAAATCACCCATCCCTATCAAATTACAGGCTAGGTCAGTCCAGCTCGCTGGGCCTGGCTAATTTTGTCGGCTCAAATATGAAGCAAAAAGTAAAGTAGACCCCACACTGTCAAAATGAAATGGATAAATAAATTAAATAAAAATAGTCTGACTATTTTGTATAATTATAAGATAGCATAGAGTTCAATACCATAAAGTACAACAAATTTGAAACAAGAATAATTATTAAATACCCAAATTACCCCTCCTATGCCGGGCAAACATGTTTACAGAGAGGAGCTTGGTTGTTGCCTAAATAG
>JAPEIP010000005.1:36577806-36592173 GCA_026120095.1 Capsicum chinense
CATATAAAATATCTCATTCAAGTTGTAAAGCAAACTAGATAAAAAGATAAGGATAAATGAAAGGATAAAAGCGTGCCAAATATATTCCAACTCTTTAACATTAAACTTCAAATCTTGAATTCAAATCAACGATTTGAATTCACGTGCCAAATGGGCAAACTAATGTGAAATGATATACAATAGTATCACAAATCCTAAGAGTTTAACTATAAAACAAAATAACACTAAAACTTTTAACAAAACATCATCCAGTAATATATCATATAATTGCATGAACCTCAATTATTTTATTTAGTATTTTATGCTTTTCTCTCACACAAATACCGAATACCTCTACTCAAATGGGAAGTAATGCATCAAATATACTCCAACTCCTTAATATTTTCTTTAGATGCATCAATAGTAGGAAGTTTTATCCTATGATGTTCCACACTGTCATGATATTTTCCAGAAGAGAAAATGAGCCAGTAATAATTATCTTGATAATTACTAGCCAAGCTATAAAGTTTTTGTCCTACCATAAAGCCACTATGAAGTTGATATGATCTTTCTAATTGGTCTATGTGCAATGCCCTGAGTTTTCATGTCATAAACCTCTCATTTTTTTTCTCACGAAATTAGAACCAGCCCAAAGGAATTGTTACTCATAAGGTGATGCTCTCATTTCTATCTCAGCGATATAGCTATTTTCAGGAGAATTCATGCACTCGCAGATCAGTTCAACAGCTCATCATGTTTAAGATTTAGTTATTCAGTTTATCTCAGTTGTGCATGATAGCTTATAGCCTCATATTTCTTAGCATTCTCAGCTTAATTAGCCATATTCAAGGATGAATGTTCCCAAGGGGGAGATATTATAATACCCCATAATTTTCCTAGATTAAACTCATCCCTAGAAGGTCAAAGATTTACTTCAAATATGAATAAATTTTTATTTCATGTGGTATTTTTCAGATTTTGAATTTCCATTGTGTGGAAAATTGAATAAGCTTTCCATTGATACCACATTCGCCCAATTTCGACACTCGGTGAAGGAGTTATGATGTTTTTAAGTTGACAGTGTGCCACCTGGGCACTTGGCGCATCGCGGAAGAGGGTAAAATGATAATCATCAATTCCAGTAAACCTTCGTGATATTGGCGCATCGCGGGGTGGTTTACATTCCTAATTGTCAATTTCAAGTGGCGCAATGCGATAGCACTGTGTCGCGCCAGAGTGCAAATTTCCACTCATCCTTATCCAGTAGCCCAATGTGATAGTGGCACGCCACGCCAATAGCCCAAATGGCAAAACTATAGGGCCCCACGATAGCTCCACATCGTGGAAAATACCCAGTTCCCACTCGTCCTTTTCTAGTGAGCCACCGCGATTGTGGCGCATCGCGGTGGCCAACCAAATCGAAAAAATGTTGCATTTTTCAGTACTGACTTAAAGTTTTAAAAAGGCATTTTGGTCAATTTTCAAGGCCTCAATTCGTCCAAAACAAGGAACTAAACCCATTCTAAGCACTTTATGCCCAATTTCATCCATTCTTTCTCAAAGCAAAACCCTAAAGCTTATTCTCCAAGAAATAAAAAACACTTCATACATTCTCTAAGATTCTCCAAATTGAGGATTCCCAAGGCAAGATAATCAAAAACTCATCTCCAAGAACTCAATTAGGAATCAATAGATCAAGTTTCTTCATCTAATCATCAATCAAGGTATGTGAGATTTATGAACAAGGATCTTCTTCCATCCTTGTACCCAAAACCAAGCTTTACATTAAATTCTTATGATTTTGAATGATATTATATGAGTTTTGAATTAGGGTTCATACCCATTATTGCTATTTGGAAAGTTATGAGTTTTTGAGATATTTTGAAGATGAATTGCATGTCTATTTTCATATTTTCATAACTATTGCAGTAAATTACAGATTTTGAGATGAATTATCATTGTTTACAATATCAAGCATGATTATTATGATGTTTTGACATGAGATTGAAGTATGGGTTATCAACCCAAGATTGAATATTATTATTTCAAGAAAGATAATGCTTTAAGCATCCTATTATTAGATTATTTACAAATTTTTAAGTAAAGCTTTGATCTTTCGATCACCAGATGAGTTTTGAAATCCATTTTACAGATTTATTACAAATTACAAAAAGAAATATGGCTTCATTTACAGATTGATTCATATAAGCACATAACTGGTTTATTATGTAAGTTTTAAAGTTGATTTCCAATGAGATGAGCGTAGCAACTTAAAGGGAGTAGTATTTAGCACCGAGTTGGGTATGATTTCAAGGTCTTATACCCTAGAATTATGTGCCACCATAGGATTGAGATTTGACAGCCCATAGTAGGCTGAGATAGTGATCACTTAAGCTGAGGTTATACTTTCTAGAAAGAGTATGGCACCTTTGCCCAACGTGAGATTTCTTCCTTAGGAGGACGAGATGTTGGATTCGATGTAGCTCGCATAGTTTATGTCGGTTAATAGAACCTCCCTATAAGTAAAAATTTTTAGAATAGTTTTAAAGTATTTTCCCTACTAAGTAAAGAATAGCTTTGAAAGATCTCCCTAATAGTAAAGCCTAATAGAAAAGATTTACAGAAAAGATTTTAGAAAACTAAGTGTAAAGGGTCACAAAGTTTACTCAGATTATGCTTTACAGAAAGATAACAGTTACAGACTTCAGCTTTTAGATTTCAAAAGTGAGCTCTTTCTACACTTAGACAATATGATTTACAGACAAAATACAAGTACAACTTTTAGAACTAAATGTTATGACTCACTAGATTTACAAAGTATGATTTACTTCTTATTATTTTAGTATTTCAGATATTCCAGCTTATGTGAGTCATTTACATTTAGCATGCATTGTTTTATAAATGATGATGATGAGGTGATGTTTTACTTATACATTTCACCCCCATATACTCAGTACATCCTCAAAGTACTGATCCACATATATGTCTATGTGCTAAGTTGTCTCATAATATAGGTATCAGTTCAGTTGTAGCACACATACCATATTCCGACAGTTTGTAGTTTCCAGTCAGCAGGTGATGAGTCCTCTTGATTAAAGGGCTCGAGTCAGTCATATAGTTTGAGAAATATTTTATTTTTATTTATTCAGTAGTATTAATTTGAGATAGATGGGAGTCATGTCCCGACTACCTATAGTCAATGCTAGTAGAGGCTTTATAGACAGTTAGTAGAGTTAATGTATCGATTCAAGTGTTGTTTTGTAAAAGCAGAGTTGTAATCATTTTAATTTAGTTCTGTATTGATCAGATTCAGAAAAGAGTCATCTTCCGCTTATTTAGTTTAGATTTATGTATTTTATTTAGTTGCTTATGAGTTATGCCAGTAAAAGGGTTAGCTTGGGATCACTTGTGGTTCTAAGCACCATGTGACATCTCGGGATAGATTATCGGGAAGTTACACCATGGTAACACAAAAATCATCACCAAAAGAAGCAAGTTCAATTTGTGTTCAATAGATAAAATTCAAAACTTCTGAAATATCATTCTCAAACACATAAAATGGTCCATTTTCAAAATTGAATTTTCTACGCTTACATAACCCTTCTCCCAATTCTATCATTGCTCCTTCTTGGTTTTGGTTGAAGAGGTGATGAAATCCCACAATACATTAAAGAATTCCACGAAGTAAAGTTCGATTCAGCTCTTGGGATTCATTCCGAAGGCTTCAAGAACGACGTGACATCTTCCAGAGGCGGCAAAACAAACACGTTTTTCAGTGAACTATTTAATCCGTCTTAATTTAAATGAGTTAAATTCAAATTATTTGGATAAACTACAACTTTTTGAAGACATTATTTAAGTTCTGTTCCAATCATCCTAGTTGCCTAAATTAGTGTCCAATAAAATAAAAATTGATACAACTACTTTTAAAGGCAAAATTTAATCCATTGAACTCAAAAATAACTTCAGAAAAGGTCAAAACGAGTTTAAATAGCAACAAAATATGTCAAAATGCAAACAAAATCTAGACATGCATTATCATATATTAAAAAGAAACTAAGCTAATATCGTAACTTTTTCAAAATGAAAAATAGAAAAAGAAATGAGAACTATCATATTAGACGGAACACGTTATATGACAAAATCAATTTTGATCAAAGCAAACATCAGACACATGTCACAAGTGGACACATTTTGTAACAAATAGTTTATTAATTTGACCATTCCATTTGTTACATCTATCTGTAATAATATCTTCTATTAAATAGTGCCACCACTTTTTGGAAGTTGTAACTTTTTGAGTTAAGATTGTCTTCATCATCTCGTCTTTCTACAAAAATTCTTTGAAAAAAAAGGTAATTATATGATGATGTGTACTTGGTTTCCTTAAATTGATGATAATATTGGTTATGGAAATGAACCTTTGAGTATGGAAAATTAAAGACTGAAGATACAGCAGTGAAGGATATTAGAGTTTACTTGAATTTTGGGAGACTGATGAAATGTTATTAGCCATAGAAGAATTATTTTCTCTTTATTTCTCTATTTTGGTGTGATATACATTTTGGATCTATTTTTCTCTTAGTTTTAAATTTTATTTACGTTTAGATTTGATTTTGTAGTAAAAATGAAGAAGGGAGAGAGGTGGAAATAATGTACCGATGAATTCATTTTTTCCAATGAAAAATTTAAGGCCACAAAACAATAAATTTACTAAAATAAGAAAGAAGATACAGAAGAAGAAATTCACAAATAAGTATGAAGAAGATGATTGACTGAGGTAGGGTGGATTTTTATTATTATTTTAGTTCAAAATTATTACTTTTAAAAGTCTTATGTCCTTGATAGTGTTATTGGCAGTGTTGGTGGCCATAGTTTAAAAGAGGAGGTAGAAATGACGTAATGAGGCGATAATATATATGAGAAAAAAGTAATGGTGAAATGACAAAAAAATATGGAGGAATAAGTCGGATGCAGCATTATACTAACAACAATAATTGGTGGTGTGGCGGAGGACGTAGTTGGGTGTAGCATCGACACCAGCGACAACAGTTGGTGGTGTGGTGGAGGAAGTGGTGGCAAAGAGGCAAGGAAGAAGAATATAACCTTTTTTGAAAAAAATATAATAACACGCTTCACACCCTCATTCATCAGTGAATCATAGTCAATGTACCACATAGGTAAAATGTCTTTAAGTGATTTAAATTTAATGTTGTATAAGTGTTCAATAGGAACACCGTTAAGTTGAGGTGCCTAAGTAAATTTTGTACACAATTGTAAGGGGCTGGGAATTACTTAAGTCCATATATATATATATATATATATATATATATATATACACATAATATGATGTATACTAAATTATCATATCAAATCAATTTCTTGACACAAAAGTTTTGATATTATGATATTTGGTATGATATATGGTATACATTCTAACTATTTTTGTGGTATTTATAAAGGTATTCGATATTTATAAATAACATTCTGAAATGCAAAGTATTAAACTAAAACATCCCAGGTGTTGGCCTTGAAAATTTGTTGAGACTTGATCTTACTACCCACCCTGACAATGACTCTCCTAATGAGTCATAAAGAGTCATTATAGGTCATATAACCTAATCATAACGTGCCCTGTGAGATTTCTTTAAGTCACTATCTTAACTACAACTACCATGTTACTAGTCATAAGGACTCTAAATGACTCGTATAGTCTTTTACGTACAAAAACCAGTCTGATGCCTAAAACATTCTATCTTGAGTATGACTAGGAAGTAATGAGTCATATGGACTCGTTATGAGTCATAAGGTCCTTCCATAACCAGACCCATATTGGTGGTTTGAGACACTTTCCAAAATACAGCTGAGGGGAACGAGTCATAGGGTGACCCTACGAGTCGTAGTGTCACCCATAGTGACTGGGTGATATTTTCAAGTCTTTTTACTAAGGGTATTTTTTACATTTCCCTCTTTCCCTAAACATAACCCAAGACCTATAAACCCTATTGAGACTTTTATTTCATCCATAATTCATCAAAGCAAAAACTCCTCTCTATCAAAAATTCTTTTAAGCAATAATATTGAGGGTTTCCAAGAAGTGGGTTAACTAAAGCTTCATAAGGCAAATTATCTCCACAATCTTGGGTATTTTAGGTATGTGACTCTACCCTTAAGCTTATTTTCCTTAAAGAATGATATTTAAATAATTATTGATGTGAAATTGAATGTGGGTTTTGATCAGGAAGGTTCAAGTCCACCTTATTATATGATCGGGAGGTTTGAGTCCCCATTATATCATTACATGATTGGGTGATCAAGTTACCTTAGTATATAATTGGGAGGTTTGAGTCCCCTATGAGTATATATAAGATTCTTCTCCAATTTATGCGTCAACACGTACGGGACTGGACAAGGGGTGAGAGGTGAGGTCCATAGAGACTGGGGGTACAATTTTATGTCTATTAATCTACACAATCCAAATTAAGGTTTTAAAGTTCATGCTAAGCCTTGTTCCCTACCCCGACAAGTGGTGTGTGATATATATATATATCATTATACACGGATTTTTTTTGTTCCCTTATCCCTGAGTTACATGCTAGCGCTAAACCCATTAACTGTCTACATATGCTGTATCCCCATGCGATGCAGGATTTGGGTATACTTCTACTTCTCCTACACAGTGATAAGTTGATTGTCAGATAGTTCATGAGTTCGACTGAAGTGGTGAGCTTCTATACTCTAGAAGGCTTCATTTTATGTTATAGCTATCTTATGTCATAGACTTTATTTTGATTTGTTTTTGGTTATCGCTATGGGCATTTCCCAACAATTTATTGATTCAGTTTTGTTTAGATGGCTTTGTAGATTACTATAGACATGGGTGGTATTGGTTTGTCCTTATTGGTCGTATATCGGCTATAGACATGTCTTAAATTTCTTGAGATTATCTTATGATTTCTTGTTATATGTTCAGAATTCATCTAATATTAGGGTAGTGAGTTCTATTTGGTTAGGTGCAGGGGGTGGTCTCCGGTCCTTATCGGACTTGAGATACCCATCACGGCCAGGTCATGGATTTGGTCATGACAAAGTTGGTATCAAAGCCTAGGTTCATGGTCAATTGGGTGTCCACAAAGCCGTGTCAAGTATAGTCTCTTTTATAGGTATGTAATGTACCAGAATAATAATTGAAAGGCTATAAGGCATTTAGGAATATTTCCCTTTCTTGTTGTTATATTTTTGGGATGTAGAGTCTAGGATGTTAAACTCTTCTCTGATTCTTGTTTGTTCACCTTTCAGATTATGCTTTCTAGATGATCTGAAGCTCATGGAAACTCTTTTGTCACGCTTGAGGACAATGTGGGTGGAACTAATCCTAGTTGTGGGGTACAAACCCAATCTGGGGTTACTGCTTCTGACTGCTCTTGGGGAGCCCTGCCAGTCCCTACTAGTCCTTCTTAAGCTTCTTGAGTTGGTGATGTTCATAATCCACCACCCCTAGGAGATATTTCTAATACTGAGATCTGCCATTATATTTATCTATTGACCTAGATAGTAGTCTATTTGTTATGCCAGTCTGGTCTAGTTGGCGGAAGAAGGGATTAGGCAAGTATAAAGGAGAGATAGAACAAAAAATTCAAATATTCAGATCGAGATAGGGGTCATTTCAATAGTAGTAGATATGAGAGATAGTAGACTAAGGAAAGAAATTGAGGAAATTTTGGTTCATACCTATTGGATAAAACCCCTTACCCTAAGCCATTCATAGATCATCATTTCAAAATAATAGTGGTCCTAGGGAATAGGGTGCTTACTATCAGTCTAGTGGGTTCCAGTCAATCCCACTACATACTTCTTTTTGGTTTTGTGGTCAGTTGTATCATGGGTTTTGTCGTGAGGAGAAGAATAGATGTTTCAATTCTGATAAGCCCAGTAATATGCGATGATATTATCCTTCTGCTAGGATTGCCACTGGAGCTAATAAGATTTCAGTTGGTTATTTATTAGTTTTCACCCTAAATGGTGCTACTTGTGCTTTTGGCTCCGACACTAGTGAAAACCGTCTGTACGCTTTTACCAGCCACCAGGATTCTACGGCATCCCCTGATATTATTAATGGTACGCTAAAATTTTTCTCTCAGGATGTACATTGTCTACTTTGTTTGGGGTCTAATCTCCTTTATGTGACCTATATGTGACTATCCATTTTTGTTCTAGTTTTGAGTGTATTTTGGATCCTTTTTCTTTATCTACCCTGGTGGGTGACTCTGTTATGGCTAGAAGAGTCTATAGGGGTTGTATGGTATCTATCTGTGGTAAGGAGACCTTGGTAGATCTGGTAGAGTTAGACATGGTTGATGTTGATGTTACCTTGGGGATGAATTTGTTACATTCGTACTATACTTCCTTAGACTATCGAAACTGTAAGGTCTATTTTTAAATTTCCTAATAAGCCGATTATAGGGTGGAAAGGGAATTTCCTAGTTCCTAAGGGAAGGTTTATATCATATCTTAGATCTCGAAAATTGATTTCCAAAAGGTGCCTTTATCAATTAGTCTGTGTTAAGGATTCTAAGTTGGAGGGTCCTTTGTTATAATTCATTCCCGTGGTTTGTTAATTTCTTGAGGTTTTCCCTGATGTTCTTCTTGGTGCTCCTATTAGGGAAATTGATTTTGGGATTGATCTTTATTCGAACACTCTTCCTATCTCTATTCCTCCATATAGAATGGCTCCATCTGAGCTGAAAGATCTTAAGGACTAGTTGAAAAATCTTCTTAGCAAAGGTTTTATTCATCCTAGTGTTTCTTCATGGGATGCTCCTGTCCTCTTATATGTAGGAAAAATGTTTTCCTCTGGATATGTATAGATTATCGGCAGTCGAATAAGGAATTTAGGGTGACCTCTTTGTGGGGTGAATTAGTATATTACATGGGGTACTTTGTTAGTGGTGCATGATAGTTATTAGACACCAAGTTTTAACCTTAGATATTGATTATGGTGAAAGAACTATGATAGCTCGAGGATAGAGATACAAGATTTGTGGGAGTAAATTGGTAGGTGTGATAGGGTGTGAGAAAGAGATAAGGTTAATGACTTAGGAAATATAAGAGTTGGAAAATTATGATATATAGGCTAGAGGTATAGGTTGAACTGATGGATTGGGGGCTAAGTCATTAGATAGATTAGGGCATGGAGTTTTTAAAAATATGCTGAATCCCATCTAACATATGGGTAGATAAGGTTTAAGTATATGAGTTCCAAGAGTCCCTAGTACATGTCCATGGTGATACCTCTTATAGCAAAATGTTGTGCTTATAGGTTTAGTAAGATGAAAAGTGAGGGCTGATATTAAAGTTTCTCCTAGTGGTTGTGCTTTAGGGGAGAGTCGGGGTGAATTTACTCCTATTCTAGTAATTACCTCCTATTTTGGTTAATAAGGCACTCTAACAGTGCCGTGTGCATATAGTTTTTATACCTAAGGCCCGCATTCTATGTGCCACATATGTCTATGCTCCAGTTCCTGAACCAAAGGCAATAATAGTTCTAAAAAATCTGAGTTTCCAAGTTTTTAAGATCTGTGTTATGATGCTTATGATACGTACATTCATGTCTCGCTTTATGCTTAGTTTTAAGAAATAATGTTTTCAAGAAGCAATACTCGCCTTATTCCCTGAATAATAATATTGGATTTATATTATATTACCCATGATATATGCAGTCATGTTTCTCATGGTGCCTAGTCCTAAGGACTTGTTCTATGGTATGTTTATGTCAGAATGACCCCCCCATTTATAATCTAGGTGGTTTCTACAGAGTACTTTATGCTTATTGTAGCATGTCTTATTTCGCATGTCTCATCTTGAGTAGCCCAACTGATAGGAGTAGTAATTGAGAAGAAACCCTCCTATCGTTGATGCTAATACTTTCGATCTATAGTGAGACTCATTTTTGGTAGTATGGTAGTGGCAATGGAAGTGTAGTAATGCTATAGAAATAAGGCATGGATGTTTTATGATGCAAAAAAAATCTTGGGGGTGGCTACTCGGGCTAAGGCCATATATGCAAGTGGTAGAGTAAGATGAACTCTTGTTATGTGAAGTAGTTAAGAAGGAGAGATGTATAGGAACCTTTACAATAGTAATTAAGTTAGGAAAGCCATGAAAGAGGTGTAAAAAGATGGGCATAAATGATATGATTGGCGGATATACAAACTATGGTGTTACGTGGTTAGTACTCCTTTATTTAAGATTTGAGGTTGCTTGATTATAGTAATAAACAGGATTCGTATTGTTGGAGGGGTGTAAATTATAGGATCCCATGGCTTGCACTAGCACCTTTAACTCTGAGTTAGGCTTTAATATGGAAGGAATATGCAACAATGCTCAAGTCTTGTGGTTATGTGTTTCACGAGGGAGTTAGGAGATTGAAATGGTGGCGTGTTGTATTCATAGTTTAAAGCTTAGTGGAGAGTATGGTTATATTTAAGGGTTATTAGATGTATTTTTTTGGGAGGAAGGAGCTACGTGGGAAGCTAGAGAGGACATAAAATCCAAATATCCGTTCATGTTCCCCGCTCCAAATAATCATGCGTAAGGAATGGTTTTCCTTAACCTCTTTGTTTTCTGACTTTATTAAAGGAAATTGTGATTCCTTGAGGTCTTTGTATTCTGACTTTGTTAAAGAAAATCATGATTCCTTGATGTATTTGTTTTTTGACTTTGTTAAAGGGAAGTGTGGTTGTTACTCGTATTAAATCATACTTATAAATTCCTTGACCCACATTTGAAGACGAATGATCAAATTGGGGGAGATTGAAAAACCCCAAGTGTTGGCCTTGAAAATTTATTGAGCCTTGAGCGTACTTCCCTGACAACGACTCTCTTAAAGAGTCATAAGGAGTCATTATGGGTCATAGGACCTAGTCATAATGTGCCCTGTGAGATTTTTCTAAGTCACTATCTTGACTATGACTACTTTGTTATGAGTCGTAAGGACTCTAAATGACTCATATAGTCCTTTGCGTAAGAAAACTAGTGTGATTCCCAAAGTATTCTGTTCTGAGTACAACAAGGATGTAATTAGTCGTATGGACTCATTATGAGTCATAAGTTCCTTCTATAACCAGACCCGTATTGGTAGTTCGAGACACTGTCCAGACTATGACTAAGGAGAATGAGTCATAGAGTGACCCTATCAATCGTAGCGTCACCCGTAGAGACTGGGTGATGTTTTTCAGTCTTTTTACTAAGGCTATTTTAGATAGTTCCCTCTTTCCCTAAGCATAACACACGACCTATAAACCCTATTGAGACTTTTATTTCATCTATAACTCATCAAAACAAATACTTACCTCTCTAAAAAATTTTCTCAAGCAACAATACTTAGGGTTTCCAAGAAGTGGGTCAACTAGAGCTTCAAAGGGCAAATTCTCTCCATATTCTTGGATATTTCTGGCATGTGACTCTACCCTTAAACTCTTTTTCCTTAAAGCATGATATTTAGATGACTATTGATGTGAAATTAAATGTGGGTTTTGACATGGGTTGAGGATTTAAACATAGTTGGTTTTTAAATTTTTTTCCATGGATTATTATGCATTATTTATGCTTTATTAATGATTTTGAACTTGTGGGGTGTATGAGTATGGCTAATAAACTAGGGGATTGTGATTTTCCCCAATTTTGTGAATAATTACAATTGAATTGGTAACAACCTCAACCCAATATTGTGAAATTGGTTTTGAATGTGAAAAGTATGCATATTAAACTATCTTTGAAACTAGTTGCATGGCATAAGAGGCCTATTGAAACATAAATAGGTTTGAGTCCCAAATTGATTAAATGGGTTGGATTCTCAAATGACTAACTATTTTGAAGTCGTTTTGGCCAATGGGTTAGAGTCCTAAATGGCTAAGTAATTGATATAACATGATAATGAACTTGCAAGTGATGTTGGTATGACAATACCAATGGAATACCTTAATGCATAATTGGTTTACTTAATTAAGAATATGTGTTAAATATTTTAATTGTTCTTGAAAGAGGGTTTTGTAACTGAGCCGTTAAAGTGGCGGTCCTGGGGGACCAATATTGGAAACCGTATTTGCCGGTGCTGGGGTCTAAACGGCCTAGAGATTGATCCTCTTACTTATGGCCAGGGAGGTTTGAGTCCCTCTAATTATATGTCTGGGATGTTCGAGTCTCCCATATTGCATTACATTATCAGGTGCATAAGTCACCTTAGTATATTATTCGGAGGTTTGAGTCCCCCGTGCATATATAAAAGATTATTCTTCGATTTGTGCGGCAACACACACCGGTGCCCGACCAGGGGATGAGAGTTGGGGCCCATATATCCCTGGGTACTTTGTTATGATGGTTAAGCTACACAATCCACATGCTAACCCTTGTTCTGTACCCCGACACATGGTATATCATAAATATGTATATGTGTATATATATCTATATGTATATGTATATATATATATATGTATATTTATATGTATATGTGTATATCTATATGTATATACATATGTATGGAGTGTGTATATATATATATATATTGAATTTCATATGATTATGCACACTGGATTTGGACTGGTTTTGAATTATTGACCATGTTTATATTATTGTTCCTTTATCCCCGAGTTGAATGCTTGTGCTTAATCCACAAACCGCTGTATCCCCACTCGATGCAGGATTTGGGTATACTTCTACTTTTCCTGCACAATGATCAGTTGATCGTAGGATAGTTCATGAGTCCGACTGAATTTGTGAGCTTCTATACTCCAAAGGCTTTATTTCACGTTATAGATCCTTTATGTTATAGACTTTGTTTTGATTTATTTTTGGCTATCATCAGGGCCATGTCCTGTACTTTATTGACTTTAGTTTTATTTAGAAGGCTTTGTGGATTACTGTGGACTTGGGTGATATTGGTTGGTCATTTTTTGTTGGTTATCGGCTATAGACATGTCTTAAATTCCTTAAGCTTATCTTATACTATCTTGTTATATGTTCAAAATTCATCTGATGTTGGGGGTAGTGTTTTCTGTTTGGTTAGGTGCAGGGGGTGGTCTCCGATCCTCGTCGGACTTGAGATACCTGTCACGGCCACACCCTGGTTCGAGTCGTGACACATACCCATATATACAATTGATAAAATATTTAAGGGCAATTTCATAATGAATATATCTAATTTACATTGCAAAAAAGTAGCCCAATTACAATTTCATAACCAAAACTTGATTTGGATCATAAGTGGAAACTAACCTTTTCAGACAGTTCCTCATTCTTCTTCTCAGTTCTTCCAATATGTCAACAAAATGAATAATTTCATGGTAACTCTTGCTGGTTCTTTCAAAACACATATGGATGCATAATTTCATGACCACCCTTTTTACTTCTTTCCTGAATTTTTGTAAGTTCAATTATTATTGAATCTTAGAGCTTCAAAACTTGTAAATCAAATTTTCATAATGATCTTTGTTTCAAGAGGTATAGTTACAAAATATTGGTTATATATTGAGGATTCCAAATCTGAAACTTTGGATGATTTGATGTAGTTTTGAGGTGCTTTGGATGATTTTGGTGCTTGAATTCGAGGAAAAAGACGAAGTCTATTTTTTTGGCATAACAGTCTATAAATTTTTATATTGTTTATATACAATAATAGTCTTTTTATTTCAATGATTTTCTTCTTCCAAACTATTTTGTACATACTTGTACAATGTAGATACATTGTTCAAACATTATACATACATATGTATATATTTGTGTAAATATGTGTATTATTAAATAATTATATATACACACAACATTATACGTCTTTATATAATAATATATAAGATTATAAAAAGTATATAATGTTGTATACTGAGTGTATAAAACTCAAAAGTTGCGACATAACTCACTTCTCGATCAATTTTTAATGAAATCTCCACCTCAACTCTTGTTAGGGACAAAGATCACCAATTCTTATTTGTGCTTGTATTTATAAATTTTGTATTGAAATGGTGGTAAATAGGAATAATTTCATTTAAAACTTTGGGACCTAAATGCAGATTACTCACCTTGCATATTTCTTGTTCATTTCGTGCTCAGTTTTTGTGTTCAATAGGAGATTTTTGAGTCTTTTTTTAAATTTTGATTTCATGGATTGTATTGAACCTCTGAAGTATTTGAATCTGAATATTTTTGGGATTTGGGTTTCTAGTGTTTGGTGGGTTTGGACAAGTGTATAAAGTTTTGAATTAGTTCTTGTTGTTTGATTTGAGTTTGAGGGTATTGCAATTTAGTTGGTATTGTAAGGGCTGGAACCATTTTCTTTGTGATTTTTGTGGGAAATCAGGTGAATTGAGAAATGGATGTTGTTCAAAAATTGATTTT
>JAPEIP010000005.1:36610261-36642056 GCA_026120095.1 Capsicum chinense
GGGTTTTGGTTGTTCATAGTTGGATAATATTTTTCCATGTCTTATTTATGATTTTTCATGTTGTAATTATTATTTGAACATGTGGTTGCATGGTAATGGTCTATTGATACTTGTTTTGGCTTTGGAAACTATATGACCTCAACATGTTTTTTAAAATGCCAATGAGAATGATTTTTGTCACATAGTTTGACTATTCTTGAGATCTTTGCATTGCATAATATGGTAATGGAACGTAAATTGGTTTGGTTGATTTTAAATGGTTTGGAAAAGACTTGGCGGTCATGTCTTTAGTTTAATTGGAGATCTTGTTGGGTACATGGGAATCCCCTAACTGTTGGAAAATAGACATTGCTTGAAAGCTATAGTCGGTATGAAGATACCAATTGATAATCCCTCGGTAATTAACTCCTAGACATCGGTGGATTGGTTATGTGCTAAATGTTTGAATTGGGCAATAATGACGGGTTGTGATAGCTAACCATAAAGGTGTGAGTCCGATGGATGAACACAAAAAAATCATGTTTACCGACTTGATGGTTGGTAATGGTGACATATGCTTGTGGGGTACACGGGAATCCCCTAAGTTATATATATGTATCATGGAGGGCGAAGGTTACACGAGAATCCCCGGCCCCTATGATATCTCTAGTTCGTACGGCTACACATACTGGGTTTCGTTTAGGGGGTAACACTTGACCCATATATCCCATGGGTAGATTATCACGGTAAAGAGACACAACCCAGGTTATGGTTTTAAATGCATGCTAAATCCGGTTCCCTTTCCCAGCATAGTATATATGTATATATGTATGTGATTGCATATGGTTATTTACTTTGGTTTTGAATAATGGAATTATTTTATCCTTATTCCTAAGTACATGCTAGCATTCACTCCACTAACCATCTTCGGGAGCTGTATCCCCACGCGATGCAGGGACCGTCCATAGTACTCCTTCTGCTCAATGATTTGGATTCAGGGACAACTTAGAGTCAGACCAAAGTGGTGAGATTCCATACTCCGGAAGACTCCATTTCATGCCATGAACTTCTTTACATTTTTTTTGTTTCTTGGACTTTGATTTTGGCTATGGTCGGGGGAATGTCCTGATCGAATGTTCTTTCTTTTTGGTTAGAGGATTTGTGGGACTACTATGGGAATGAGCGGTATCGGTATTGGTGTCAATCTTGGTATTGTTATTGGCATTAGGGTTGTCACTGGTTGGATATTTGATTAAGGTTGTTTGATTATGGTTATAGACTTTAATTAATGCCTTTGATTTCTTATTGTTATATCTTGTTATATGATCGAAATTCATTTGACATAGGGTGCAGGGTGGTTATGGTTAGGTATAAGGGGTGGCCTCCGGTCCCAGTTGGACCTGAGGCACCCGATACGACTAGGCCCTGGTTTGGGTCGTGTCATTTGACAAGTAAGCCTATCACCCAAACTAATTAGAAATAAGAAAACAATACCAAACCCCAAGGCACTCCTAGGGCGGAGTCAAACCACACTTATATAGTGAAATGGGAAATACATAACCAAAGATACCATACAAATCCCAAAACATGGTGTGACAGTGTTAGAACCACTAAATACATCTCGAACATCAAAGATACATTAAAATTCCAAAAAGGATCAAAATTTGTCTTTGAATACAAAATAAGACATGAAATAGATTGGAAAAAATAGTTTAAAAACTCTGGAAGCATACATCATCTGCTACCTCAAATACATTCAAGATACTGTTTGAATCAATTACTGTGGGTGCACTCATACCTAAATCTGTAAAAGGGCAGAATAAGGGTGTGTACGGTTCACTTATACCTAATAGGTATCATAGGTTGACTGAGAAAAGTAGAAAATAAAGCATATAAAATACACATTATGAGAATGGCACCTGCAATCAGAATATGTCCCAAATGGTAGCACACTGTCTCCACTAATAGTTCCATAATATACACATATACCGTACACAAATACGAGAAAGAAGCACAAGTATACACATACCAAATACAGGTATAAGAAAGAAGCACAAATAGATAGATATCACATCAAGGGAAATAATACAAGACAAAATGAGCACAATGTATATGAAATGTAATGAATATGATGATAATAATGATGATGATGTGATGAAGATGTGATGCTCTAGGTTGTCGCACAACCTCCGTATACACCTATTGAGCGTGCTTCCAGGTAGGACCCATGAGGTGGGGGTAGGGGAGGAGGGTTCACAACCTATATACAATCCAATATCTAATATCCAATACCAATATCCATAAATCTTTTTTGGCATATCCATCGATAGAGGATTTTTAAAGGTTTCACATTTTCTATTATAAAAGCTAGTATTGCCGGTATTTCCATTGTGGTACCAATGTTTCATGAATGTATATGATATGAGGAAGAAATGCTCATAACCAACCAAATGAGAATTTCCAAAGCAAACCAACATACTACCCATGTGAGCCAAAATCCGCTTAATAATCCAACCATCTATGAATCCAATGTAATCCATATGTCAATAGAGTAAAATACACAATAATATGCCATTGATATCATATGAACTCTAATTTAGGATTTTTCGAAGAAAAGATATAATCAAATATGCATACACAAGGCAAAATATATCATATAAGACCCCACAAAGTAACACATAGCAATTACTGTCTCAAAACTACCAATTCACAATAATATGGGCCCCCGTACAGGAAAAACACAATAATATAGACATTTCCCATATTGGTTCCCGCACCTTTAACCCGATTTTATATCCATATTAACTACCCAGCCACGTCTGGCAAAAGTTAAGCTGTAACCTACCTCAAATTCCAAAAACTGGTCCAACAAGCCTTTACCACGAAGCTTTTTCCTAATAAATAAACCCAAAATCAACTAAAATAATAAATATAAAATCTACACATCAAGAAAGCCAACAATAACCATATTGCCCATTTTTGGGATAGGGACAAAATGGACCTCTGAAATGGGTTTAAAAAAAAGTAAAATTAGAATTTTGTCCAAAAATATATTAATCATGATTAAAGGAACCTATAGAAGAAAGCCCAAGTGAAAACGAATTAGAATTAGGGTTTAAATCAAAGATTTATCAATTTTTAGGTCTTTCGAGCCAAAATTCCCAAATTTCCCCATAGATTCAAAATGTCCTCATCTAGATTCAAAATCTTATCTCTTTGGACATTATTGAATCTATCCCAATTATTAAAACTTTTTCTACTCCTTAGTTTCCATTTCTAGAGGACATTTATTGTAGTAATTTTGGGTGAAGAATACATTAGAGTAGCTTCCAAGTAAAGGATTAGTTAACTCCCATTGAGGATTTGTCAAAGTCCAAAGTTTGAAGTAACATTCACTTAGCCTTTCATAAATCTAGTAAATGGATATTATTGGGTATATCTTGATTATTACTCTTACGGGTGGTTAGTTCTTCCTCTTAGGATTATGTTAGAATAGGGTGCATTTATGTGTAGTTTGTGATTCATTTGTGTATATTCTAATGTATTGGTGTTGGGTTCTACTATTGCTTAAGTAAATTGATTGGAATTTATAGGTGAAAGCCCTAAATACCCAAAATGGGTTTGTGGGTGAAAACCTCAAGCTCTTGAAAGTCTAAACCATCCTTTAAAGAGGAGTTTGGGTAAACTTTAGGAACCCTCATCATCCTTGAAAGATGGATGTGGGAACCAAGGCAATAGTAGACTATTATTGGGTTTTGTATGCTAATTTTCACTATCTTAGACATAAGGGTGAATATGAGGTTGACTATCCCTTGGGTACAGGTGTCTAATTGAGTTATTGGATGGATTTAATTGACACACTCATTAGGTACTCGAAAGAGTCAATGGCATTAAACTTGACCTACCACATCATCAACGATTAGAATTCTTACTAAATCATTATGTTCCCATGCATAACTTGCCCCTAGGAACGCATTGTCCCAAGATCCATTTTAATTGATTATATACTCTAATTATTTGTAGACCTAAATTAGTCCTTTAAAATTCCATCTATACATACTAGTTTTGGCACTTTCTCAAACCCCCCATCTTTACATATTTGTATCTTAGGTTTGAGTTTGGTAAGTACTTATATTTTGGACTTACCCATTTTCCACTCACATTATTCCTCGTGGATTCAACCCGACTCTTGTTGGGTTATTATATTGACAGTGAATGCCCTGTACTTAATTTGATGTGTAAGTTGAGCGTTATAAAAAATGGCGCCGTTCCTGGAGAACAATTTGACGTATTGAGTTAGTTTGGAATTTTAGTTTACTTGCTTAAATTTAAACCTATAAATAAGTGTTTGTGATTTCTTTTGTTTCTTGTGTTAGGTAGATTTTTGGTTTTGTTTTCTCTTCTCCATGGAATCTTGGGATAAATATGATTTTGGTAGTTGGAAATCCTATCTTGACGATCCATGTCCATATTGTGACGGACCCTATTTTTAGAGACATTGTAGATATGCTCCGCAGAGAAAGATAGAACCACCATCTCGATCCTATTAGAAGTATGATTGTTCTTTGTGGTGGTCGTGATGGACATTGGAGTGATTGCTCAAATGCTCCCTCCCTTTATTATGCTAACCTAATTACTAGTTTTTGTTATGAGTTTGATAGGTATAATGATGTGATAAGGGAAGCACAATATGCCGGGCCCAATAGTTTTATAGAAAGGCTTCAGACTCTTTTGAACCGAGAACTACAATAGGGTAGAACATGCTCGATATACATCAATCCAATGAGGCATTTGGAAGGGATATTGCCAAGATAGAGGAAATGGGTAAGTAAACAAATCTTTTAAATACCATCACCTTGCCCACTTCTCAAGAGGAGTTGAATCAAGAAGAGAGACCAAGCTATGTGGTCAATGATGAACTTGGTAGTGAAGAGTCCTCGGTTATTTCCAAACCAACTAAACCAAATGTTGTTGAAGATGTAAAAATTAAGAGAATGATGTTAGAGTCAAAAAACAATCCAAGTATATTTCTTATGATGACTCTAACCTTTTTCAGGGTAACAATGTTAATAAGGATGCAAGTCTAAAATTAAGGGATAGACCTTACTAGAAACCATTTTTCAACATTATGATTAGTAGATCTGATGAGAATCTATCTACCTAAGCAAATGATGAATTGTGGGGAGAAGGAGCACCATCCCTATATTTTGGAGTTTGATACTCCAAAAGAGCATATGGCAACCCCAATATAAAAGTCCAAGGAGCTCAATTTCCAATGTTCAACTAGTGGCCTATTAATGTTCTCACTTTTACCCAAGGAGAGAAATAAAAAATTTGATGCAAAATTGGGTAAAAGGTTCAAGTATTCAAAATATCAAGATAGGAGCTTCATTATCATGCTCTCACCTCTATAAAGTTTTACCTAGAAAGATTTAAATCTTCTTTCCCTATACCTCTTAAGTCATAGTGAGCAAAAGTTGGGATAGAGATTCAAATCTTCTAAGTGGAAACATAAACGATAGTAGGAGGGGTGCCTTACCACAAAGCATGGGATTTAACACATCATTCCACGAACATGGTATGTATTATTTTATTTATGAATGATAGAGTAGATTTTATATTTGTTTTTGTACATACATAATCCATGAAATTACAATAATATAAGGGGTATTGATTGAAATTGAAAAGGGGAGAGTGTGATTTTTGTTCATTGGACTGAGTAGGGGAGTGTAGAGGATCTAACAAAATGGTCTCAGTTATCGTGATCACGAACCTGTCTCTGTGATTATGGTAGTCGATGGTTTGTAATCAAAGACATCTAACTGAGATCATGGCCAATGTAGTTTAAAAAAACCATCCGACTGCCATTCCTCCCCCACACCTCTTTTCAAATTCTCTTAGATTTCTGAAAGGCTTAATTGTTTGTTGAGTGTCCAAGTATGCATTTCAACTCATTCTTATCCTCTAATATGGTACTCAACCACACAAAATAGGAAACTTTAACCATACCTATTTTATGGCTCTAGAATATCACAACCTCTACTACAGTGACCTCCCAAGGACCATACTACTCTCAAAAATAGGTATTTTCTTAGACAAAGTGGAGGAGAAACTCTTGGGATTCCATTCCAAACTTATTTACATTGGGTAAATATGCTTTTCCCTGGACCCATGCTATAATAATGAGCAATGGGTGCTCAAGTTCTATGCTAACCTTAGCGTAGTCTCTCTCACAAACCCAGTGATGATAATTCAGCGAAAGAAAGTGCATTTTGGAGAAGAGTAAATTAATGAAAAGTATGGGCTCTCGGATGTAGACATGGCTCAATTCCAAGCAAAAGAGTGTGAACCAGGGACTTGGTTGGAGAATATATAATGCCCTAACAAAGAAGTTACCTGGGCTACCACAAAAAGGGGTATCTCTCTGAATAACTTTACAGTAGAGGCCAAACTTTGGTCGACTATTATTTACGTTAGAGTATCACCGTGTGCACACATGACTTCCATCATAGACTTTTGAGCTAGGATGGTGGCTTGTATACTATCTGGCATTACTTTGGACATGGGCTAAATTATGATCTCAGGGTGGAGGCACTTCAAGAATCAATGGGGGTACACTCTTTCACTTTCTTTCCTTATTAATAAGCTATGTAGGAGGGAAAAAGTGGAAGAATATCCTAAAGATACCCAAGTACACCTAGTCCTCCATATATTTCCACTCAAAATCTTGGGTGAGGGTGCACCTGGTCAGTGCAAAAAGAGAAAAATTAACTTAGGCAAGTCAATAATTGAGGAGTTAGAGTCATGCAGACCATCCACTACTGGGCTTCTAGAGGACATCAGAGTGGACATTAGGGTTATCAAAGATCTGGTATTAGGATTGCCTTAGGTGCTGGGAGAGCCCTTCACCAGGCATTATTCTTATGTGTCCTGCTCAGACTATGGAAAGTATTAAGAGGAGCAAAAGAATCAGGAAGCCACAATCGGTAGGCTTAAGAGGGCATAATCAGCACTGGCATAGTTTCACAGGGAGCTTTAGGCCTCCTAAGAGAAGATGAAGAAAAATGAGAAGAAGAGAGAAGTTCTTCAGTAAAATATGGAAAGGGGTCAAGGGCATGTAGAAGGTCCTGAAACCTCATAACAAACTACCTTCTTCCAGAATTAAGAGTGATGAAGAGGCACCTATTGAGTAGTCTGATACTGATGCTGGTGATAATGATGCTGAGTTTGGAGGGAAGAGCAGTTCTTGATGCAGATTTAGGGAGCACCCTTTCCTTTTAGTTTATTGCTTATGCAGTGGGCACACTACTAGATTTTTAGTTGGGGGTGCCCATCCCTAGATTTGTATTATTTTGATATATTTCTAGATGTTCTTGCTGTTTTTGATATTGTTTTGATGATACTTTGGATAATTTTATTTGTTTTGGGTTGCATTATTTAGGCACTCTGATGGTGCCTACTTTTCATGGATTAGTCACTTGTTTGTTTTTTAGATTGGGTATTTTACTTTATCTATATTTTAGTTGTGATGATTTTAGATGAACTTTTCCCTATGATAGATTGAGTAACGACATTCTTAAGGAAAAAATATCGTAATTGGGTTTTGAGCCATGGATGCAGGAAAAGTCTGAGTACCCATGGCATCGAGGTCACTAATGTAAGGTAAGTCTGAGTATGTGTGACATTATGGATTTGGCATCTCACTTATGTCATTATTGAAGTCTGAGTAGCCAAATGCTTGGTTTGCCCATATGAAGATGTAATGTGAGGCAAAGGCTTGGGTTGTTTCCTGGGTTAGTAAATTGTGCGCCATGCAAATACAATAGAAAACACCCCCTCAGTCCAAAAATTTTCAAAAATTAAGGGCATGGACGTGTTCAACCTTGTAACAAAACCTTTTCTATTTTTGTGACTCTAAAATTTTTGGATGGTAAATATTTATAGTTAATCCAATTTTGTCTCTAGCGGGAGGGGCGATTAATCCCCCTTTGTAAATTTGCATGCCTTGTGTTGTGGGTTTATTTGTATCAATCTTATGTGTACTTGTATCATCTAGAACGTACCTCATTAGTGTAATGACCCTTCAAGTCATTTTCCATAATTTTGCTTATCTTTACCATTTGAGCTTCTCTATAGCTGACCCAAGTCATTTATGACTTACTGGGGCCAACGATTCGGTTATCGGGCAATTCGTTTGTTTATTCGAGCCAATTCCCTGTTTAAAAGTCTTTGCTGGTTCAAAATGGCCATTGAGCAAAAACTTCACTAAAATAATCTCGTATGAAAATTTTGACTACGCTAGTAGATCCGAAATATCAATTTTTGTCTAGGTAGACCTTTGGTTTGGGTCCCAATTCACCCTAGCTCATTTCAACCTATTGGTTAAAAAGTTAAAAATTATAAATAATGGATGTTGGAGCCATATTTGGTTGAAACAACCTCGAATTGAAAATTTAACTTTGCCATCACATTCAAAACTTTGATTTAGGCTAGGTAGACCCTTGGTTTAGGTCACAAGACTCTCAAACTTATTTTGAGCTATTGAGTGGATTTTATGAAAAGTGATGAAACTATAGGTGTGGGCCTCAATTTTTTCTTAAACGATACCTGATGAAAGTTTTGATGATTCCAATCGATTTGAAATATTTTTTACACTCAAAATTCATTATTGGATTATGTTCTTTGGATTCTGGATGAGTTCTGAGGGTTAAAAACTTATTTTTGAGTTTCCTATCATTTGGTGCAACCACAATCTCGGCCAAGAGTGTAGTGATCGCGGGTAGTACGATTGCGGCCCGTGTGGCTGCAATAGTGGCATATCTTTAGCTGTAGGGGCTATATAAA
Source organism: Capsicum chinense (assembly GCA_026120095.1). Classification (NCBI taxonomy): domain Eukaryota; kingdom Viridiplantae; phylum Streptophyta; class Magnoliopsida; order Solanales; family Solanaceae; genus Capsicum; species Capsicum chinense. Next base: position 36,619,085 of record JAPEIP010000005.1, read on the forward strand.
AGCCCCAAGATGCATTTGGGGCATTTTTCCTTCATTATTTAGACCTAGAAACCCCAAAATGAGTGTAACAACTCAAAATTGGTCAGGGTGGGGTGGGGGTGGGGTCACTTGAAAGCTTAATTATCATCTTGTATCATGATTATCTTCAATATTAAAGTAAGAATTTATTGAATTCATGCTTGAATTTCTTAGTTTGGACCCAAAACCCAAATTTAACTTAGGGCTTGATTTTAGCCCAAAGGATGCTTAGTTTTACCGATTCTTTGAGGGTTATGATTCCTTATTCATGTGTGAACATTGGGTTGATCTCGAAAACTCATTTTCTATATGTAGGACCCACTTGGGGTTTTGTTGTCATTTTTGGATCTAAAGCACAATAGTGTAATATGGGTATCATTAGACTCATATTGATGAATATATTATGGTTTTGATAGTATGATGGCATTTTGAGGAATATAAAGTGAAGACGAGCTTGTGGTGCATGAAGTAAGGTTTTGCGGTTTGTCCTTTAGGTAGGCTTCTGCCTACTTTTCTTCATAGATGATGTGTGATATATGTTGTGTGCAAATATGGATGTTAGGATTGATTATGAGTAGGATAACTTGGCCTTGATATATTGATGTTTAGGGATTAGATCAGGGATTTGGACCCCTAAGATGGAATGTTTATAACCTTTTTGTATACTATTGCCTTTTCTCTTTAGTTTAGATTAGTTATAGTATGGATATGATATAATTCTATATTTGGAATATGGTTTTAGCATTTGAAGCGTGATTTGTATATTTAGCCTTATTGGGCTAGTGTGGTAGTCTTAAAACTATAGGTTGTATAGAGTTGAATTGAGTACCCTTGTTTATAGTCAAAGTTTCTATTTTAGGATTGAATACGACTTACTTGACATTTAGAAGACGAACTAGATACCTTAGCCTAGTTTGGGGCATAGTATGCCAAATTTTGGAAATTATGGATTAGAAGTGGGATCATTTGGCCCACTTAGGCCTAACTTTGTATTAAGTCTTGCGGACTTAGTACGGATATTAGAAATAGATGAGGCTAGTAAACCTTAGAATAAGGTTACTTCATAACTTGGTAACAAGTATTGATGTTCCCGGATTGTGGCTTTTGAGTTATGGTTATGGTATACCTTGTGGAAGTAATACTGGGAATTTAAAGATGATATTCCTCCTAGATACGTTATGTGGCCTATGTAGATGCTATTTCCTCATAAACTTGATGATTCGCCTATAGAGATGCTATTTCCTCTTAGACTTGATGATTGACCTATAGTGGTGCTATTTCCTTTAGTCATGATTGTTGGTCCTAGGTTCCTCTTGGAAATATAAATTGTCCTAGAGAAGTGATATTCCCCGTAGTCATGATGTATGACCTATTGATGTAAGATATCCCATAGATGATTACATGTCTATATATATTATGCCTCCTAGATGTGAGATGCCTCTTGTGTGAGAGATGATTACATATTTATCTTTATTATGCCTTCTACATATGAGATGCCTCTTACGTGAGAGATGATTACATACTTATTGATATTATGCCTTCTATATGTGAGGTACCTCCTATATGTGATATGATTAGAGATATGCTACGACTTATAAATACGATTATTGATATAAGTCCTGGATATGTGTATGGTCCTAAGGCTTTGATTATGATGTTGTGATTATTTTGGGTAAATTAATGGGCCAAGGGTTGTGTTATGATATTGATTGAATAGCCGAAAAGTGTTTATCATTATAGATGATTTGATTACAGTTTATGAATATGAATATGTATATGTTTGTATACACATCTCTCCGGTATAGGATGGAGTAAGATGTGGTATGATGCTTGTTATTCCACTGATTGAATACTAGTGATGGCATGCATATATTTGGTACATTCATGATTATTTACCATTATAAATGATGTGGTTATAGCTGAGATGTGATAATATGACTGCTCTTCTAGTTAGACTGTTAAGCTATGTGGTAAATAGTTGTCTATTTGCGGACTGTAGCACTTGATGGCTAGGAATCTAATATATTAGTTAATGAATCTTGCTTAGCTGAAACATGGTAGCTAATGATGGTTAGTTAATAAATGGTTCCTGTTAATAAAAGATGGTTAGGTGACAAGTAGTAATATTTTATCTAGTATGATTAACGGATATAAGATGATTAGTTGATGATAATGAATGGTGGATAAATGGCGATTTCGGTCTAGTGATGAACGTTGACTAGATGTTAGATATTGAAAATTAATTAAATAGTGTTTAGTTGCTATCCCTTGAATAAGTATTATGTGAATGATAATGTTTAGGCTAATAACTAGAGGTTATGTGATGATTAGAGAACCAGTGATTTTATAATAATAAGTGTTGGTTAGCTAATAATGAGTACTTAGGAAATATTGACTAGATAGATATTCTATGGTAATATGATAAGGTTTATGAGTATTTTAGTGCATGTTATTCAAAAATGACTATTATGATGATATTGATACCCGACAAATTTGTAGGATACTATTATGATGATATTCATACCCGACAAGACTAGAGGATACTATTGTTAAGATATTGATACCCGACAAAGTCGGAGGATACTATTATGATGATATTGATACCCGATAAGACTGGAAGATACTGTTGTGATGATATTGATACTTGGCAAAGTCGAAGGATACTATTTCGATGATATGGATACCCGATAAGGTCGTAGGAAACTATTATAATTATATTGATACCCGATGAGGTCGAAGAATACTAGTGTGATGATATTGATACTCGGTAAGGACGGAGAATACTATTGTGATGATATTGATACCTGACAAGTCCGGAGGATATATTGATGATATATTGATACCCGGCAAGGCCGAAGGATATATTGATAATATGTTGATACCCAGCAAGTTCGGATAATATATTGATGATATGTTGATACCCGTCAAGGATGGAGGATATATTGATACCCAACAAGGCTAGAGGATACTATTGATGATGTGTTAATACCTGGCATAGACAGAGATTGATTATAGTGATGATAATCCTGATAAGGACAGTTATGATAAGTTGTGATATTGATTGTGTACTTTGAATTTATTCCTGTATGTGCATCGCCTATCACCAGTATACACCTATATTTATCAGCAGGTATGGGAAAATTGTATATATATGGGTAAATAATTTGCCTTGTATTGTTGTATGTTGATTAAACCTTTTGAGCCTGGGGCAGTGAGGGTATGCATAGGCTCGGCTAGGTATTTGGTTGTCTGGAGTAGATAGTTATTCTAACTATTAGTGATATTGTTATTATCATTGTTATGATTATTACTATGGCTAGCTTATGGCATATTGGTCATTGATTTGGTATTAGGATTTGAGGTATGTCTTCGGCCTCTCCTATCTTATGATTGGATTATGATGAACGATTTTTTCATGTCTAGCCATGTGGATTAGAAACCCCAAGTATGATAGTATTTATATCTTGATAATGTGTAATGATGAGAAAATGATGATATAGGTTATTCCTTGAGATGACCTCATGTTCTTATATATGTATATCAAGCTATATGAACCTATGATGCTACCACATATCCCATCCTTCGTTGTTCATATTGTATAATCGTATCTTCACCTTGCATATTCCTATATATCTTTCTATCTCTCCTTTTTTGTATATTGACCTAGGATATATGGTATATCATTGATCTATATTGAATGTAGCTGGAATAGGATAGTTCACCCTGATACTTCCTTAGCCTTATTATATTAGACTTTTGGACATGAATAGGATATTTGTTCCTTATTATCTTATTGACTTGTCATATTATTTATGGACTCTTGGGTGTAGTTTTCATTCTATTTATATGTTATATATATCTACTTTATCTTTGGAGCTCAGTTGGCAGTAGCCTAATAAGTACCATTTATTTGGTACTCATACTATACTTCTACTGCCTATAATAATATATAAGTTATCGCCATTGATGTATGTATCGTATGGAATAGCCCTGGATCAGAGACTTAGAGTGAGATCCTGACATTTGAAGCATTACTTATCTCTCTCTTATGTATTAGACTAGTCTATAAGTTGTATTCGAAGATAAGTTGTATCATTGTATTTCTCTTGATATTTTACCTTTGTACTCTTTTTATATTAGAAGCTCTTGTACTGATATCACCAGGTTTTGGGATTCTTCTATATATTGATCTTTATTTTATGTATTCCACATTCTTTTCCTTATATTATTGAGTAGTCCATTACTAGCTATTTTATACTATGGTTGGCTTGCATATTGATGGGTTATGGTAGGCGCCATCATGACCTGATAAGTTGAGTTGTGATTTTTATTATATTTGATTGATAAGATGATCTTAGGACATCTTGGTTACATTGGAAGCCCACTTAGCCTAAAAAGCCAACCCATGCATAGATGTTATCCCTAGTCACCCACTTTGAGCCTTTGGCCCTTTTTTTGACAAACACATTATAAGAAGTGAGCCTTTCAACTTTGATCCATGTTTTGAACCATACCCTCCTTGAACTTTAAAATGTAACTTGAAGCTAAAAGCCTAAGTCGGGGGTGGTGAATATTGAAGGAAGTAACGTTGGGCCACAAAGTTGATAGGCCCAAAGTTGATAGTGAGTGCCTACACGTTTAAACATTGAAACAAATGAATAGAAGAAGAAAGGCAACAAAGGAAAGAATCGCATGAAATTTGCAAGAAAAATAATTGGAAGAAAATGGGTGAAACAAGGAAATAAAAGTAGGCATTTTTTTTTTTAAAAAAGTGGCCTATAGTGAAATGTGGATTAAATAAGTGTGATGTAGACGTTCAAGGAGGGTATAGCCATAATTGCTCCTAAATGATATCCTACCCTAACCCGAACCTATGTTACAAGCTTCAAAATTACTTTAAGATCTCCAATCATTTACATTCATTATAGTATCGATTGAAAATAGGTGCAAGCCTATGGTATGACACTTGTTAGCATAGAGAGTTCTTATGAGGGAGAACTTATTAGCTGTCCGCTCTCAGGTTAGGCAGTCAGGGTCGAAGAAGGGCAATGACTCATTCTTAAAACCAGCATTCTTAAGATCAAAGAGTCGGGTGAAAAAGGGGGAAAGCTCTCCATTCCTGGCTCTCCTGTAGTTGGATCCTCTGGAACCCCTGTCTTTCTTAGAATTGAACATTTATGATATTTTTTGTATCATGTTTTTCCTTTAAATTCCTTGTTCCATATTTGGTAGCATGGTGTGTGAAATTTTCCTTCTTGGGAGGAGACATGTGAATAAGTTGAGGTGGGTGATTTTGTCATCTATTGAGAAAAGAGGCAAAATGAGTATAGCGTAGTTGAGGTAAAAAATTTAGTCACTTCTAGAGTATTGGTAATTGTTGCATTGTTTCTCTTTGAAGTCTTTTCCACCCTTGAATATTGCATTTTATTTTGAGGGGTGCTGGGAATAGCTTTTCCCATGTTTGAAGAGCCATTTGAGGTAGTAACTAAGCCTAATGTCATTTTGATCATTAGGTTATCTATTTTGGTAATAAATGTGCATTATCTCATGGTTAGAGGTAGAGTTGCTTGAGGACAAGCAAAGCTTTTAGTTGGGGGTGTTGATGAGTGGTGAATTTATCATTCATTTTCACTCAACATTTGTGTACATTACCATGTTTTGAATGAATAAGTGGGACATATTTGTTATTAACTGCACTAATAGCCATATTTTGCAGGAACACAGTTGATGAAATGAAAATGTATAGATACGAGCTGAAAAAGTTCAAAACAAGGAAAAAATGCAATTTAAAAACCTAGAGCAGACAGCCTCAATTACTGCGATTGCGGTCTGAGGATTGTGATCTCGGTGAATCAAGAACGTCAAACATACCGTGATCGTATGACTGAGACCACAATCGCGGTAGAAACAAATGCGGACAAGCTCCTACGATCGTGGCATAGCAGAAAATGGAGCCCAAGGGAAGAAACATAAATGCACGCAACTGATCCTAAATGTCCTCATCTAGATTTAAAACCCTATCTCTTTGGACATTATTGAATCCATTCCCAATTATTAGAACATTTTCTACTCCTTATGTAAGACCCTGCAAAATTCTCTCATAGTTTGAGCCTTAGAACGTGTCAAGTGAAGTATAAATCCGGTTCTAAAAGGTTGAGAAGTGTCTTTTCAAGTGAGAAATATTTTGAACCGTGTATAATTTCCCTAATATCGACATTTTTTCATTTAGAGAATTAAATAAGCTTCCCATTGATACCAATTTTGTCAAAATCCGGCATCGGATGAGGAAGTTATGACCGTTTTACTGAAAGCATTTGGAACCGCCCAGGTGAGATGGATGGGTTGACGGACCGATAAGCTTACGACAGACCATTACCCATCCCATCACAACTAAGTCAATGATGCCCAAGTGTGATGGCCAGGATGATAGATCGTCGAGGCTGCGACGGACCGTTGCTGGGATCGTTGCGCTGAGCCAGTGTGACCTCATCCCGGCCAACGTGTGATGGATGGTCCGACAGACCATCGGGTTTGAGATAGAATGTCACTTTGACTATCACCTCAAGTAAGTTTATTCTTTTCTAGGCCAACGTGCGATGGATGATCTTACGGACCGTCAGACCTAGCGATGGACCGTCACTTCAACCGTCGCAGTCCACGATCTGTCATTTTAAGTTGAGTTTTAAAAGGACTTTTTGGTATTTTTCCACTCTTTTCATCCCCTATTTATACCCGATCAAGTCTCACAACATCATTTCTTATCTTCAACATCAAAAACTAGGATTTCTACAAAATTAAAGCCCTTCTTTATTCTTCAAGAAAAATCAAGAGAAATCAAGAATCTCTCTAAGATCCTTTAAGAAAGGGTTTCCTAAGGTATGTAGATATTTATTCTTGGGTCCCTTTCATCCAAAAAGCTTAAGAAACCTTTTCAAAAATTCAAAGATCTTATGTTTATGAGTTTTCATGATTTATATGAGTTGAAATTGATGTTCATGCTATTATTGAGTTTTGATTCATGTTTGTTTATGAGGTTTTCAAGATTTGACCCTAGTATGTAATATTCATGTGGTGTTCATGATAAGACCTCTTCAAGTTGGTTGTTAAGTGATGTGTTTATGTCAATTAGGTGTAGAAATTGGTAAATAAGCAAAGCATGCTCCCCATATGTTTGATAAAATGCTTATGTGAAGGAATTAGAGCCATTATAGCATGTTGTCTAGAAATCCCCAATTGTGTGCAAGCCCTTGCATGCCAAGTGTTTCGTGAAAAGTCTTAGTGAATGAATTGAGAAATGATAGCATGAAGTTTTCCCTAATTATATGCTCTTCGATACATGCTAAGACTTTAATACATGCTAAGTGTTTGATGCAAGACCTTGTTGAATAGAGTATGAGCCAATTACATGTTTCCCTATGTTATTAGATGTTTATGATTCCTAAATGCTTGAGGAGATGCTTTAGTGATTGTGATGGTGAATAAATGTCCATGGTCTTGATTATTCAAGAATGGTTATGTTTTACTTTTATGTTATCGAGTCCTGGGGGTATTTATACCCAACAAATTAGATGCAGTCTAGAGCCTGAGTTAGTTTAATTGATAATATTAGTCAAGCCGCGATTCTCAGAACTCAATGAGTTATTGAACTCTGTATTCTCAGATAGATACAAAACGTAAGAAATCTCAGCATCGCTAGTATTCTAGCCTCAATTCAGTACTAAGCTCATATCTAGTAGTATTCGAGTGGTCAGTTCAGATCTCAGTAGTATTCGAGTAATGTTTTCAGAGCTCAGTATCATTTAGTTAGATAATGAGATTTATTAGTATTCCATCAGATATGGAATCAACTGAATTCATCTAAACTCAGTCAGATCAGTCGAGAAATATTATCAATATTAGATTCAGCTCAGTTTAAGTTAAGAATCAGTTCAGAGTCTTTCAGTTGGGAGTAGGAGCTAGCACCGAGCGAGTGCAGGGATGGCGGCTCCCCGTTAGAGAGGAAGAGTTGTTAGGAGAAATTCCTGAACTCCAGAACAGCGTAGCTAGCATAGGATGCAGGAGTCACCCATCAGAAAAAGGCTTGTCACCTGTTAGATAGTCTTGACTATTATACTACCTTAGGCTTGACTTCTTGTGAGGGTTACCCATTAGAGAGGCTTAACCCAAGAGGTATTTCCAGCTGGGGTTACAGGTTAGACCCCACCAGTTTAGATTCGGGGCATGTCGGTTAAGTGAGTATTCCCACAGTTTTAGTGTCAGTATCAATCTTTAGAGTAGGACCTAGAGATCAGGACTATCAGATACAGTCACTTATCTCAGTGTATGGGCCACCTGCCAGATAGGTATGGTCCCACATAAAGTTATTGAGTAATATCATGATCAGATCCCAAGATCATCCGCTAGATAGGCTTGATCTCAGTCTTAAATTCAGTTGAGTAATCTCATTATCAGGTCCAGAGATAACTCACTAGATAGGCTTGATCTCAGTCTCAGATTCAGTTGAGTAATCTCATTATCAGATCCAGAGATCACCTGCTAGATAAGCTTTATCTCAGTCTCAAATTCAGTTGAGTATTCTTATTATCAGATCCAGAGATCACCCGTCAGATAGGCTTGATCATATTCTCAAATTCAGTGATTATTCTCATTATCAGATTTAGAGATCTTTCGCTAGATAGGTTTGATCTTAGACATAATCTTTTCTTATCATTGATAGTAGATTCTAGAATCATCCATTCGAGACGTTTGATCTACGATGCATTCAGTCGAGAGTAGAAAGCTCAGAATTCAGTTATTGATAGGAGTAGATTCAGTTAATCAGTTTCAGTATTATCAGTTTTCGAGATCACTCACTAGATAAGACTGATCTCAACTTCAGTATTCAGTTATCAGTATCAGATAATTCAGTTGTTCAGTATCTTAGGCATTAGTAGTGAGTTCAGATGTTAGTAAAGCAATATTCGAATTTAAGTATTTTGAGTTGCAATGTTTTCAGTTATGGTTTGTGCATTCATGCATATGCCCTCATTCAGCATTCTTATGATTATTCAGGCAAATAATTGTTCATACTTAAGCTCTTGCATTTAACCTTACCTCATCTTCATACTCAGTACATTCCCATACTGATGCATTTGTGCTATGGGGTTTTATTTGACACCATAGGTTTAGAGGCTCGAGATCCAGAGTATTCTTAGAAACTTAGTCCCAGTTAGCAGCAGTAGATGTAGCAGTAAGTCTTCTTCATTTGAGGATGGCCTTTATTTATTATTGCATCAGCTAAAGTTTACTTTTAGCAGACGAATTAGTTGGGGACATATCCCATCAACTCCACAGTTCAGATAGTTTAAAGGCTTTTTGGACATATGTATCAGTATTCAGTTTTCAATTTTGAGTATTTATAGATGTTTTAAACCTTATGGCTAGTTTTTGTATTTATTATCTATATTATGCAGTGTTTAGGTACAGATATCAGTAGAGGGTTAGCTTATGGTCCTTCGAGATCATGAGCACCGTGTGACATTCCGGTTCTAGAAAATTGGGTCGTTACAAACTTGGTATCAGAGCCTAAGGTTCAAAAGTATCCTAGGGAGTCTGAAAAGCCGCATCTAGTAGAGTCTTGTGCATGGGTGTGTTGCACGCCATATTTATGTACAAGAGTCTATAAGATGTTTTAGGAGAAATTTCTCATCTTTCAATATTCATGTCATGCGAGTGAGCATGAGCTCAAGTTGATCCTCAGTCTAATCCATCTCTTTCTTCCATGTACAGAGTATGCCTCCTCTCAGAGATAATGCTCATAGAGTTGATGACCAGCCACCTCCGTCAGTAGATCCTGAGAATGAGAGTGTGTCATATGCTGAGTTTCGGATAGATTTTCAGGCACTAGCCCAAGCTGTGACTAGTGTTCAGGGTAACTGTCAGGCTATGGCCTAACCTTAGCAAGATGAGGTTTCAGCCGCAGCTAGAATTAGAGATTTCATGAGAATGAGCCCGCCAGAATTCTTTAGGTCAGTAGCAGGTGAAGACCCACAACTTTACCTTAAGGAGGTGGGGAAGATTACCCAAATTATGCATGTTTCTGAGAAGGAGAGTGTAGAGTTAGAATCCTATAGTTTGAAGGATATTGCTCATGATTGGGTAGTGATGTAGAAGAAGGGTAGAGGGGAGGATGCAGCTCCCGTGACTTGGTAAGAGTTTCAGGATACCTTTGTAGATAAGTGTTTCCCGCTAGAGATAAGAGAGGCTAAGGTAGAAGAGTTCATGAACCTAAGGAAAGGATCCATGAAAGTGAAAAAGTATTTTCTTAAGTTCAACCAGTTAGCTAAGTATGCTTCAGAATTGATAGCTGACCCTAGAGCGAGTATGCGTAAGTTTGTGACTGGTGTGTCTGGGTTGGTGTTGAAAGAGTGTAGAGCTTATATGATCAATAGAGATATGGACCTTGCTAGACTGATGATGCACGCATAATAGATTAAGGTAGATAAGGTAAAATAAGAGAGAGAGTAAGTAAGAGAGCCAGAATAGGTAGTCATGGTTTCTCTCAGGCAGGATCCTAAGGTGGTAGCCGTTCTCAGTATATTCAGAAGTTTTCAGTACCAGCTCCATCCTCAACTAGTGTACCCGTACCAAAGTTTGGGGATGTCATTTATGATAGAGCGCTGAGATCCAAAGCCCAGAGTAGTGCTAGTGGTGTTCGTACCTATCTGCTTTGTGGAGAGTATGGCAAGAGCCACCTAGGTGTGTGTTGAGCCGGTAGTGATGTGTGCTTTGGGACAGGTCATAAAATGTGAGAATATAGAGCACTAGCTTAGAGGGGTAGAGATTTTAATCACCAGAGTGCCCCTTCCGATGCCAATAGTGGCTAGTGTCAAAACAGACTCTATACGCTTCAGACCCACCCTGATCAGGAATGGATCCCTGATATAGATTTAGGTATGTTACGAGTCCTTCATCTTTATGATATGCATTGTTAGATCCTTTTTTACCATTTGGAGATTATATGTTAGCATGATCCATGCATTAGTTTCAGTTCGCAGACGGTCAATCATGACACAGTTCATAGATGCCCCGTGCACCGCCCCAGTATTTTCAGCGAAGTATTTTTAGAGGGTCAAAGAGTCCCAAGGGGGAGATACCCCATGCTATTGCAATGATTTCATGTCCTTAGACTCATTCATTTGCATGTTCAGACTCTCCTTATGAAATTAACATCAGTTATTATCATTGCGTAGCCATTCATGCTTTCGAGAGTCAGTTTAGTCAGATATCCATGCATTAGATATGCATGTTCAGTGGAAAAAGTTCAGCTTTTCAGTGTGTTCAGTCATGCATTCATGAGGTCAACTCAGTTGTGAGTCCATGCATCAGATATGCATGTCTATTATGAGAATTCAGCGTATGAGTAGCTTCGATCGAGTATTCCATGCATCAGATATGCATGTCCAGTGTGAGAGCTTAGTATATCAGTAGTTCCAGTTGCATGATCATGTTTCAGATGCTTCCGTTCCTTGAGTAAGTTTGGTTGATTAGTATTCTTAGCCTATCGAGCGACATTCGAGGACGAATGTTTTCAAGGGGGAGATATTGTAAGACCCTACAAAATTTTCTCGTAGTCTGAGCCTTAGAGCGTGTCAAGTGAAGTGTAAATCCGGTCCTAAAAGGTTGAGAAGTGTCTTCCCAAGTGAGAAATATTTTGAACTGTGTAGAATTTCCCTATTATCGAGTTTTCATCAGTAATACTATCTCAGATCTCGTCACATCTTCATTACTCCTGGATAGATGGAATACTTGAAATAGTGAGCCTCTTACAAAATCAATCTAATTCAATCTCCCACTGTGGGCATACAAGCTCAGCCTCTAATCCTCAAAACACCACCTAGATTAACCAAGGCTTCCTTAGCCTCACAATTCAACACCTTGTCCCAAATCACTCTCAACTTAATATCATTATACCGATGAGCCTGAATCTGCTTCAAAAGGAAGACTTTGCCTAAAAAAATGCCAAAATATACCCATGTATTGAAATATCAAGTCTAACCATTTGGTTAGACAAATACTTAACCTCTATGGCCAAAGGCTTCTCCTAGGTCAAAAGATGCGCCAAGCTACCCATTATAGTAGACTTCCAGCTTATATCTGTAACCACATTAGCCTTCCTTGATGATAAAGAATTACCAGATCATAATCCTTAAGCAACTCAAGCCAATGATGCTGCCTCATATTAAGATCTCATTGGGTAAAGAAACACCGAATGCTACGATGATCCAAAAAAATCTCACAATGGACTCTATGTAAGTAGTGCCTGTACTACTTTAAAGGAAATACAATGATGCACAACTCCAAATCATGGGTAGGTAATTCTTCTCATGGGTCTACCATTGACGAGAAGCATACAAGATCACGTTACCTTTCGGCACGAACACAACACCTCACCCAAAATATGAAGTATCACCAAAGACGGTAAAAACTACTCCCTCATTGGGCAAAGTCAAGATAGGAGATAAAGTCAACAAATCCTTGAGCTTTTGAAAGCTCGTCTCACAAGTATCAGGTGACTGAATGGAGATCTTTTTCTAATTCAACTTGGTTAACGTAGCCATAGTAGTGAAAAACCCTTAACAAAGAGTTGATAGTAACTTGCTAAACAAATTAAACTTCAAATATCAATAGGGGAAGTACGCCTAGCCCAATCATGAATCACTACACTTTTAGCTGCATCGACCACAATACCATCCTTGGTCACCACATGACCCAAGAAACAAACAGACTCCAACTAAAACTCAAAACTTAGAGAACTTAGCATACAACATCTCATCCCTCAATCTATTTAGCAAAATCCACAAATGCTCCTCATGACCAGTCTTATTCTTGGAATAAACTAAGATATCATTTAAACATATAATAAAAAAGAGTCATGATACACTCAAATTACCTGGTTTATCAACTCCATGAATGCATCTGAGGCATTAGTTAACCATAAGGACATGAACAAGAAATCATAATGACCGTACCGAGTCCAAAAAGTTATCTTTGAGATATCTGAAGCTTTAATCCATAACTGGTGATACTTGGATCTCAAATTAATCTTGGTAAATACCGATGCACCCAGAAGCTGATCGATTAAATCATCAATATGAGGAAGAGGATACTTATTCTTTACCATCACCTTGTTCAACTATCAATATAAATACACATACACATATACCCATCTTTTTTCTTCACAAACAACACAGGCATACCCTAAGGTGATACCTTAGGTTGGATAAATCCCTTATCCAACCAATCCTGCAACTGATCCTTTAATTTCTTCAACTCTGCTGGGTTCATCCTATAATAAGAAATAGAATTAGGCTTTGTGCTTGGCCCAACATCAATAGCAAATTCAATATGTCTATCCAGAGACATAACAAGCAAATCCACAGGAAAAATATCCACAAACTCAAGAACAATACAATTAGAATCCAAAGAAAAAGATGGTGCAACATTAATATCACAAATATGAGTCAAATAAGACAAACATCCCTTTTGTACCAAGCGATGAGCCTGAAGGAAAGATATAATTCTCTTAGGCCTCGAATGAAGAATGCCCTTCCAAGATATCCTTGGGACACTCGATGAGGCTATGGTCATAATCTTAGCATAATAGTCTAGGACATATGATAAGGAGCTAACTGATCCATACCCAAGATAACATCAAAATTTACCATATCAAGGATAATTAGATCTACCCAAGTCTCACACTTAGGAAAGGTTACAACATAAGATCAGTGTACTCGATTCACCATAAAAGAGTCTCTTATAGGGGTAGATACATTGATAAACATGGCAATAGGCTCACTTGTAAAATCAAAACCTGAAGAAAAATATACAAACACTTAGAAGAAAGTCAACCCAAGATTAAATAACACAAATATAGATTTAAAACAAATAGGGACGATACCTGTGATGACATCATCAAAAGCCTCAACCTCTTGTCTGGCGGATATAGTATAGTACTATTCACAACCACCACTTGCCTCAGTAGCCCTATGACCACGACTATGAGCACCACTATCTCTGCCTCACACACCTCTAGTACAACTTCTACCTCTCACTGATAGGGATAATCCTTGGGTACATGGACAATCTCATCTCACACAAAGCAACTTCTATGGCCCAACTCAATAGAAAAAGGTACAACTGAGCTAGAATGACCACCCAAAGCTGCTGAAATAGAAGACCCAGTACCCGAACCCTACAATGATGCTGAAATAGAAGACTCACTACCCGAATACTACAAAGCTACCTATACTAGTCTACCATGATACCCATAAACACCTCTAGAATCTCTACCTCATGGAGTGTGACCTCTGAACTCGCCCTAACAATGCTCCTTCTTGTTGCCTCCTTAAGATTATCAAAGAATAGACTCAGTCATCTTAGCACAATCTACTATAATCTGAATGACACCCTATACACTACTATATTTGTTTGATATAACTAAAGAGAAACATCCAACCCCTTTATGAACTTTTGAATCTTCTCAGATTCATGGCAATACTATCATAAGAATATCTAGACAAGGAATAAAATCATGGCTCATTCTCGCCAATAGTCATGAAGCCCTACTCCGGGTGATCAAGTTCATCTCTCATTTAATCCCTTAAACTATATGGCACAAACCTATCAAAAAAGCCTAAAAAAATTGATCCTAATTAATCTTTAGTAGAATAAAAGGTCTACAACTAAAAAGTGACCTCCACCAATCCCTAGTTTTATCTCTTAAGTGGTAAGTAGTATAAGGAATCTTATATTGCTCAACAAACCAAGGTTATGAAACTTCTCCCGATAATTAATCAAGAACTCATAGTCATTCTCGGCTACATCACCACTGAACCTAGGAGAACCCAAACAAGTGAATCTACCAAAACTTTTCTAATCCTCAATAGATATAACTGTACTCACAATAATAAGAGGCATAATAAATCTAGCTTGCTGAGATCTCACCTGAAGAGATAATATAGATAAAGACTGAACTCCTACTACTGGAATACCATACTCAAATGCAGGCACTGATGGAGGAATAACACTCAAGGTCTGTGGAGTACCATAAGCATATGTTGGTACAACTAAAGGATCCACATTCAAAATTAGAGGAACACCATAGGCAGGCTTCGGCATAAAGAGAGGTGCAATACTCAGAGTTAGAGGAATACTAGGTTTACTTAAAGAAGCACCCTCTAAATGGTCAACAAGTGAATCAAAAACCCCTCTAAGATTGGGGTAAAGGAACTCTGTAGGGTCAAAGTAGCCCCTATATCCTTAGCATGCTCAACTTGAGGTCCAAGGAAGAGTCCTCTTGTACTATCTGTGGATGGGGAAAATCCTCATGCCCGTCTACTACCTCATGCCTGAACACAACTTACAACTCACCCTATAGACTAAGCCCTCTCCTTGAATAATAGACTCACATCTCTATCCTTACCGAATCTAGTCCTTACCATCTATATAGAAAAGAGCAAAATATGGATTTGACATAAGGTATGAAAGAATTTGCATGATAAGAAACAAAATAAGGAGAGTTTCCTAAAAATATCTTATAGATATAGACGTTTATGTACCAATCCATGAGACTCTATACACCCTATTCTTACACTAATGAGATCAATGAAACCTAGTTTCCCTAATAACAATTTTTCATGACCCAAAATTCAAGGTTCATGATAGAATATATTGTGGCAAGCCTTGACAAGTAAGCCTATCACTAAAACTGATATGAAATGAGAAAATAGTACCAAATTCCAAGGATAAAATCCTAGGGTAGAGTCGAACTGCATGTATATAGTGATAGTAGAAATACATAATCAAAGATACCATACAAATCCCAAAACCTGATGTCATAGTGTAAGAACCACTAAATATAACTCGAATGTCAAAGATTAATGAAAGTCTAAAAAGGATCAAAATCTGTCTAAGAATACTAAATAATACATGAAATAGATAGGAAGAGGTAGTTGAAGAAATTTGGAATCATAGATCATTTTCTACCTCAAATACAATCCAGATATCGCCAAAATTAACTACCTTATGGTGCACTCATACAAAGATCTTCACTAAAAGGGTATAGTAGGGTTGATTATAGTGTACCTATACTCAGTAGGACTCATGGGGGGTTTGCAACCATATACAATCTAAAATTCAATACAAGTATTCGTAACTCTTCTTTAGCACATCTATTGGTAGAGGATTTTTAAAGATGTCATATTTTTTGTCAGAAAAAGACAATATTACCAGTATTTCCATGGTGGTACCAATGTTTCATGAATTTATATAACATGAGGATATAATTCTCACAACCAATCAAATGAGATTTTCCAAAATCAACCAATATACAACCTATGTGAGCAAAAATTCACTCAATAATCCATCCATCCATGAATATAATGTAATCCATATGCCAATAGAGTAAAATACACAATAATATGCCATTGATACCGCATAAACTACAATTTAGGCTTTTTATCACAAAAGATATAACCAAATATACATACATAAGGCCAACAATATGTATAAGACCCCATATAGTCACACATAGCAAATAGTGTCTCAAAATCACCAATTACAATAATATAGCCCCCACACGGGCACAACACAATAATATAGTTATTTCCATGATTGGTTCTCGAACCCTTAAAATAATTATATATTCATATTAACTACTCATCCCAATCTAAAGAAAGTTAAGCCATAACCTACCTCAAAAGCCAAAAACTAGTCCAACAAGCCTATATAATGGAGATTTCTCCACATGAACTGAGTTGGAATCAACTAAAATACACAAATATAGTATATACTCATCAAAAGAAAGTCAACAAACCCATATTGCCTATTTTTGGGAGGGATCAAAATGGACACCTAAAATGAGTTTTATAAAAAAAAGGTAAAATTGAATTTTTTTGGTTAAAAATATTTGTCCCAAGATTAATGGAACTTATCAAAGAAAACCCAAGTAAAAACAGTTTGGAATTGGGGTTTAATCAATGATTTACCTATTTTTATGCATTCTACGATAAAATCCCTAAATTCCCCCATTGAATTTAAGCTTTAAAAGGATTTAAATGACAAAAATTGAAGAAAAGTAATTGAAATAGGTTTGGAGCTTACCCTATCATAGAAATGGAAGAAATTACCTAAGAACTAGAAACCTCAAGCTCCAAATCTCAAAAATGGTAAAAAATTACAAAAATATTAGATATAATCCACTCAGGTATCACATAAGAGATCATCAGGTCTCTTTAGTGGACATCACTTAAGCGACTAGGTGTCACTTAAGAGACATCTGCCTTGTTGTATAAGCAACTAGGCTATCGCTTAGATGAGCCTGGTGTCGCTTAGAATACTTTAACTATCAAGCCAGGTTGCTTAAGCAACCAAAGAGTTTCTTACGCAGTGCACCAGCTGATTGGCGCATCATTTAGAATCTCGAGAATGCAAGCAAATTATGCTACTAGACTAAATTCAATGCTTTAAACTCAATTGTGATATCAACTTTTCAAAAAACATCATTTTTACAAAGTTGACTGTCCAAATCCAATTTCACAATTTTCTAAACTAAGGGTCAAAATGAGATATGAAAGAAGTAAAATCCCACCAACCCTGTTACCAACCTAAAATCGACATTATGGATCTGCTGGCACAGTCCATTTTTAATTCAATGCACATATCAATAAATGTTTACTGATGTCACTATAAAGCCTTTATAACCTCTAAAACCACAATCTAGCATAAATTATACCAAAAATGTATTTCAAACTATGTCAATCATCCCCACCTCTAAAAATACCCGAAAGCAACCACCAAAAGGGGTAAAATAATCAAATCACATATGCATATTTATTTCACAAAAAATAATCAAAAATTAGGTCACTGCACACCTCATAAAGCTATAGGATAAGGCTGACACTTTGATTGGTTCAGAAAGTAAATTTTTATCCAACACTTAAGAGAAACCCTTGATAGAAAATGAAAGGCTGTCACTACTAGGAGAAAGCTACAATGCTAAAGACATAGTGAGATAGGATTGACTAATGGAAAAAGAGCCACAAATTAAATTTTATGAGTATCTCTAAAATAGTCTCATAGTCATGGCGACCCATATTAAGAAAGGGAGAGATGAGCACATACAAGAGGTTGAGCAATTTAGCTCAGAGATCCGACACATGAAATCCTCGCTAAACACAAAGATTGAGATGACTGACTTCCAATTACCAATAGGTTTAGATATTAGCTAGTTATGGAGAGGGATAAAGAATTCAAACTATTTAACTATCATTCTTTGAATTGAGAAGGTGATTAAGATTGGGCATATTTGTAGGTTTTAAAGTTGGATGTATTGGGTCTCATTCAAAGCACTTTTCTACATTATGCTTTGATAATTACATGACTTATAAGTCATCTAAACAAGTGGAGGAGAGTGTATATGAGGAACAAGGATCCTAAATTCTTAAATTTGCACAAGACAAGCAATAAAACAACATGCTTCACCTCAGGGCCAAGAGGTTTAACATACACTATCCATTACTTGATTCCTTAATATTTGTACAACCACCCTATGAAAAAAGAAAATTGATGAATATTTTACTGGGAGTGAAATTTGTATCCTCAAGGTGGAGGAAAAAGTTGTTAAGTCGTGTTGCAATGTTAAATTAGGCGCTTATTGGGAAGTAACCCAATATGTAGTAAAAAGTTTTTTGTTTAATTTTTGTTTTTTGTTTACCCAATATGTAGTGTAAGTTATTTTTATTTTTGTAGATTTAGGGGAAGTCTAAGTACTCATAATATGAGATAAAGAGCATGTAAAAGCTAAGTGTGTGTCTGTGGGGTGGAGTGGGGGGTCCTCCAGACCTCTTAATGGAAAAAGTAGAATTTAACATACTGTTGGCTAGGCCTATTGGCCTTAAGGAGCATTCCTAATCCTTATTGTTTGATTTATACTTTGGGGATAAAGTATTATTTTATATGTGGGGTGGGGAATCTTTCAATTTGCTTAGTGTGAAGTGTGTTATAGGAGTCTAAGTTTTTATTTTCTTTCTTTTATTTTTCTTTTAATTTTTTGTTGGTTTTATTTTAGTTTTTTTCTTTTTGTAGTAGCATACTCAGATTACACTCTTGAATAGGTGTAGAGGATGTTGTAAAGTATTTTCCCAAAAAGAGTCGGTGTCGATTCCTCAAAGAATGAGAACAAGGTTCACTTTAAGTGTTATAAACAACTGTAAGTTGTGCGCAATGTAACAAAAATAATGCGAGAAGGTAAATTAGGGGTTTTTTAGTAATGAGTTCAAATTGATTAAGTGATTTGTAACAAGATTACCAATGTAGTTTGTTAAGACTTATAATTAATAGAACTAAGAGTACTTGGGGTCATGCTTCGATGGGGTTGATTTCTTGCATTGGTGAGTGGTGATATCTCCATATTTGAAAGTTATTATGACTCGGCTAGGTTTAAGTATCAAAAATAATATTTTGATCTATTCTCAAATCTCGCATGTATTTATTTCGAACACCCATTAATGAACAACACAAAACAACATATTATCTCAAAGTAGTTAATCTATTTCTACCCTCACTACCACATGATTCTAGCCCAAGTCACGTAAAGTAAGTGATCCAAGGATAGATTAAGTTTGAAACCCCAACCTATAGATTAATACAAAAAGATTTGGCTAGAATCGTAATATGCAATCAAGTAGTAGAGTAAACACCGCTAACCATACAATAATCAACACTCATATGTATATGACTCCAAGTATTGAGAAAGAAAGAAAGAGACATACTAAATTCATCCTCCATGTGAGCCATAGAATCTGATTACTTTCAAAAAATAATTCCAAATCTGGAACTTAATGAGATAAATTCTCATAATGGAATATCAAATACAAGCTTAGAGTCAGTCACGAAAACTAATGATAAAATAGGGTTTCCAAAGACCAAAAATCTTAGATAGAATCTAAGAAAATGGACCTCTAAATTACAAGAATGGCACCACTTGATGCATCGACTGAGCAAGAACCATTGCATTGTGGATCAGCGATGCACTGATTTGCATGAGGTTTGCCTTTTTGTCATAATGTTAAACTTCTTTGGGTTGGATTCTTTTTTTAGCGACACACAATAGAGTGTGCCGATTGATCTAGGGCATGCCAAAATAATTTCTTACATCACTATTTTGTTTAGTTTCCCTTGGACTTTTTGGTTAAAATTAGCGATGGAGACTCAATTATCGCGATGCAATGAAGTGACTTTTCATGCACTTATGCAATTTTTTATTTCAATTTTTCATCTTTTGATGCCTCTTAGTCCTTCACCCTATGATTAAACCAAATCAACATTAGAAGCGCTTTAATTTAGCATTGAAAACACGCCTTTCTTCCTATTTTTAGGGAAAAAGAGTCATGATTTGTCGATTCATCAACACCCTCTACTTAAATATTTGCTCTTCCTCAAGTAAAATAATGAACTATAATAAAATATCAATGTATTCAAATAGTACAACTCAGGAGCTTAGACCCTTATCTCTTTTAAAAAAATATTGTACCATAATGATTTAGAAAGTCAAGACCTATGCTTTGCCCATAAATCTCTCAAATTGTCAACAACAAGCATCAAATGTTGGCTATGTTCTACCAAGCCAAATACATGTTCATAGATTTCAACCGAGTTTCAACAGTGCCTAAGCATGACAATTAAGTGCCCTCACACAAAGAAGTCCCTTCCCTTGAATGATGACTATCACTTTGTCTAGGGACTAATACGAATCTCTCACTCCTCAAAGTAGGATCAAGGACATAAGTATCACACCATAGGCTTGCCCATACGATCCAACTCACTACTTTGAAGCATTCTATTTCAAAGAGCACCTAGGTCTTAGTGTTGGCTTCTAGTATAGGTAATGGGTAGGTTAGGGATGGTTTAGGTTATAGTGGTTCTACCTCACAAAGAATCTAAAGAGATCCCAATAAATCTATTTCCTAAGGCTAGCTCATTTCATAATTACTAGGACCAATCATTTCAAAATCATTATAACTATTTCTCCATCGATGGCCTAAAATCGTGTCTCCGACATCCCGCACTTCTTACTTTTGAGATGGAGCAACCAGGAAGGCTCTAGGTAGATTCAATACGTGAGACCACTTCAAAACTTTCCTGCTCATAAACCTCAGTTGTATACCCTAGATACTTTTTCTCTATTATTGTGCCACATTCATAGCATATATCCAGGAAAGTATCCAAATAGACAAAATGAGATAAGATTTTTCAAAAATATGAGAGCCCAATTAGTTCACTAGACCAATGGATAAATTTAAAAAATGTAATGTTTTGAAAATGATCGAATTAACCTCACAATAAAAATAAGATTCACGAATTATGCATGTGAGATATCTACCCAAGTGTACCATTTGAGTAGAAATGTTTTATTACTAGTACACTTCCCTTTTGCGAATGCATGCTAAAATGGATATTTATTTGCCATTTAACTAAAACTACTAAACCATAATAAAGAGATAAAAATCACACATCACACCTCAAAAATAAAATCCAAAACATCAGCATATAAAATAAAATCCAAGACACCAGTATCCAAATATTACAACCCAAATAAAATTAAAAAATAATCATCCAAATGTTGAATACATACTCAAACCAACAAAAACAAATGCATCCAAATATATAGAATGACAAATCCAAGGATGAGAATGAAACACCAATAATACCAATCCAAATAAATGACACCCACCCCCAACTAGAATGTATTTATGTCTTTATTGCCATAAGAGTAAATAAAATTAAGAGAAAGTGAGTGAGAGTCTCCCTGAATATGGTTAATCTTTAGGCAACAACTGGATCACAAAAATGGCCATTGTCTGGGCATAAGTTCCCAACTTAGCTCCATCTGTCTGAAGGGAAAGATCTAGTACAACATCAATAACTGACCTGGATGTTTCGATCTGTGTAGTCTTATAAACCAACCTCTCCATGATGGCAACAATTATTATATCCTCAGTCATATTTCTATCAGAATGTACAATTACTATGGATTAATATGGATGCCAATCTGGCCTGGCTACTCAGAAGTAGGTGTATGCTTTAAAGCTGGTATCTCAGATAAAGCCCTCTATAGATGAGTAACATTAGGGAATCAAAGCTCGTCCACATGCTTCCAAAGGAAAGGTAACTCACCCTACATGCTAGCAATAACCCATTATAGTAAACTACTAAGGTGAACTTAATTCATCCAAATTCTTCTTGAAATAAACCTAGGTATACCTAGTGCTACTCATCTCTTTATATTTAAGCCCATAGAGACTCCACGAGAACTATCGATTACACTTAGGGTATCTCTCTTTATTTTGGCCAACCTAGCTTCTCCTATATAGGCCATTTGACCCATCCTAATAATGTTAATCTGGGTTAATGGGGCTCTCAAGTAACTATCATAACCCAAGACTATCCCCTAGTCGTAACATCATACTTAAGGTTACAGGTAACCATAAGCTAACCCTTGATCTATCACAAGCTGTAAATACAAAAAGGAAGGTAATAAAATACTGTGTGGAAGTCATTAAAAAATCTAAAAATTAAGGGCAGCTGAAATACATCACTGGAAAATACGTCTAACTATCTGACTGTCTAACTATCTGAAAGCTTCTAAATATGATGTGTTGTTGAGATAGGTCCACAACTAACACTAACTAACTGAAATAGCATAAAATAAAATACTGGGATAATAACTAATAACATAACAATTCCTACCAATAAGGACTCACCAATGCAGCAGGTGAGTCGCACAAGAATGAGCTACGTTCGATCTGGGAATTGAACGTCCAAACTTATGTTATTAGACAGCACAACACAAAAGAGAGTATGTGATCAGTACCTTGAATGTACTGGTATATGAGATGAAAGATATTTGATATAT
>JAPEIP010000005.1:36642289-36653593 GCA_026120095.1 Capsicum chinense
TACTGAAATAATATGAGTATCTGGATGACTGAGATACTAAACAGTTAGTCATGCAAAACTAAACTAAACATAATCTACACAAATGAACTGAGGTCTATAGAGGTAACTACAACCAACAAATCACAATAAGAGCTAATTGGGGTCCAACCTATAACCTAATTGGAAGGGTGTCAATATCTTACCAAGGGTACCAACACTGGCTGGCATGGATTTACTAATCTAATGTCCCAAAGGAATAAGTTGTCGAGCCTAAATTGACGAGTGACCCCTAATAGGGTGTAAAGCCTAAAATGATGGGTGACCCCTCATAACCTTCACTAGCAATGTAGTCTGGAACTTAGGTACTACTACTAACGACTCTATCTAACTAACGGAGAGTTGTCATCCCTATATTGACTCGATGATAAGTGTTACTCCCAACTGAACAACTCTAAAGTTTAATGAAAACAAAAACTGAATAATTATGAGCTCAATCATTGTATTCTAAAATTAATACTTTATACATAACATAAGAAATCCTGAACTTATAAATTGATGTATGTTTAAAACCTAAGTATCAGGTGTTCATAACCCACCAACATAGACAAATGCAATTGATCATAAAAGTGGTAAAACTGGCCATAGTATGGAAAATCATAATTAACACTCAACATGTCAATAACTAATTTTGATATGGACAGTGAAAATTATCAAATGTATGGAAACACAATTGTCATGAGGGAACATGTTTTCATGGTACATAATCCAAATAACTAAGAGAAAAACATGATAAAAATTCATATTTAACTTGAAATTCAATAAAAAGAGGAAAGGGTTTGTTTTTATATATTTTGGGAATTTCCTAGAACTCAATGGGTGAAAGGGGCTCATAGATGAATATCCCACATACCTGAGAATAGATGCCTTGGTGAAATCCTTGAAGTTGATCTTACTCTTGGAAAACCCTAGTTTGATCTTGAGGAAAAAGAGAATAGCTTTATTTTTAAAAGAAAAGTGATTTATGATGTTATGAGGTGTTAGGGTAGTTTTAATCCACCAATAATTGATGTTGGGGTATGCAAATAATGTGGATTTGGGGTTAATATGGGTGGAAATTACCAAAGAGCCCTTATCAAAATGTGTAGGAATTCTATTCCTAGTCATTATGATCATCTCATGACTTGTTATGATTGGTAATGACTCAAGGTCTGAGTCATAACCAGGAACCCTGAGGATTGGGGCTTTTTCTGCTATGACTACGACCTTCCTTCTACGACTCATTATGACTGACTATGAGTCATTAGGTAGAGTCATAGTTTGAGAGTTGATTCTTGGATCCTTTACTGGTCAGGCTATAGGTATACACAATGACTCTTAATGTCTGACTATGATTCATGTGCTAAGCTCATAACCACTGGAAAAAATTCTTGTTTAAACATTATTGTGACAACGAGTCCCTCCTAATGACAAATAATGCCTAATTACAAATCGTAGAGTGGAGTCATAATTACTGGGCTAAAACTAAAGGTTATTTCTATTGCGACTACAACTATTTATAATGACTCTTTATGTCTAGTTACGGGTCATCATATGAGTAATAGCCACTGGCAACTGGCTAACACTCAAAGGGAAAATTGTATAACTTCTTGCCACGATATCATATCGAGGCAAGACTTGCGGCATTAGAAGGCCAACTTACTGGCCTATATTTTGAAGGGTTTAGAGGTTGAAACTTTTAGGTATTACAATATCTCCCCCTAGGGATCATTCATCCCTAAATGAATCTATCTAAACTAGAATACTAGGGAATTGCGATCATGCACTGAACACTTATGAGATGAATCGTGACTAAATTTCTTGATCTGAAACATGAAGCATGGACTGAACTGAAATCATGAATGCATGTTAGGACATGAGGATGGTTGAATAGCTGAGATAGAAAATAAGAGAATTAATTAATTAAGGTAACCATTACCTCAATCTGAATCTGGATTTAAAGGGAAAAGATAGGGGTACTTGGCTCTCATATCAGCTTCTGCTTCCTAAGTAGCCCCTCAACTGACTGATTTCTCCATAGAACTTCACTAAAGCAACATAATTATTACTCAACCTATGAATCTAACGGTAAAGTATCTCAATTGGGAATTCTTCATAGGAGAAACTATATTCCATGCCTACACTCTCTACAAGAATAACTGAAGATGGCTCACCAATGCATTTTCTTAGCAAAAAGACATGGAATATTGGATACACTGATGCTAACTCTGCAGCAACTCTAACTCATAGGCTAACTAACCAAAATGGCTCAAAATCCTATATGGACAAACATAGTGGGGACCAATATTCCTTTTCCTACCAAATATCTTCACCCCTTTCATGGGAAAAATTTTCAAATACACCACGTCACTAATATCAAACCCATAATCCTTCCTCCTTACATTTGCATAGGATTTTTATCAATTTTGGGCTATCTTCAACCTTTATTTAATCAACTGAACTTTCTCCATTTCCTCGTACACTAAAGATGTCCTTAGCAAATCAGCTTCACCAATCTCAAACCAACCAATTAGAGACCTACATCTCCTACCATAAAAAGCATCAAATAGAGCTATCTGAATACTAGAGTAATAGTTGTTATTATAGGAAAATTCAATCAAAGGAAAGTAATCATCCTAACTACCTTGAAATCGATAACACAATCCCTCAACATGTCCTTTAAGGTTTGAATTGTATTCACTGCCTGACTATTTATTTAGGGGTGAAAAACCATACTGAGATAAACTTGGGCTCTAAGACCTTTCTGAAAAGCCTTCCAAAAGTGAGTGGTAAATGGGTACCCCTATACGATATAATGGTCAATGAGACTGACAGTGCCCAAGTGCACACGCAAGTGAACGTGGTCTTATCAAGTTGTAAAGTGGCTTCAAAGAAGCCCAATTATCGATCTCATAGGGACTTGCATTCACCACCTATCTAATTCTTGTCTAACTAATTGAGGAAAGTAGCAAATAGAGTTTTAGTATTAAACTAAAATTAAACTAATATAATGTAAAAAAATAATGACTTAGGACAATCTATGTATAGAAGCCTAGGGTTAAGGCTTATGAACAATCATACTACATTATTGAACTTCATTCATTAAATTAATTACCATGGTTGATGATTCGTAGGGTTAATTGCATGATTACAGTTTCCTAACCTTTAATTGTTCACTTAAGTTGAACCTTGAAACTACATCGTTGAGCGGCGATGTAATAGTTCACTTAAGTTCTTTACAAATATCACCCTACATATGATTCAACTAATGCTTCTAGGTACATCTATGTCCTAGATGCTAATTCAAAATCCTTATTTTATAAAAGATTACGAACCTTACCTTGCTTATTCCCATGTTCTATCACCCTATTCCCTCTACCAAGTTCACAATATTGACAATTGATGTATTCTAAGGGTAGGTAATCCTTAAAGAGTTAAAACAAGAATAAACAAACAACCATAATGATAATAAAATCAATAAACTTAATTCAAAATGAAAGTAATCATGAATGTGGCTTTAACCCCGGATAGGAGTTTTAGCCTCTAATGGAAATATTCATCATCCAATCCCTTGGATTGATGATACGAACCATAAAGAAACTAAATTAAAGAATGATAAAACCTAAAATGAAATTTTATAGCCTCCAATGCTCCAAGATGTTCAAAAGTTGTCCAAAAGTATGTACAACACATGATATAACATGTATTTATAGTATAGGAGAAAGCCCTTTCCGTGTTAGACAAGAAAACCTTCATTTATTGAGCCCTAGAGTAAGTGAGGCACCACTCTTGTTTGATACCCACTCCAGGTGAGGCGTCCCCTCTAAATCGCCCAAACTCTCTGGAATTTGTCGTTCAGAATTTTTCTAAGGCAAGGAGGGCACCAAAATGAGCCCGCGTCATGGGCTAATCACCTTTAGGACCACCACACTCTATATGGTTGAAATTTTAGGCCTATTATGAATCCACTGTTTATTTGAACAAGTCAATTAGTCATTTATACAACCTACACGTGCCCTAGATATTCCAGGGATCCAAAAATGCATCAATTTGCATATTGTACCTTCGTTGAGCCATTTTGAGGCTATTTGAGTTGTTACCACTTGATTTGAAGCTTTTATATCTTCAATATATAATCATAATCCATTCACAAAGCATACTATATCATTAAACCCAACAATTTAATGCTCAAAACGATACAACATCCAACACGACAAAATAGAAACACGAGCTAAGTATAGGCAAATTTCACTTTGATATTAACTCAAGTTTTAACTCTTCCATTAACTCATATGCATTATGTACAATCATAACACTTTGTTAGACATATAATAAAAGATTTAAAACAATAAGGAACACATAGAACACAATATAATCCAACAAGCTAGGCTAGACAAGCAACTAGCTCACGCTAGAAAGACTAGTTTTCTCTATTGAACTCTAATTGTTTTTTTTAAGTACAAACTTGCTTAAAATTCACCTTGAATCATATAAAAGCATGTTTTAACACATTTATATCATTATTAACCATTATAGCTTAGAATTATCTTCAAAATAAGACAAAAAAGGCTAGAATAATGATGCTAGAATACAAAGACTATATGCAATTTTACCAACTTCCTAAGATAGAGCCTAGCATAATCATCCTTAGCTGAATGTAAAGTATGAACTAGAAAGAAATAGGATGAACCGATAATTTTATCCCCAATAACCCATATAGAATCATGTTGACTATGCATACGAGGTAACCCTGTAACAAATTCCATATTCACCAACTCCCACTTTCAAGTGGGGATGATGGATTTTTTAAACGTACCACTAGGCCTCTGGTGATCAACCTTAACCTACTGATAATTTAAAAACTTAGCCATAAATTCCAAAATATCCTTCTTCATACGATTCCACCAATAGACTTCCTACAAATTACGGTACATTTTAGTAGCTCCTGGGTAAATAGAATATCAGGAACCATGCACCTTTGCTAACATTTGCTTCCTCAAGTCATCCATATTCAACACATAATCTGCCCTGACAATGAATTACACCATTTTCTCTTAGGAGAAAACCTTAACCTTATGATACCAAACTGCCTCTTTCAACTTAGCAAAAATAAAATCTCTGTCTTGCTTTTCTTTTACCTCAGATACCAAGGAAGATTCCAAACCATTCTAAACCCAAACACTACCTTCATCTAGATCAACCATCCGAACACCAAATCTAGTAAGCTGATGAACTTTACAGTCTAATTCTTTCTTATTATCCTCAACATGGGCAACACTTCTCATAGACAATCTACTAAGGGCATCGACTATAATATTGGCCTTACCCAAATTATTCAACACACTCATATCATAGTCTTTTAACAATTATAGCCATCTTCTTTGATAAAGATTTAGATTTTCCTTTGTGAATACATATTATAAACTCTTATGATCAGTAAACACATTAACATGAACCCATAAAGGTAATGGCTCCAAATCTTTAAGGCAAAATCAACTGTTGCAACCTCAAAACTGTGAGTCGGGTAGTTCTTCTCATGAGGTTTGAGTTGTCTAGAGGCATGCACTATAAACTTGCTCCTCTGCATCAACACACAACTAAGACCAACTCTAAAAGCATCACAACATACTACAAAACTATCTTAGATCTCAGTAGGGTCAAAACTGGAGCAAAAGTAAGTTGAGTCTTCAATTCATAAAAACTCATCTTTTAGGAATTGGACCAATGAAATTTAAATTTTGTCTGAGTTAACCTGGACATGGGAGAAGAAATAAAGAAAAATCCCTTAACAAAACATTTGTAGTAATCGGCTAAACCCAAGAAACTCCTGATATTTGATGGAGAAATGGGTCTAGGCTAGTTTGATACTACCTCAAGCTTTTAATGATCAACTCGAATGCCATTACTGGAAATGATGTGGACAATGAAAGCTACTAATTTCAACTAGAATTCACCCTTACTGAACTTAGTAAAACTGGTGACCTCTTACGGAACTGCAAAATACTTCTCAAATGGTCTGGATGTTCACCTTCACTATGAGAATATACGAGGATGTCATCTATGAATAATATGACAAAAATGTCCAAGTACTTCTTGAATACTCAAATCATCAAGTCCAAAAAATCTATAGGAGTATTTTTTTAGTGTAAAAGACATAACTACAAAATGACCATACTGAATTCTGAAGGCTGTCTTTGGAATGTCACTTTCTCTGACTCTAAGCTAATAATAGCCAAAAAGGATATCTACCTTAGAAAAATAATTGGCACCCTGAAGTTGGTTGAATGAGTCATAAATACTTGGAGAAAATACTGATTCTTGATTGTGACTTTGTTCAATTGATGGTAGTTGATACACATTCTGAGACTCCCATCTTTCTTGCACATAAAGAGAACTGAAGCACCCCATGGGGAAACATAAGGTCTGATGAAGACCTTATAATTGAGATTTTTTAACTGTTCTTTCAATTCCTTAAGCTCGGCTAAATCCATTCTATAAGTTGGAATTGAAATAGGCTGGTTGTCTAGGAGGATATCTATTCCAAAAGTTGATTTTCCTCTCAGGATGAACTTCGGGCAGATCTTCAAGAAATATTCTTAGAAACTCATTTACTAGTGGAACAAATTCAAGACTTGGAATCTCAGATTTTGAGTCCTTGACTTGGAAAATATTATAGATGTAAACCTTGTATATCATCTCCTTTGCCTTAAGGTAGGAGATGAATCAACCTATAGGTGCAGAGGTACTACCCCTTCATTATATGACTGGCTTATTAGGAAACTAGGACTGGACTATTTTGTTTCGACAGCAACTAATGCATAACAAGAGTAGATCCAATCCATGTAAAGAATGACATCAAAACCAACCATATATAATTCTATAAGATCGACTGAGGTGAATTTTTAGAACACTGTGACAAAGCAATTTTTGTGCACCCATTTAGCTATGATAGAACTACCAGTGGGAGTAGACACTAAAAAGGGTTTGCAAGAATTTCTTTGCTGACACCAAAGTCTATAAATATATAATAAATTATGAAGGACAGTGTGGCTACAGGATATAATAATGCATACACATGAAGGTGGAATACTTGCATCATATCAGTAACCATATCAAGAGAAACTTCCTGATCCTATTGAGTATGAAGGGCATAGAGTTAATTCTGACGCTGTTCACTAGTTGTACTAGAAGTG
Organism: Capsicum chinense; assembly: GCA_026120095.1. Lineage (NCBI taxonomy): Eukaryota > Viridiplantae > Streptophyta > Magnoliopsida > Solanales > Solanaceae > Capsicum > Capsicum chinense. The sequence continues at coordinate 36,649,498 of JAPEIP010000005.1, forward strand.
ACACCCTACTGAGTCGGGCGTCCTATTGGGACTGCTAAAGAGTTAGTTGGGTCATATTGGCAATTATTTCTTTCTTGTTGGGAAAATATATGGCATTCTTTTATTCGATGGCCTGACTTGACACACCCAAAACACATATCGCTACCTTCTAAGCACTCTTTCTTGTGGTTCTTAACTCATGTTTTGAAAATTAGGTTGGTGCAACAAATATTGATACTACCCTAGGATTTGCTGCCTGGTGCTCTATTCCGATTGTCCTGTCTAAAGTTAGGCACTGGAGCACTAACATAAGATGGGGCTAGAGCTGAGGATTTACTAAGGATGATTATCACCTTCTGAGCTCTATTAAGAGAAGTTAAAACTATAAGTTGAGGCCCTCTAATTCTCTCTTTCCCTTTCTTTGAGCTTCTCCTTCTCAATCTGCTAAGCATGAACTATCAATCTAGAAAGGTCCATCTTCTTAATCAACATAGTTGTCCTACAATCCTTGACAATATCTTCTAAAACACCAGATACAAACTTACTTATCCTGGTCCTAGAATCATCCACAATATTCAGAGCATATCTTGTTAACTGGGCGAACTAGAGTGAATACTCCTTTAAACTCATGTTACCCTTCTTTAAATTAATAAAATGTTGTGCCTTTGCCTTATTCAATTTGAGTGTCAGTAACCTGTCTAAAAAAGTAGTAGCACACTCATCCTACTCTACAAGCCCTACATAAGATTCTCTATCTTTCTTCTACTACTTAACCTAGGTCTGAGTCACCCCTTGCAGTTGGTAAGCAGCTAAATCAACACTCTCACTCGGGGTAACACCCATAATATCAGTAATATTCTTCACATAATCTAAGAACTCTTATGGATCCTCCTCAGATATGGATCTAGAGAATGATGGGGGATTCATCTGAGTGAAATCCAAGATTTTAGCTGTTGCCCTGGTCACTGAAGTGCCTTAGAAATATGACATATTAGATTCTTAAAACAAAGAATTTATGCTTGGACTTAGGTTATCTTGTTGGATATGATGTGGTTTTATGCCCTGTTGTAGATAAAATAGTCTAATAATGGTGTTTGACTGAAAAAAGAAAAAAAGTTCTAGAAAGGTAAAGTATTGGTCAAGCTATGAGTCATCAAGTCATATTACGACTCGTAGCCAAACTCTTCAAGCTACCATAAGTAAGAGTGAAGTGGAGTAACCAAGTAAAGATTGACTATGACTCATAATAAGTGGATACGCGTCATTACAAACAGTCATCAAGAGAATAGTAATATCGCCGAAGTCTTGTTACAAACATTCATCAAGATAATAGTAAAAATAGATGAAGTCCTAGAGTGAAGTTATAAAAGACTACGAGTCATAAGTTCAGACTACGACTCATAGTGAGCAACATAATGAGACCAGTGTGCAAGATCCTGAAGTTTGAGGATCAAATAATAATGTTTGAAGACCATGAGTCATAAGGAATGACTATGACCATGGTGAGGAATGAGAATGACAACAGAAGCTTGAAGTCCTAAAGATGAGAATCACTATAATGCCTACGACTAGCAGCATATGACTTGTAAGAAGATCTTATGAGTTGTAATGATTGTCGACTTAAATTTTCCTTTTCCATTTCTATTAGGATTTCTTTATTAATAGGAGATACTATAAATACCTTTGGGTTATTCCTTTATTAGGTTACACACTTTTACATAACTTCTGATTATTTTATCATACTTTGATTATTGAGATTTTGGGTTTTTTATATTTAATTGGAGATTTTGTATTTTACTCTTTTACCATTGTGCAATTAATTACATGTGTTCTTGATTGATTATAATGGATTTTTTCACAAACATGAGTGGCTAAATTCTTTAGATAGGTATACACTGGTGTATGATAATCGCTAGGATTTAAGATAATCCCTTACTCCCTATTAATCTTGAAACAGAGAGAATTTTACAAATACCACAAAGAATGTTAGAGTAAGTTCGTAATGGTGTTCCTATTAAAGTCTGGGACCCTTAAAATATACCTCCTCCTTCACCTGTTGACCCATAAAATATTACTATTAGGTAGAAAAACAATTTTTAGTAGAGGCAGCTGAAGAGAGAAGAGTAGCTAAGGAGTCCCTATTGGCTCGACAGGCACATCTAGCTTTGCTATAACTGATCAAAGATCATCGAGCGTCATATAAGGCAAATCATCATATAAGGCATGGTGGAGGAGCTAGAGTAGTCCCAGCCTATTAGTATCTACCACCATATAATGAAGATGAAGACATGGTTTATATAGATCTTGATGAGACTAGAGCCATCATTCCACCGGCTTTACCCCCTAATGTGAAGTTCGATATTACCAGCACAATAATCTTGTTGTAAATCTAAAGGGTTTATTTTTTAGGGCACCAATAAATGGTGCAAACATACACCTCTCCAATTTTACTGCAATATGCTCTTTATATACCATCCCTGGAGTGGATAAGGAAGCATTGAGGTTAAGATTGTTCCCTTTTTCAATAAAAGGTGAAGCGTCATTGTGGCTGGGGGAACTCTCTAGAGGCTCAATCATGACTTGGCATGATCTTTGCAAACAATTTTTGAGCCGATTCATCCCTCCTTTTAGGATGTTATAATTAAAAGAGGAGATCTATAATTTTTGGTAGTTACCTACATAGTCTATGTATGAAGCATAGTTTCGATTCAAAAAGAAGTTAATCATGGTAAATCATCATAGGATTCCATGATTCAACTTGTTGGAGATATTCTATAGATCCTTAAATGTTATATCTAGCACAATTGCAGACATAATATATGGAGGTTGCCTTTTACTTCTATGTTGGGAGATTTCCCAAGAGATGTTAGATGAGATTTCTATCACTAATCGAGGATAGCACACTCAAAAGGCTGATAGAGGAGCTGATACATATGCTATTGGAGATACAAGTTACTACAGAGCTAGTACTAATACAATATCATAAGAAGTTACACAACTCAGAACTGATATTGGGCTGTTTTCAAAATAATTTACAATAATAAAGGCTGAAAAGGTGAACGTAGTAGTGGCATATTTATCTACTTCCAATGCTTACAATTCTGATATATATGAGAAAAAAAGTATTTGGATCATGAATTTGAGGGTTTTCGATCCAAAGGGTAAGGAATCAAGGTTAGAAATATTATGGTGATAGGTACCGATATATGAGTAGAAAATGAGAGGGTGATTGAAGGCATAAGGATTACTACAAAGATAAAAGTGACATATCTGTTCTATTAGGTAGATGATATAATGAGTGTAGAATGTAAGAAATGTTGGCAAAATTAGTAAAAGGCCAAGAAAGTTAAGAGACATATCATAAGGAGATTAAGGTAGATCTATCAGGGCTCAATCAGTGCTACTATGATCAAACAAATAGAGCAGTAGTTCAACCAAAATTCAGCCATATTAAATCAAAGGCATCCTATCACTCTTTCTAGTATTATATTTTAACACCCAAAGAATGATAGTCATTTCCATTCTATTACTACTCAAAGTGGTAAAACAACCAATGATTCGCCCATACCCACTGTAAATGAGTCAAAGAATGATATTGATCCTGCTATTGTTGAGGAAGCACCTGATGTAGAAATTAATAAATTGTTAGATATTAAGGATAGTAGTATGGAAGACAAAGGTAAGGGTAAGGTTAAGAAGCCTATTCTGAAAACCATTCTAAGACCTCGACCATCTTACCCTCAAAGATTGAAAAAAAAAGAAGTGAGTAAATATCAGAAGTTTCTATCTATGTTAAAGGATCTATCTATAAACATTCCATTAGTTGAGGCATTCGAGCAAATTCTAGGCTATACAAAATTCGTAAAAGATTTGGTCACTAGAAAGCGGACCGTGAGCTATGAGCCTACTGACAATGTTCATCACTGTGGTACTATTTCCTCTAGATTATTAGTATAGAAGAAGGAAGACCTGGAGCCTTCAACATTCCATACACTATTGGTTCTTTCAAATTTTCTCAGGATTTATGTGATCTAGGAGCAAGTATTAATCTCATGCTGCTAGCTGTGTTTAAGTATTTAGGGTTTGGATCACCAAACTAACATCGCTGAGATTGTTG
>JAPEIP010000005.1:36655731-36666257 GCA_026120095.1 Capsicum chinense
TTACTTGGCTAATTACCTAGCTAGTGATCCCATTCCAGGAGATCTATCTTTCTAGTAGAAAAAGAAATTTTTGCATAAGGTAAGGAAGTTTTTTTTTTTGGATAAACTGTATCTCTTAAGAATCTATCCAGATGGGGTTATTCATTGATGCATCCCTGAAGTAGAGATAATGAGCATTCTTAAGGTTTGTTATGCTTCACCAATTGGGGGTCACCACGGAGGAACTCGCACAGCCCACAAGATCTTGCAATGTGGCTACTACTGTCCTATGATATACGAGGATGCTCATGACTTTGCTTCAGCCTGTGTCCAATTCCAACATTAAGGCAATATATCTAGACGCCATGAACTCCCCATGACACCTATTCTGAAGTTAAAGTTGTTTTATTCATAGGGGATCAAATTCATGGGTCCATTTGTAAGCTCTTTTAGTATAAAGTACATTTTTGTGGTGGTGGACTATGTGTCTAAATGGGTGAAAGCGATTGTGCTACCCAATAATGAAGGAACAAATGTCACCACCTTCCTAAAAAAATTATCTTTTCTTGATTTGGCATGCCATGTATGATTATTGGTGATAGTGGGTCATATTTCTACAATTGCATGTTCAGAAATTGGCTTGAGAAGTATCACATAAATCATAAGGTGGAAACACCTTATCACCCTTAAACTAGTGGACAAGTTGAAGTGTCTAATAGAGAGATAAAGTCTATTTTGGCGAAGACCATTAATGCCAATAGGACTGATTAGTTGAGAAAGCAAGGTGATGTATTATGGGCGTACCAAAAAGCTTTCAAGACTCCCATAAGTAATTCCCAGTATCAATTGGTGTATGCTAAGTTATGTCACTTGCCTATTGAAATTGAGCACAAAACACTATAGGAGTTGAAGAGGTTGAACTTTGAATGACATGATGCAGCGAAGGCGAGAGTGAATAAGTTGAATGAGTTGGATGAATTCTGACTCTGGGCTTAAGAGAGTTCTACACTATACAAGGAGAAGATAAAGCTGCATCATGATTGAAAAATTGAGAAAACAGTATTTGAGCCAGGTGACCAAGTATTGTTGTATAATTTGAGACATTACCTATTTCAACGCAAATAGTATGGGTCATTTACTGTGGTGAGAGTGTTTCCATATGGTGCTTTAGAATTGAAGAATTATGGTAAATCCCCATTCTAACTAAATGGACAAAGGTTAAAGCACTATGTTAGTAACACAGAAGAAGTTAAGGTAATTGATAATTTGAGCATTGGTGAGTCTGAGTAACCAACGCAACTGAGTCGCGCTAAAACGTTAAATCAGGTGCTACATGGGAGGCAAGCCACCGGGTTGGTTGGTGAAGTCTGAGTATCCAACCTAGCCACGTCGTGTTGCGACATTAAATCAAGTGTTGCATGGGAGGCAACCCATGTTTTGTATTTAGTAAATTATAGGGTAACATGTGTGTTTAGTGTGCAGGATTGGAATTGCAGGATTTAACCAGAAAAATTATTCATATCAGGCCATATAATGCTCTTTACAGGTTATAACCAAAGATTATGACTCATGAGAAGGATTCATAAGTACTTGGAACTTTGCGAATTTTTAGGTAATTGGCCTCTAGAGTCATTAAGACTCTCAGAACGAGTCGTAGTTAGTGACTACAACTCGTTACCTTAAGTCGTAATGACTGGAGACCTAGGTAAGGTTCCAGTATTTATGGAGCAAGTCTAAAACCCATAAGAAAAAGCAATGAGTCATAATCAAGACTCATAAACAAACCTAGCAGTTAAGGCATAATGGGTCAACCCAGCCAAAATTATGATTTAAAATAAAAGGGGCAACCAAAATGGGAACCCGGCCTTTCAATTTACAGACTCCCTCCATTGTTCTTGTCGAGGAAAACTCCAAAACCCTACACATTCACTATAAATCACCAAATTAATCAATTCCATTCCTCCCAAAATTCTACACATTCATTATGAATAGGGCCTAAAGTTGTTTGAAGTCAAGAAATCCAAATCTCATGCAAACAAGTAAGTGTTCACACTTAAAAGCTCTATTTATTTAGTTAATTCAAATATGCATATACAAAGGTATTAGAACCCTATTCTTGAAAATTGTGCTACGTATGGTGGCAATGAGAGTGAAAATAGACCTTGTTATATAGAATTGTTCTTAAGGTTGAATTTAGGAAGTACTGAGTTGTGTTTTAATGTTATATGATACAAAATGATTGAACATTGGGGCCAACTCAGTCTAAACTCCCATGTTACAGTGGGTATAGGACTCCTAACAACTCATAAACATAGTAACTAGTAATTACGAGACTCGTAACTACTGATAGCATAGAGGATTAGAAGAGTATGGGTTCTTGTGTCACTATGATTCAACTAAATGGGTCATAATCAACCCCTATGACTCATAGTTAGGAGTCATAATGACTAAGGAAATTGATGCAGTCTATTAAATATTACTAGTCAACTTACCAGTGTTGGTAAAGAGTCGTAGTCTATCCACACGAATTATTAGGAGGACTCATAACCTGACCAGCTACAACTGACCTAACTTCTTTGCATACATTATGACTTTCCCAAATGAGTTGTATCCAGTCGCTACGACTTATACCCCTTAGTCTTATAGAGTCCAATACATGCACACTAAAACAAAATTTTCTTATTTTCCTTTGCTCTTCATAGAATTCACTAATTCGTCTTATGCAAATAGGTACTCATGGCTCGAAAGGGTGATTCATCCTCAAAGAAAAAGAAGAACATGAAGAAAAAACCTGCCCCAAAGTCTTATTATCATTGAGAAATAAGGACACTGATAAGAAAAGTGGTGACCTTGAAGAATACCCAATAAAGGGGAAGGTGAAGCCACGGGAGAAACTACCTCAGGGTAAGAAAATAACTATAGAGGAAGCCATACCTCTCAGGAAGACACCAAAAATGAAACATCCCAGCACTTCCCCACTATATTTACCATTATCTTCTGATGACGACAATGATGATGACGATGATGATGAAGAATAAAATAATGATGATTTAGGTGAGGAAGATTTGAGCTACTATTATGTAAAAGTTAAAGAGCGGGGGTGATGAGCATTCTACTCCCGTTGGCATCCAACCACCACCACTACAACCTCAAATCCCATTATCCATTAAAGCTGCTTCAATTCCCATAGTTGAATGGTAGAGGTACCCGGAGATACAGCAAAAATATAATGATGGGTTGTAGTAAACCCAACCACGGGTAACCCAAAGAAAGTAATATATCTGGAGCGCAGGTTGACCCTTGCAGGTATGTCTGAGATGCCTGAGTTTGAGGTTTGGTTTCAACAATACAATATCCAATGAATGACCATAATCCCCAAAAAATTTTGCCCTTTATTAGTGTGGGAGTTTCACGCATCTTACAAAGTGGAGATGAAGATGAAATTCCTACAGGGCAACTTGTGGAAGGGTGGTGAGCCAATTACTTCATTTACTATTTGGGAAGTTTGGGTAAATATCTCCCCATAGAATATTGTGATATTCTTGCACAAACCTGATTTCCAACCACTAGTGAATATGGCTGAAATTGAGTATTGCATGGATGAAATGGGCAAATAACAAGGAAACAAATGGGTACAATAGATAATATGATGCAGTTTTAGTTGATAGCAAGTATTATTGCCACAAATAGATAAGAAACGAGTTGGGTAGTTGGTGGTCCGAGAGTGATCTTTCACCAGATTGCCAAAAATATGCTAAACTTCAAGGAAAAGGTGTGGTGGACTGTTGCTTGACATAGATTGTGTCCCATAACTGGGGAAAATATTCTCAGTCTAGTCCGCACAATATTAATTGTTGGACTCATGGTTGGGTATGAGTTTGACATTGTACAATTCATTTCTAGAGATATACATGACCGAGTGGTGGTTACTGATGTGATTCTAGCATTCACATATTTATTGACTTAAATATGCTTAGAGGCGGGGGTGCTAGAATCAGAACTAGATTAGTATACTGAGTCAAAGAATACCACTGACTTGGGGTTGATTTGGGATGCAGCTAATCTTATGACTAGGCAGGCAAAACAAGGAGCAACAATGCTAGTTGAAATATTATAGTAGATGACACCTTGGTTGAGGTTAAGCTATCTAAGATGCAGCTTTCTTATGAGCTGGTATATCTAGTGCTCCTACTGCCCTATATATTGTAGCACCATGTCTATCCACATTTAAATTAGTTTTGGTATGCTATGTGATCATTACACAAGCTATGTGGAATGATGTTATGAAAAAATTATACACCATGGAGAAAAAGGTATTGTTGATAGAAATAGGAGTAGAACCCTGGGTTAATAATAGACTTGATGACCAAAGCACATGGATGCAGAAAAGGTTAGATGGCTTTGAGCAGAGTATCACTCCCCAGCTTAAAGTTGTTCAAGCTCTAGATTTAGCTGGAGTTAAGGTGGAGATAATAGAGTTGCAAAAATTGGTGAATGAGTTACACGAGAGGCCATATTTTCCCATGATCATTATTATATAGGTCCAGTCAGAAGACGAGGTCAAAAATATTTGGGGTATTGAAAGTGAAGAGGAAAGTAAAAAAAATAAGAATAAGAATAGAAAGAGATGAAGCACCAAAGAAAAAACATTGAAGCAACAAAAAGAGCAAGTCTGCAGAGTGAAAAGGATTGGGAAATAAGGATCCAAGTGATGGCGATGGGGGCTAGTAGTTCGAGACCTGCTAATGCTTTTGAGAGGTACAGTGATTTATTTCTACCACCTGATCCATCACTGAGTGCACCGGCCGTAACCCAGTGCCATGATTGCCCAGGATATCCTAATAGCTATAGGGACTACTGTTGAGGAGAGTGGGGCCTAATTTAAGGGTCCCTATGATGATCTACTATGATCTGGTGCCTAGGGAGCCTAGGTATGTTCTCAATCCTTATTTTACATTGGTACATGCACTAGGGATAGTGCATAGGGTTTAGTTGGGGGTAGGGGTGTAGCAAAGTCACTGCAGGTTATAGTTGTCGTGTTTAAAAAATTATACGTGATGGTATGAATGATGAACTAGTATGTGTTTGTGTGTTATTGTGTGGTGAGTAAGTGAGAAGAATGAAATGATGTGCATAGGTAGTCGATAATTTATGCAGAACATGTGCTAATGATTTTGTTCTATTTGAAAAATTTATATTCCTTATGAAAAGTTTTATGATAAACTGTATGATTTGTGTGCACGTGTGATTGCTGAGAATATCTTATTGGCGTTACAATTAGGAATAAGATAACTATGGCATGTAGGCGCATGAACTGGATAGGTGGTGACTGATAATATGACCTTGTACAAAGTGGAGTGTAAGGCTTTACTTAGTTCCCAGTGTGTATGGACTCCAGAACTTGCTCGATTACTTTTTCCTAGAGTTTAGGATGGTTGGTTAAGATATGATCAAAGGCCATTTTTTGTTAGTCCTCTTGAGCATAAAATTCCAAAAAAATTGAGTTATGAATCCCTTGATCCCAAATTTGAGCCTAAGAGATCGAATTTTGTTGTTCACATTGATTTCACCTTATCGATTGACTATAATGAACCTGTTTTGGACCTGTTTATCCTTGGACATTCTGCCCCTCAATTCAGGTAAATCTCTTAAGTTGAGGGTGGCTATCATAAAGGTGCATAGGGAAAAATGGGTACAAAGAAAGAGGTGCAGATAGAAAAATAAATAGGGGTGGGTGTGGTAAAAATAAAAAATCAAGAAAAAGAAAATGAAAAAAAGAGAAAAAGAAAAGACAAAGAGAATGAGAAAAGAGAACCACAGCCAGCCTAAAAATAGGCATGAGAAAGAACAAAAAGGGAGAGATAAGCACAAATTGAATAAAAAGTTCCCAAACATACCATAAACCATCTCCAACCTTGTGTCACAAACCTAGGAAAGTCCTATAATGACCTTAGCCTGACTATCTAAAAATATTAGGAAAGAGCATAAGGGAAATCCTATGGTATTTTGTGTACACTGATTCGAACTTCTTTGGGAGTGTGAGCATCTATAGACTGTCTTTGAAATAATTGTCCAAATTAAAATGATATATAGGGACTCCTTTGACTATGAGGGTGCATGGGTTGCAATGTCAGGTTATGTATCTGTCTGAGTAAGTTTATGTTGCTTAGGCCAAGTGGTTCGTCACTAATGTAATACCACATTTTATTCCTTTGGGTCACACTTTGGTATTGAATTATTATACACAGTAGCATTTTTAAATAGTAAAATAGGAGGTAGGTATAAGTGTTATTGTGCTAATTGATAAATTGAATGCCAAATGTGACTGACTTTTTGAAGTTAAGCATCGTGTTATTGTGCGTTTGATTTTTGTTTTGCCTGAGGACATAAAAAATATATATGGTGAGGGTGTTGATGTTCCTTGGAAACATGGCACATTAGATCTTTAAAAAAAGGAGTTTATGCTTGGACTTAGGTTATCTTGTTAGATATGATAATATTTTATGTTCTATTATAAGTAAAATAAGTTGACAGTGGTGTTGGACAGAAAAACAAAAAAAAATTCTAAAAATTAAAAGTACTAGTCAAGCTACGAGTCGTCAATTAACCTTACGACTCATATCCATACTTGAAGCTGAGAAACCACGTAAAGATTAACTACGACTCATAAGAAGTGCATCCGAGTCATTGTGAATAGTAACAATCATCAGGAAAATAGTGAACATAGATAAATTCCGAAAGTGAAGTTATCATAGATTATGAGTCGTAAGGTTTGACTATGACTTGTAGTAAGCAATCATAATGAAACTAGTGTGCGTGATCTTAAATTTTAAGGCTCAAATGATAACGAGTGAAGACCATGAGTCATAAGGACTGAATAAGACTCGTGGTAAGAAATTGTAATGACAGCAGAATCATGAAGACTTAAATATAAGAGACACTAGAATGCGTACGACTATTAGCATACTGTAATATCCCGCATTTTTGGATTAGAATGTAAACTGTCATTTCTTCTCATAAAGGTTACAAAAGCCATAAATTCAATGCAAATTTAGTGTGTTGATCAATTATGTAGTATGGAAATCTATTTAAGCATGAATTAAGATTATAGAAGTCCCCTAACTCAAGGACGAGTTGAAAGATTTCCAATCGTTCGAGTTTGAGTAAGAATCAAAACTTAGGTCAACTTCAATGAACTATGACTCATTATATATGATGAACTAGGTGGCCTACTATACACCAAATTATAGATAGTTGAATAAGCTTTCCAACTATATAAGATTTGTCGAAATCTGATTACCGGATAACGAGTTATGGCTAATTTAAATTTTAGCTATAAGACGAATGCCATTTCAGTGCATGGCGCAGCGCGCCAGAGGCCAAAATGGCACTCGTCAATTTCCAGCAAGCCTCCGCAATAGTCTTGCTTCGCGACAAACTTCCAGGTCTCAATAATTGTCATTTTTCCAAGCTTTGTGTTGCGCTGGAGCCAAAAATGGGGCTCCAATTTCAGAATTTTAGTCAAGGGAATTTTGGTCTTTTCTACCCATTCCTACCCTCTATATATGTCCCAGTAAAGGGACAAATCTCATTTTTTCTCTCTTCCATTGCAAGAATTAGGTTTTTCTCCCTATAATTCCAATCTAATTATCTCTAGTAACTCAAGATTCAACCATGGGAATTCAGAACAAACTGGAGATTTGGAATCCCTAGATCGTAAGCTTCAAGAAGCACCTATTATTTTCGCATATAGAGGTACGTGGGGTTATCCTAAAACTCTCATGGGCTTAAAAATTCATGTTCTAAAAAATGGAGGTGTTGAAAACTATGAATTTAATCATGTTTTAAGCATCTCTACGATATTGATTTGATCTTTAGGCCTATTCCGAAGTGATTTGATATATCATGTATGTATATGCTTGTGATTCGAAAAGATGTTTACTTGAGAGCATGCATTATATGAAACCCCTCTCTTGATGTGAAATTGTTACAAATTTTCATATGATGTAAATTATTTGAAATCATCTTGACAAGCATGACATGAAATATTTTGAAAGTGGATATGATTTTTGACTTGCAAGGAGAGGGTGGTTATGTTGAAATATGATGAATATAATGGTTTCATGAAATAATGATGTCATATTGATGGCTTGCAAGTCGGGTATGACGGTACCCTATAGAATATGATATGTGATTGAATTAAATGGAGTTGAATGCATTGATTTTAGACGAGACAGGTGGATGCCCGAAGAAGGCATTTGAGTGTAAGGGCTCATCGATGGAAACCGTGTTTTCCGACATGGTAATTTGGTACCAGACTAAGTGATCTTATGTACCTGACTTTATTCCATTCCCAAATTGGGACTATGATTAGGAGCCCTGCTTTGTGATCTTGTGTACTACCATACTTTATTGGGTCTAGACACCGTGTTGTATGATCTTGTATGTCTTCCCCTAACTTATACTCTAATCTTAGAGGCAACTGAGGTTTGACAATTGGTGTAAATATTATATGAAGGGTATTCCACCTAGCTCAGCTACATTGCATTGTTGTTGGAAAATTATTACATTATGCCCATTGTGCTTTTCAAATGATTTGATACGAAATGCCTTTATAATGGCTCTCACTTATATTCTATAAAAATGTTATATTTTTGTTTTGGATTTCTCTGTGTACCAGTACTTTTGTATTGACCCCCTTCCCTCCTAGGTTCGGAGGCACAGTCTAGAGGTCCAGATAATTAGTAGATTTTTCAGACAGATCTGCAGAGTCGGGTGGTGAGCCTTCTATTTTTTGAAAGGCCTTATGTTTGGCAGATTAATTATTATTTAGTAGTTTTAGGTCCACTGGGGGCCTTGTGCCAGTTTTCAGATAGTTTTTTATTTCATTTATGTAGTAGATATTTCGCACACGGGTGTTCAGATGTCAATAGATATTGTGGGACATTATTTCTCCTTTGTTGATTTTATTTGATTTATGACCATGTTTCCGTAATATTGTGAATCTTCCGCATATCCTATTATCATATGAATTATGTGCATGATTACTAGATAGATAGGAGTGTTTTAGGTCTTCATGGTTTGGAATGCTCATCATGGTCAGGGCCCCGGTTCTAGTCATGACAAACTTAGTATCAAAGCATGGTTCATGGTTCCAGGGTGTCTACGAAATTGTGTCGGGTAGAGTCTTATTTATGGCTGTGTAGCGCACCACACTTATAAGAAGAAGGCTATCAGGCGTTTAGCAATTTTTCTCTTTCTTCATGTTCTAATTCGTGCAATAGAGTCAGAATGTTCCTCCTTCATGCTCTAATTTGAGCTATGGTGACATTCATACGAAAGTAAAATCATCCCAAATTCATTCCTTACTCTGATATTCTTAGACCCATCACATTACTGGGGTGATTCAAGTGCAGAAGTTTAGAGTCTAAATGGTATAGTCCCTTCGGATCGCATCATATAAGATCTTAAAATTGTGCAAAGACTTGAGAAGAGTCTGTTATTGCTTCAGAGTATATTGGTTCTAGTGTGAACCTTGATCTTAATGAAATCATGCTTTTCAGCCTTCTGTATTGAGTATATTCGGCCATTTTCAAAAATTTATATTATAGATGTCATGCTTAAGGGAAAAGATATGTAGTAGAAGTGTTAGAATTGTATTTTCACCTAAATAGTAGTATAAGTTAAAGTGTCGGTGTTATGACCTATTGGTAGCTAGTAGCGTGTGGATTGTATGATAATTTATGGGGGAAATATTTGACTTAGATTTTTTTTTATCTATACAAAGTAAGATGTGTATTCTCAGATTATGGAATATTGTGTGACAAGTTTCCATCTCTTGAAAATATTTTATCATCGTGTTGATGAAACTAAAAGGTCTAGTGAAGACGTGTAGGGCTCTTTTGATTCAGTAGCATAGTTGCCTTGTCATTCATTTTATTTTCTTGTTCAAACAACAAAAATCAAAGTCTAGTGAAGCAGTGTAAGGCCTATTTCGATTCACTAGCAATTTGTCATTCAACGTGTTGTTCTTGTATTAGTTGAATATATGTATAGCTGAATCTTTTTGCATGAGATAGATTGGGTAATGAAGCGATTTATCCTTGTGTGTTAGTTTATAAGTAGAAGATAGAGAAGGAGTTATTAGGTGAGGTGAATTGTCCTTTCTTGAAGTATGAAAATGGCCAGATTAGCCAGTAGATTATAAGTATAAACTCATGGTTGTTATGGAATTTGAAGGTAGTGTAAACGTATGCTTGGGTAAGTAATTGTGATGTGAGAAAAAGTATAAGTATATACATTTGTGCGGGGTTATAATATAAGGATAAGGTTGACCTTGTTTATTATGATATAAGGATAAGGTTGTAAACTAGTACTACTTGTGAAATGGTATGTAGCAGATTTTTAAGATATTTGGGTAGAATGTCCCAATTTGATGGATTAGTATATTTATATTATGTTGCATTCTTCATTGGTGGTAAATGATTGATACTAAACTATAGGCTTGAATTTAAATAGTGTGGTGGTAAATAGTGGCAAGAGTTTGA
>JAPEIP010000005.1:36671875-36696814 GCA_026120095.1 Capsicum chinense
TACTAACATCTCTGCCTAACTGACATAGGAACCTTCATCCTTATGTTCACTTGGTGCTAAGTGTTACTCCTTGACAGGGCCCAAGTGCACATGCAAGTGTACGTGGTCTACCAAGTAATATAGTGGCCTTTAAGAAAACTGAGTTATCGATCCCACAGATACTATATTTGGCAACAATATGGTTTTAGTTCATACTTTAGATTCAATTGATGCGAGAGTAACCAAATAAAGAGTTTGGAAATTATAAATTAAAACTAAACAATGCATAAAGTAAAGGTCTTGAGACAATCAATATGAGAAAACCCAGGGTTGAAGCACTATGAACAATCATATTATGCTATTGGATTTCATTCGTTAACTTGCTTATCATGAATTTTGATTCATAGGGTTAATTACGTAATTATGGTTTCCCAACCTCTAATCTATTACCTAAGTTGAACCTTACACCTATCTCGTTGAGCGGGGATGTAATAATTCACTTAAGATCTTTACAAATATCATCCTACATATGAATCAAATAAGGTATCTAAGTACATCCTAGTCCTAGAGACTAATTCAGGTTTCTTATTTTGTAAAGAATCAAGAACCATGCTCTGCTTATTCACATGTTCTATCGCCCTATTTCCTCTCTCGAGTTCATAAGGTTGACAATGGATGTATTGTAAGGGTCTCGACTCCTCAAAATAGTTAAAACAAGAATAAGCAAACAACCATTATTGATAAGAAAAGAAAAAAAACTTAATCCATAACAATAATAATCATGTTCTAGGCTTCAACCCTAGAAAGAGGGTGTTTAACCACGCATAGTCGTAATCCCAATCACAATATTGTAATTAACGACTACTAACATGTATAAACTAAATTAAAATGATAAAAACCTAAGTTATGAAGTTGTATCATCCTATTTGATGTTCCCAAACGTCCCAATATGATTAATAATGACTACAAAGATGTATTTATAGTAGACAACAAGTTCCAAGCCGATTAGGATTCAATTGCGTTCCTTAGCCGTGTTTAAAGTAGGGTCGCGATGCAAGGATGGCTTGACTTGAATAGGGGTCATGATGAACTAGATACTTGGGTAAAGTAGGGGTCACAATATGAGGCTTGCTTGACTCAAATGGGGGTCGCGACACACCCCTATCGCGACACCTCTTTGGAATTTGCTTCTTAAAATTTGGTTAAGTATTGGACGTTCCTCCATTTATCCTTGACTTTGTGGTGTATTTACCATGGTTTTACATCCTACAAATCATCTATATATCATCATAATAATATTGTAATGGATTCTACAAGAACACACCACATGAATTAAAAGAACAAACAACACTATATCCATAACGATTATTCAAAAACAAGAGCTTAAACTAGGGTGATTCCCATGGTCTTCCACTCAATGTTTTGCCTCTTTCCTTAGCTCATTTGAAATTTGTACACTTCCAAAAAGTTTTTAAACATATCATAACACATTTAAACCCATAAGAAACACATAGAACTCAATAGAATCCAACAAGATAGACGACAAGAGCAACTAGCTCAAGCTAGGAAGACTAGTTTTCTACATTGAATTCAAATTTACTCTTTAAAGTACCAACTTACTTGGAATTCAATTGGAACCTTATGAAAACATGTATTAACACATTTATCTCATTATCAACCATTATGGCTTAGAATAATCCTCAAAACAAGGATAAGAAGGCTAGAATAGGGATGCTAGAATGCATAAATACACCCAACATCACCACCCCTTACTTAAAACCTTATTCGTCCTCGAACAACTCTTAACTACAATAATCATTAATTAAAGAGACACTACACTTCTTCTAAATTCAATCTAGCACTACAATGACAACATGGAATGCAAGTTATTCACTAAGCACGTTATTTACACAATTTATAGCTCATGAACACTACTCTAAAACTCTCTAGCCTCAAGAATTGACTCACCAAGTTGGAAAACTCATACTTATCATTCAATCAAAGACATCATTTAAATCAGCCACATTCATCAAGCAAGTTCCCCTCAAGACAAAAGAGTTACCCATAATTGCTCATAATAATGCAACTTACAGCATAATGGGTACAAGAATCAAATTACGCTCACCCTCACAAAGAATTTACAAGTTACATACAATGAACCATAGGCTTTCCCTTAGTGTAATGATCCACTAATAGTAGAATGTAACGCTTAGGATCAATGAGGACTTTTTCTAGTTGTAATGTAGGTTAAGGGACTGGTAGGAACTATTTGGGAATAGTGATTAACCTCTCTATGAACTTTAATACACTACATTATACATTGAAAACCAATCTTCAACAACCAAGGTACACTTATTCATCCTCCCTTATATTTTGTTTTGCCCCATCTCTCTTATGTATTTTCACAAACACTTGGTGGACACATAGTTACTACCATAAGAATCAATGTTTCTCTTTTTTCACAGTGATAGAAATATTTATAACATCAATTATATCACAACCATAAACCACACATCAATTATAAACCAATAACTATTACCTCGGGGCATCAATTTCACCTTTTTCTTCTTTAATTTCTCAAAATCCTTACTAAATCAATTTTTTATTAATACACTTAGAAGCTTTATGGATCAAATTCTGGTCTATCAAAGAAGGGATTAGGCTATATATGAGGTTGCCAAAGAAAAAGCTAAAGGCTCAATGGGGGTTAACTAGGATAAAGCACAAGGGTAGGTAAAAAAGGTATAAAATAAGGCTATCAAAGAAATGCCTAAATCATCTCCTAAACCCACATTCTTTATTTTGCTTCACACACAGCAGACAATTTCTAGACATTACATGTAATAAGGAATATACAAAAATCTCACACACACATGGAACATGCTCAACTCAATAGGATCATCATAGAACCTAAACAAACAATAGCATAAATTCAAAATTAAGCCACAATGAACAAGAGTCATAAACTTAAGCCTAGGAGTTTTAAAAATAGCAATTCACATCAATCAACATGCTTTTATAAACAAACCACTTGCATTATGTAATCAAAAATAGAACCAACAAGAATATCTTAATTATTCCTAACCTAAATTTTTTTTAAACTGAGCCAATTTTGGGAAATTCCCCACACTTAAAAGTCTACTTTGTCCCTAAAGTGAATTTAAATGTAAAAAGATAGAAATACTCCATGAGGCCTCTAGGCCTAGCTAGTAGCCTCTTCACATATAAAGGAGTTCCATGTGACCCCACACTCAATCTTTTCCATGCTTTAAGCTTAGGTTTATGGTACTCAGACTTTCCATTAACCTGTGACTCAACGAAAAACAAAAACTACGTGAAATAAATAACTATAAAACTGGAAAGAAAACATACCTAATTAACTTAGGTTGCCTCCCAAGCAACGCCTGATTTAGTATCACGGCACAACCTATCTCAACTCAGCCATATTGCTTTATTTTTTTCCTCACACTTAGAGGCCATCTTCTTATCCTTTTTACCTCTTTGGGTATGAATTCTCAAGAGCAGTAGGTTTCTCGACTTTATCCTTTTTAGGATCATCAACATCTATCATGTCAGGCTTAGAAGATAGAGTCTTAGGAAGCTCAATCAGGTAGTTTGAAGAGGTCTTTTATGGACTAGCCACCCCACACTTTTCCCCTTAAATAACACTAATCATACATAAATCTTTAACTTGGGACGCAATTATGTATGCTTTGTACACATCAAACACCACCTTTTTATCCTCTACCCTTATTTTGATCATGCCTTCCCTAACATCAATTAACGCTCCTCCAATTGCTAAAAATTAACACCCCAAGATGATTGGTACATATTCATCTGCCTCAAAATCAAGAATAATAAAGTCAGCAGGTATACTAAATTTACCAACCTTTATGAGGACATCCTCAATTATTCTATCCAGACGCGTGAATTACCGGTCTGCTAACTGCAATACCATAATGGTCAATCTCAACTCTTCCAAGCCTAATGTTTTGAACAATGATAGGGGCATTAAGTTAATTCTCTCCTCTAAATCACTAAAAACATGGACTGCTTTGCTCCCAATTTAAATAGGGATAGTAAACTTCCCCTGATCTCTCAATTTCTAGGGAATTTTCTGTGTCATAACCACACTACACTCTTCAGTGAGTATTATTGTTCCCACATCCTACAATTTCACCTTCTTCGCCACCACATTCCTCAAGTACTTTGCATACTTAGGTATATTCTGCAAAATATCTAGCAAAGGTAATTTAATATGAAGCTCTTTAAATATATCAATGAACATTTTAAATAGGGCATCCTCTTTCACTTTTATATGCCTTTGAGGGAAGGGCAATGGTAGTTTCTTCTTCACTTCTGGTTCAACAAATTTTTCTTTCAAGTACTCATACTTCCTTAAATTTTAAGCAACTCTGTCTTTTACATATTGGGTCACTATATTAGCATCTACCTCTTTTGTTGCCTTGGGAGGTTCTCCTTGAAGGTCTTTACCACTTCTTAAGGTGATTGCCATAACCTTCTTTGGATTTTTTGTATCTGCTGGCAACCTACCTCATGGTCTAGTATTTATTACCTATGATAATTGCCCCACTTGGAATTCTAAGCTTCTTATGTCCGCTTGCTGATTCTGTAGTTTTGCCTTCTGACTTTTTAAATTCGCAAAAAATTATGCTTGACCTGCTAAGAGTTATTTCATCATCTTTTCTATATTACTCATTGTCTAATTTGATTGGGTTTGCAGTTGTGGAGCATTCTATGGCTGATTTAGTGGCTGAGTCTGCCACTTTATGTTGTAGGCATTCCCATAATTTTTCCTTTGAGCATTACCTACATACATCACAGATTTCGAATTTAAAGCACACATAGACACTGCATAACCACTATTTATACATACCTCATACTAACTCGCAGCTTGTTGGACGACATTGACTGTGCCTGCAGGTTGTGTTTCTCCCAACATCATGCTGCTGAATGATGCATTGATCAAAT
The DNA here is from genome assembly GCA_026120095.1 of Capsicum chinense. Classification (NCBI taxonomy): domain Eukaryota; kingdom Viridiplantae; phylum Streptophyta; class Magnoliopsida; order Solanales; family Solanaceae; genus Capsicum; species Capsicum chinense. Next base: position 36,676,847 of record JAPEIP010000005.1, read on the forward strand.
TATATAGTGCAAAAACCTGTGCTGATAAGGCTGTGAATTGATTTACCTCTAATACACCTCCAATTCTTTTTGTGGGACTTTTAAAGTCTGAATGCCAATCTAGATTTTCTTGTGCTATGAAGTTCAGTAATGTGTACAACTCATCATAAGTTATCTCCAACGCTTGACCACCTGCGGCTGAATCTAGAAAAATCTTTGTATTATGATCAAGAGCTTCTTCAATAGTGTGAGAAAGTACTTCATTCGACTGTTGGTAATGTGGATAATCTTGAAGAAGAGCCTTGAAGCATTCCCAAGCATGATAGTGTTTTTCATTAGGCTTCTATTTGAACCTCACTATCTCACTGCGAAGTCTCGCTGTCTTTCCTGATGGAAACAATCTAATGAGGAACTTTTTGGCATAGTCATCCCATGAGATGATTGAATTGGCCGGCTCCGTATTTAACCACCTTTTAATGTCCTCCAAAAGTGATTGGAGAAACAGTGTCCACCTCACATAATCTAGAGTCACCCTAATAGGAGTGAATGTATAAGCAAGCTCAATAAAAGTCTGCAAGTGGACTTATGGATCCTCGTGTGAAAGCCCTTCAAATTGTCCACTACTAATAAGAAGCTGCACCATATTATGTTTTAACTCAAAATTCCCCCTAGCTGCTGGTCTTTGAATTGGGGAAGTCTTCATTGGAAGTGGGACTGCCACTTCTCTAACCTAACTACTAGTTGCTTGTTGTTAAACTATAAGAGCAGTATTCTCTTGGCCTTCTAGGATTTAAGGAATTCTAGGGAAAAGGATTGCTTCCTTCCTGCATTGATGGTAAAGTTTATCAGGTTCTGGTCTTGGTTATACCAACTCCCGATCCCTTGACAACTTATAAACTTAAGAACCTATTTCTTGCAAAAACAAAAAAATAAGACCAAGCGTAAAAACACAAAATAAATCTAAAAATAAAACTAAAATAAACAATTGCCAAATAATAAGTCCCCGGTAACGGTGCCAAAAAAACTTGACAGCGCCCAAGAACACATGCAAGTGTATGTGGTCTACCAAGTAATATAGTGGCCTTCAATAAAGCCGAGTTATCGATCCTCTAGAGACTAGATTTGGCAACGATTTGGTTTTAGTTCACACTTTAGATTCAGTTGATGCGGGAGTAACCAAATAAAAAGTTTAAAAATTTTAAGTTAAAACTAAACAATGTGTAAAGTAAAGGTCTTAAGACAATCAATAAGATAAAATCCAGGTTGAAGAACTCTGAACAATCATATTATGCTATTGGATTTCATTCATTAACTTGCTTATCGTGGTTATTGATTCGTAGGGTTAATTATGCGATTATGGTTTCCCAACCTCTAATCTATTACTAAGTTAAACCTTACACCTACATCGTTGAACAGGGATGTAATAATTCACTTAAGCTCTTTACAAATATCATCCTACATATGAATCAAATAAGGTATCTAAGTACATCCTAGTCCTAGATACTAATTCAAGTTTCTTATTTTGTAAAAAATCAAGAACCATACTCTGCTTATTCCCATGTTCTATCGCCCTATTTCCTCTCTCGAGTTCACAAGGTTGACAATGGATGTATTCTAAGGGTCTCAAATCCTCAAAATAGTTAAAACAAGAGTAAGCAAACAACCAATATTAATAAGCAAGGCAAACAAATTTAATCCATAATAATAATAATCATGTTCTAGGCTTCAACCCCGAAAAGAGGGCATTTAGCCGGCATAGTCATAATTGCAATCACAATATTGTAATTAATGACTACTAACATGTATGAACTAAATTAAATTTATAAAAACCTAAGTTATGAAGTTATAGCAGCTTCTTTGATGTTCCCAAACGTACCAAGACAATTAATAATGACTACAAAAATATATTTATAGTAGACAACAAGTTCAAAGACGATTAGGATTCAATTTTCATTCCTTATCCTTGTTTAAAGTAGGGTCGCGACACACCCCTATCTTGACACCTCTCTAGAATTTTCTTTTTGAAATTTGGTTAAGTGTTGGACGTTCTTCCATTTGTCCTTGACTTTGAGATGTCTTTCCCATCGTTTTACATCCTCAAAATCATCTATATATCATCATATTAAGATCACAAGGGATTCTACAAGAACACACCACACGAATTAGAAGCACAAACATCACTATATCCATAACTATGATTTAAAAACAAGAGCTTAAACTAGGGTGATTTCCATGGTCTTCCACTCTATGTTTTTCCTGTTTCCATAGCTCAATTGAACCTGTTAAACATGAAACAAGTTTTTCCACATATAATAACCTATTTAAAACTGTAAGGAACACATAGAACTCAATATAATCCAACCAAATAGACTAGACAAGCAACTAGCTCAAGCTAGGAAGACTAGTTTTCTACATTGAACTCAAATTGTCTCTTCAATGTACCACCTTATTTGGAATTCACTTGGACCCTTATTAACACATGTTTTAACACATTTATCTCGTTATCAACTATTATAGCTTAGAGTTATCCTTAAAACAAGGCTAAAAAGGCTAGAATAGGGAAGCTAGAATACATAAATACACCCAACATCACTCCCAACTGAATAACTCTAATGTTTAACTAAAACATAAAATGAATAATGATATGCTCAAGTCATTTTATTCTAAAATTAATACTGTATATAAAAATAAAGGAATCATGAACTTGTAAATTGATTTATGTTTAAAATCATGGTATTGGGTGTTCATAATCCACCAGCATAGACTAATGCAATTGATCATAAAGTGGTAAAACTGACCATAATCTAGAAAATAATAATGAATACTCAGCATGTAAATAACTGATTTTGATATGGACAATGAAGATTATCAAACGTACGGAAACACAATTCTTATGAGGGAACATATTTTATGGTACATAATCAAAACAATTAAGAGAAAGTGATGATAAAATTTATATTTAACTTAAAGTTCAGTAAAGATAGGAAAAAGGTTTGCCTTTGTAATTTTTGGGAATTTCTTGGGACTCAATGAGTGAAAAGGGCCTATTAATGAATATTCCACACATGTGATAATAGATGCCTTGGTGATATCCTTGAAGTTGATTGTCTAATAGTTTGCTTTTAAGGAAGAAGGGAATCATTTTATTTTGCTAAGAGAAGTGATTTTTGAGTTATAAGGTGTTAGGGTTGTTTTAATCCACCAATAACTGGGGTACCCAAATCATACGTGTTTGGGTTTAAAATATGTCGAAATTTCCAAAAAGCCCTTAGTAAAAATGTGTAGGAATTATTTTCCTAATCATTATGACTCACCTTATGACTCGTTATGATTGGTCACAAGTTGTGGTCTAATTCATAACCTGGAACCTTGAGGTTTGAGGTTATTTCTTCTATGCCTATGACCTTGCTCCTGCCAATCATTACAACTAACTATAAGTTATTAGGTGGAGTCATAGTCTGAGGCTTGATTGTCTAATAGTTTACTTGTTAAGCCGTGAGTCTACATAACGACTCATAATGCCAGCCTATGAGTCGTGTACTAAAATCGTAACCTCTGGAATAGATTCTTCGTTGAATATTGTTGTGACTATGAGTCCCATATAATGACTCATAATATCTGATTACAAATTGATGAGTAGAGTCGTGGTCACTGGGCTAAAACTAATGGTTCTTTTTGTTATGACTATAACTACTCGTGATGACCTACAAAGTCTGATTATGGGTCATAACGTGAGCCATAGATAATGGCAGTTGACTGGAACTTAAATGGAAAATTGCATAACTTCTTGCCACGACATTAGATCTAGGTGAGATTGCAATATTAGAAAGTCAATTTAGTGGCCTATCTTTTGGGGGTCTAGAGCTTGAAAATTCTAGGTATTACAGGAACTTAAAATAATAGAACACTGATGTAATGCCCTGAATCTGGTACCCAGAATACTACACAGTGCTCATGACCCTAAAGGACCATAAACGAACCTCTGACTGCTATTTGTACTTGTACACTACATAATATACTATATAAATACAGAAATAAGGGCTTAAAGACCATAAGGTTCAAAAATATAACATAACTGATAAAACATAATATTTGGAGGGGTTATGAAATACCCAAAACAACTAAAATAACTGTCTAAACATGCTAGTCTGAAAAGCCTCTAACTGATTGAACTGTCTGAATAAGGAGTTGATGGTCATGTCCTTGAAGGATGAGGACTCACTGCTAAGACTAGAATACTACTGATGCTCTGGAGCTCATGCTTCTGAACCTATGGTATAAATACCATAGCACAAATGCATCAGTACAATTGAATGTACTGGTATGAAAGTGAGGTAGGCTGTATACAAGGGGTTTATAAGCATGAACTATGCTAACCGATTGTATAACATGAACGTGAGAATTTATGCAAGAATAAGTAACTGTAACTAAATTTGTGATTTTACTGACTACTGAGTCTGAATACTGATAACATGAGATACTAATAACTACTATAACTGATGCTTAGTGACTATATCTAATAGTTTAGATTCTGATGGAACTAGCTGAGTTCCGTATTGTTCCAAGTTAATTGTATCTGATAGTACTGAATTCTGTAGAATTATATGTGTTCTTTTACTAAGACTGATACTGAAACTATAACTGTAGGAATTAGTCATCTAACCAACATACCCTAAATAAAGAATTATAGCTGAGTTGGGAAGATGTCAATACCACGCCACTGGTAAGGACAAGCTGTGAGTGATCCCTCATTTAATAGGTACTCTAAGAAGAATGGTGAGACCCTCATCTAATAGGTTAAGCCACCTCATCAATCCTTATCTAACAGGTTAGATGTCCCAACCTAAGCTGGCTACATAGTTCTAGAGTGGAAGGATTGCTTCTAAGAATCACACCCTCTACTCGTAGCTGAGTTCCCATCCTTGGGCTTACTCAGTGCTGAATTCTACTCCCATCTGATTAGACACTGAATCAATAATACTAAACTGATTGGACTGAGTTTATTGAGTTTTCTTGAGTCATGATACTGACTATATTCTACTGAACATGGCTTGACAGAGAGTATCTTCAAAATATGACACTGACTTTAGGAACATAGCTAAATTGTCGGGTACAAGTACCCCCAGGACTCGATAGCATAAAACTAAAAAGACATGACACTTCTTGACTCAGGACCATAGTCAACAATCCATAATGCAATTATTGGGTAATTTCATGAGGCACTTGATTATTATGATTTGGTACATGAATAGGAAAACATATAAACATGTCTTAGTTTCATAGGATAATCTCATAAGCAATCCATCAAACAATTTCAATGCATAACAATAACATGAAAGTCATTTTGAACATAAGGGTAAAGCATGGGTTTTTCAATTTGGTCACAATTGAGTCCCAAATCATGATTCTTGTTCTTTAGGCATTTTATCTAACACATTGCATGCATATATTTGGGATTACGAATGAATATTGAAATAATACATCATAGAAGAATCTTACACTTTCTGTGAAAGAATTTCAATCACATATTAACATATTTTCATGATAGTCATTAAGGACTTTAATTTGGAAATCAAACAACAATATGAACATGGATATAATTTAATTCATACCATGTAATCCAAAGTTTATATTTCAAAAAGGGTTTCTTGAGCTTCATGGGTGAAAGGAACCTATTAATCAACACTTTACATACCTGGGTGGATGATTTCTTGAGGATTGGTGGAGGAAAGCTTAAATTCTTGACTTGAAATTAAGCACCTAGGATTTCTTGTTCTTAGGGAATGATTTTTGAGAGAAACGCTGATTGAATATTATAGATGCATAATGAAGTTGTGAGCCCTGGTCTGGCATAATTAGGGTTTAAAATGGGTATAAAAAGACCCAAATACCCTTGTAAAAATAGCTTAAAAATTTTGATCATAAGTGGCGACAGTTGGGACGATGGTCCATCGGTCCTGACTGTTGCACTTGGCCAGATTCTAAACTTTCTGCCTCGTGTGCAATGGTTTGAGTGATGGTATATCGCTAGATCGATGTTCCATAGGTCCTGGCCATTGCACTTGACAAGTAGTCAGGTTCACTACCTTAGTCGTGATAGCTTGGGCGACAGTCCGTCACTAGCTCGATGGTCAGTCGGCCTGTCTGTCGCTTCTGGGCAGTTTCAACAGTTCTCTATAAAAATTCTATAACCTTTTTGCTCCAATATTGGATTTGGATAAAATTGGTATCATTGGAAAGCTAATTAAATTTTTCACATGATAAAAAGTCAAAATTAGGGAAATTCTATTTGCTTTAAATATTAATCATTTAGGAAGTCATCACTAACTCTTCTGGAGACTAGATTTGACTTAAATAAAGTTTGGGGTATTACAACTGATGAGTGAGGCCACTAGGTATAGGTGCCTATGGAGATAGGCCCTAGCTGGGACACTAATACCATCGAATGTCAACCAATCACTGAGGCACCTTCCTTCCATGCTTTCTTCTTTCTACTTTCCTCAACTAACTCAATTCTTTTAATGTAAACTTTTAATAAAGGGGTTTACTCAAATATTTTTTCTTATTTAATGACACTTTAGTACGACGATATAATTCACTAATCAAGTAGGGAAAGTCCAAGGCGGTCTACTTCCATTGGGCTCAGCTAGCATTATTTGGGACTATGAGCGATCCCATATTTGGCTCCTCCTTTGAGATGATCAAACAAATAAAAATATCTCAGGGACTCACTAAAATGCACTAATTCTGATTATTTTAGATTTTGCTGCATGAAAAGCTCAACCAATACTGAGTCTCTATGTGAATGTCTGCCTTCAGAATTTGGATCAAAGGGTCAAGCCATTAGGGAAACACATCACTCAGTAAAGTGGCCAACTAATTCTGTACATCCTTACCCGAGTCTTTCACCCTAGCTAAAAAATAATGCTATTCATTCTTACATTTCAACACATCAGTTATACTAGTTACATCACAAACCATATCCACACCTCTAAATTTCACAACATCCTATGTCACTTGAGATCCTCTTATCTTCCTTTTGGGAAGCAACTTCCCATGTGCCTCGTAGATCTCCTTAACCCAAGTTTCAATATAAGGTTTAAGCGGTTCACTAAATACCTAAAACTAATTACACTGATCTGTCACATTCTGAGCTGAGGCCTAGTCATGATGGGTATCTCAAGCCCACCATAGATCGGAGACTACCCCCTTAGCCTAAACTTAAGACCATAATAATAATAATAAATCAGTATCCAATCAAGCAATAATAACAATATGAACAGATAACACAAGTGAAAATTAAGAGTCAAATCAACAACCAACCCATACTTTTCCATGAAAGCCTCTAAAACTAGAATATCATCTAAGTTGGGACATGTCCTAGATTCTGACCAAAAAAATCTAAAATTACTATGACAATAAAGAAAAAATAATAAAATGACAAGGCCTTTCGAAGGATGGAGGCTCACTACTTCATAACAACTTAACAGACGTGCTCAACCACCTAACGCTGCATAGGAGCAATATAAAACCCTTAAGGCATTACAACATGAAATAATGTAGCATCCAGGGATGGTCAGTGGGATATGCACTGGCATGAACTCAAGGAGTAAGGCTAAAATAATACAATTACCAAAATCAAGTCATAAATCATATGCACTATATTTATATACATATGTATAGGATTTTGGGATAAGGACAACGGTCATGAATATGAGAGTTTAAAGATTTAACCTAAAATATGTAGTTTGATCCATCCTAAAAAAACCCATAGGCTATATGGGTCAAGCATCCCCTACTGGAAGGCCCCCAATGTATGTTATCAAGTTGAACCAAGGAAAACCTGAGGGGAAACTAAAGGTACTAGGGCAATAGCCACCCTAAAAAATATATATCAAGTATGCACTAAGGACATAGTCATATAGACCCACAACACTGGCAAAAGTAGTTTCTAGTGTTCGTTCCCCAGGGACTTACACCTTTATGGTGAGTAACACAATTCCTTTTAACCCTAAATAAAAACAATTTGCACATAAATTAATCCATTAACCCAAGATTAATTCATTAAGGAATTTACCACTTGGTGTTGTGAAACACCCTAGGTTTCGGGTCCTTAGAAAACTTCCTGGATTTTTGGTCTCTGGATAGGATACAACTAGGGGAAATAACTCGTACACTAGGATACAAGTGCTTTGGGACAGTTGTATGCTGATCAGTGTTGGTTGGAGGGTTAGATTTGATTTTTGGAATGGATACGACTTGGGTAGTACAAGTCATATTGGTAGACATGGGTTATTTTGTTTAGGTATTTTCTTTACTTAATCTTAGACTTGGTAGACTAAATTTGATCTAAGTATGAGTGGCTCACCATGAACCATAAGCCACGGTCCATTTTGTACCATGGACACATATGGTGGGCAGTGTTCAATCCTTTTTAGATTCTATTCTACCAAGGATACATATCATAGGTACCAGTCATACGCATCGATACAATATGGTTTAGGGTGAGTCATTCCTTGGATAGTATTGGGTCCAAGGGATATAGCCTTAGGTATGAGTGGTGGGTAGCAATTATATTGAAAGGTACAAATATAACAGATAGCGTATCCCTCTAAAGGGATATTGGTGTAGTTTAATTGAGGGCAATATCTACATTTCCCCACTTAAACTAATAACGCCCCATGAGGTTTAACTCACTTGGGTGGTTATTTTCCCTATTATTCTATTCTTTAATTCTTAAAAAAATTCTCTTTAGTCCTCTCTAAAGTTCTTGGGTAAAGAAAGTTAGGGTTTCATCTTAAGGATTAATTTGGGGCATGTGTTGGTGATTTCTCTCTATCATTTTTTTTAAGGCATGTTCTCTTCCCTAATTTTTATTTCCAATTAAAGGCATGGTTTAATATAATGTTTTCAAGGGTTGATTATTATATAGATTTGGGTTTTCAAATATAATTTGGGGGTTTTGGTTATAAATACTTGGTTATGGTTTTCCCATATTTTAATTAGCTTTTGTATGATTTAATGGTGGTTCTGGATATATAATTTGGGGGTTTTGGTTATAATTACTTAGTTATGGTTTTCCCATATTTTAATTAGCTTTTGTATGATTTAATGGTGGTTTTGGATAATTAGTTGCATGGGAATGAGTATTTGGTAATAGGCTTTGGTTTTGGAAATACTATGCCCCAATTTGATTGATAAAATGCCTATGATAATATTTTTACTACATTGTTGGATTTTAATGGAACTTATGCATCGTTTAAATTTGGTAATGGAATCCTAAATGGTTAAATAGTTAGAAATGTTCAAAATTGAATGGTTTTAGGTTTAACAATCATTCTAATAGGGTATAATGGAATCCTCAAAATAATCATAATAATGGAACACTTGTGGGGTACATAGGACTCCCCCAAGTTAATTAGATAATATGATCTGTTGGTACATGGAAATCCCTTGATCTCTAAAAGGTTTGGCTAAGAACAATACTTGCAAGTTCTAGTCAGTATGATGATGCCACTATGTATAGCCTCGGTTAATAATTATGGTTTGGTTGGTTGGAAATGGTTTTAATTAGAAAAAAAGGTGCGGTATGATATCTAACCGTAGTGGTAGGAATCCAATGAATGAACTCTGGAAACTCATGTTTGTCGACATGAGGGGTAGATCATGGGGACCTTATATGATACAATGAGGTACTCAGGAATCCTCTACTCAGGAATTCTCTAAGTACACTATACATATGTATCATAGAAGGTGAAGGGTACTTGGAAATCCTTTACTCTTATGGTATCTCCAGTTCATGCGGATATATGAATCAGGGCCTGGACCCATATAGCCCATGGGTCATTAAGTATGGTTAAGCTACACATATCCATCTTAATGGTTTTAAATACATATTAAACCTAGTTCCCTTTCATGGCACAGTTACATATATATTGTTTGTATGCTTATGGATGGTTTACTTGGTTTTGTTGAATATCATTATCTTATCTTTATCTAGAGTTCATGCTAGAGTTTAGTCGCTAACCCGTCTTTGGGCGACTATATTCCCACACGATGTAGGAACCAATCGTTTTATTCCTCCTGCTTAGCGATTGAACTTTGGGAGTAACTATTGTATTGAAGTGGTGAGCTTTTATGTTTATGGAAGGCTTTCTTTCTTAAATGTTATTTTATACTTTGGTTTATTTATGGATATTGGTTTTGGCTATGGTTGGGGCCATGTCCCAATCAGATTTAGGTATTCTTATGGTTAGAGGCTTCTGTAGAACTATTATGGGTTGGTATTGGTGGGATCGGTATTGGTATTAGCATTAGTATTGGCATTGGTATTGGGGATGACATCAATTGACTATATTTTTTGTTGTTCCGTTCTTTTTTATTTTGGGATTATATAATTCTTATGGAACTCATATGGTTGTAGGTTGGATTATAGTTTGGTTGGTATTGGTCATCGGTTGGGTGTTAGATGGTTGGACCCATTTGGGTGGTCATGGATAAAGACCTATCCCAGAGTCTTGGTGTATGCAATAATGCTATCTTGTTATATGTTTGAAATTTATCCCACTTAGGATGTATGTAGGTCGGTTAGGTAGGTAAAGGGGGTGGTCTCTAGTCCTTGTTGGACTTGGGATGCCCATTACGACAAGGCCCTAGTTTGGGTTATGCCAAGTTAGTATCCGAGCTTTAGCTTGATGGTCAATTGGGAGTCCACACTCATAAGAGAAAGAATACAAGGCATTTAGGAATATTTTACTTTCTTGGTATTTTATTTCAAGCTTGGAGTCTAAGTCCTGAAATATCCTCTAATCCTAGTTTGTTTGCTTTTCAGATCATACCTCGATGATCTGGAACACAAGGAAATTCTTCTGTCCTAATTGGGGATGATGTTGATATGGTACATCCTACACTTGAAGTTTGCACTTGGTCTCAGGGTCCTATCCCTGGTTTTTCTAGATTTCTCTTAGTTACTACTAGTAATCCTTACGGTGAGGATACTAATGTCGAATTTCTCCAATCAATTCATGTTATTGCTCAGTTGGTTTCTGCTCAGGATAAACGGGATACATCTGGTGTTTTATCTACTGAGGCCATAGGGGTTGGACAGTTTATAAAGATAAATCCTCCTACTTTTACTAGAATAAAGGTGGAGGAGGATCCTTAGGTTTTATTGGATGAAATAGAGAAAATCTTTAGGGTGATACAGGCCAAGAATGTGGATGGGGTAAATAATATAGCTTATCAGTTTAAGGATATTGCATACTAATATTACAAGGAGTGGGATAGAGATAGAGGTAATATTGAAGAGTTTTCTTATGGGAGGCTTTTTCTAATACTTTTATTGATATCTTCTTTCCTCGGGAGATGAGGGAAGAAAATATAAAGGAGTTTATGAATCTTAAGTAGGAAAGAATATCTTGAAAGGTATGCTCCAGACTTGGGGTCGAATATGAGAGCGAGGATAAGAAAGTTCACTTTTGGGCTATGTCGGCATTTGATCCTTAAAAGCAAGACTATTTTATTGATCAAGGATATAGATATTTTGAGGCTAGTTGTCCACATGAAACAAGTGGAGGATAAAAGATAAAACATGTAGAGTTTGTTTAAAGGTAGGAAGAGGAGCAGGTTCTCTAAGCAAGGTGGTGCTCAGCAACAGGGTGGTCGAGATGGTGACAAGTGGAAGAAGAAAAAGTTGGGGATTTCTACTTCCTTCTATACTGTTAGTGCTCCTTACTCGAAGTAGTCAGGTGATAGGCATCCACAAGGTGGTGATAATTTCCAGGCACAGGGTGCCCAATCTCAGGCGAGTAGGGCTTAGTTGACTTTTTTATGCCCTCTTTATTGATTTTGTGGTCATCTTTATTAGGGATTTTGTGATAAATAGAGGGATAGGGGTTTTAATTATGGTTATCCAGGTCATATGCTCAGAACTTGTCTAGTTGGTATAGGTGCTTCGGGAGCAGTTAAAGCTTTGGTTGCTTCATCTTCTGCTCCTGCAACTACTGGTGCTTTTTCTGCGTCTGCCTATTTCTGGTACCGGCACTAGACAAAATAGGTTGTATGCTCTTACATCTTGGTACAAATCTGAGGCATCATCTAATGCCATTACTGGTATGTTACAACTCTTTACTTGCGATGTGTATTTTCTGCTTAATTAGGGGTCCACTCTTTTCTATGTGACCCTATATGTGGCTCTTTGTTTTGGTTTTGATCTTGAGGTTATTTTGGATCCATTTTATATTTCTACCCTGGTAGGTGGCTCAGTTATTGCTAAAAGAGTCTATAGGGGTGTGTGGTATCTGCTGGTAGCAAGCAGACCTTGGTAGATTTATTTGAGCTGGATATAGTGGATATATATATTATTCTACAATAGATTTGTTACACTCTTTTTATGAGTCCTTAGATTGTCAGACTCGTAAGGTTGTATTTATATTCCCTAGTGAACCGATTATATAGTGAGAGGCGTGGTTCCCTAGCTCCTGGGGGAGGTTTATTTCTTATCTTAGAGCACAAAAATTAATCTCCAAAGGGTGTCATTATCAGTTGGTCCGGGCTAAAGATTCTAACTAAGAGGGTCTTTATTTTTAATCGATTTTGATGGTAAGTGAATTTCCTAAGGTCTTTTTGGATGATCTTCCTGGTGTTCCTCCGGATAGAGAGATTGAGTTTGGTATTGATTTGGTTCCGAACACTTTTCCAATATCTATTCCTCCTTATAGAATGGATCTGACTGAGTTGAGGGAACTAAAGGAGCAACTTAAGGACCTTTTGGATAAAAGGTTTATTAATCCTAGTGTATCCCCATGGGATGCACCGATGTTGTTCGTGCGCAAGAAGGATGGTTCCCTTTGGATGTGCATTAACAATTGGCAGTTGAATAAGGTAATAGTCAAGAACAGGTATCCTCTTCCAAGGATAGATAATTTGTTTGATCAGTTGCAATGTGCCAAGTTCTTTTCTAAGATAGATCTTTGGTGTGGGTATCATTAGCTTAATATTATGGAGGAGGATATCCCTAAGATGACTTTTCATCCTCGATATAGGAACTTTGAGTTCTTGGTTATGTCATTTGGCTTTACTAATGGCCCAGTGGCATTTATAGATTTGGGTTTTCAGGCAGTTCTTGGATCTTTTTTTCATTATGTTTATTAATGACATCTTAGTGTATTCTAAAAGAGAGGTGGACCATGTCAATCACCTCTTTATGGTATTGCAAACCTTGAAAGAGCAGTTGTATGCCAAATTCACCAAGTGTGAGTTTTGGTTGAACGATGTGAGTTTTCTTGGTCACATTATTTCTAGTGAGGGGATCACGATGGATCCTCAAAAGGTGGTTGTAGTTAAAAAGTAGCCTAAACCCACGACTCTAATTGACAATTAGAGCTTCTTGGGTTTGGTTGGGTTTTATAGGCGGTTTATGGAAATTTTTCAATGATAGCTGCTCCTTTGACTAAGTTAACTCAGAAAAAAGTAAAGTTTTCTTGATCAGAATCGTGTGAAGGAAGTTTTGAGAAGCTTAAGGATAAGCTGACTTCGGCTCTAATTTTGACCTTGCCAAAGGGTACAGAGGGTTTGTGGTTTATTGCGATGTGTGCAAGGTGGGACTTGGTAGTTTATGATGCAGCATGGGAAGTTGGTTGCCCATGTTTCCAGGCAGTTGTAGGTGTATGAGAGGAATTATCCTACTCATGATTTGGAGTTTTTGGTGGTGGTTTTTGCTTTATAAATCTTATGGCATTATTTGTATTTAGTGCACGTAGACATCTTTTCTGATCATAAGAGTCTACAATATATGTTCACTCAAAAGGAGATAAATCTCAGGCAAAGAAGATGGTTGGAGCTTCTCAAGCACTATGATATGAGTCTTCATTACCACTCAGGTAAAGCTAACGTCATTGTTGATGCTCTTAGCAGATTGTCCATAGGAATTTTGGCTCATGTGGAGAAAGAAAAGTGGAAATTAGTGAAGGATATTCACTGCTTGTCCAATCTCGGACTTTGTCTCTTGGACTCCAAGCATGGAGGGGTAATGGTACAAGAAGTTGTTAGGTCGTCTCTTGGTGCCGAGATCAAGGAGAAGCAAGTGCTAGAACAAATCTTAATGAAAATTAAGAGTGATATTGGTGGGAAAAAGGTGATGGTCTTTGAGATCAGCAACAATGGTACTTTACAGTACCAAGGTAGGTTGTGTTTTTCTAATGTCGATAGTTTGCGGCAAAAGGGTTTTGGCCAAGGCGCATGAATTACACTATGTTGTTCATCTTGGTTTGATAAAAATATATTCTGATCTCAAGAAGATATATTAATAGAATGGTATATAGAAGGATGCGGTTGATTTTATAGCTAAGTGCATTGGGTGCCAACAAGTTAAAGTTGAGCACATGAGGCCTGGTAGGTAGTAACAAGAAATTGATTTGCTTGAATGGAAATGGCAGATGAAAAATATGGATTTTATTATCGGTCTTCCTCGGTATTCGAACCAATTTAATTTAATTTGGGTTATCGTTGATAGGATGACGAGGTCTGTTCACTTCTTGCCAATGAGGACTACTTTTTCAAAAGAGGACTATGCAAAGTTGTATCTTCATGAGAGAGTAAAGATGTATGGGGTATCTATTTCAATTATCTCTGATCGTGGTATGTAGTTTTCATCTCATTTTAGGTGGTCTTTTCAGAAGGGATTGAGTACTAAGGTGAGTCTGAGTATTGCTTTTCTTCCTCAGATGGATGGACAAGCGAAAAGGACTATTCAGATATAGGAGGATATGCTTTGGGCATGTGTGATTGACTATGGTGGCAGTTGGGTTGAGCATCTACCTTTGGTAGAGTTTTCTTACAATAATAACTATTATTCTAGAAATTGTATGCACCCTTTTGAGTCATTGTATGGAAGGAGGTGTAGATCTCTTATTGGTTGGTTCGAGCTTGGTGAGGCGGATATGTTCAGTTCGGATCTGGTTTATTAGGATATAGAAAAGTAAAAGGTGATTTGGGATAGGCTTATGGCTTCCCAAAAGTCGCCAAAAGTCCTATGCGGATATAAGACGTACAGACTTGGATTTTAAGGTTGGGGATACGGTGTTCCTAAAGGTATCTCCCTTGAAGGGAGTAATGCGGTTTAGTAAAAAAGGGAAGCTCATTCTCTATTTTATTGGTGCTTATGCGATTTTGTAGAGGGTTGGTAATGTGGCTTATAAATTGGAGTTTCTTTCTGTTTTGAGTTTCATTCATCCGGTATTTCATGTATCTATGTTAAGAAAGTGTCTTGGTGATCCTTCTTGAGTGGTTCCTTTGGAGGGCTTGGGTATCTCGAATTCTCTATCTTATGAAGAGGTCCTGATCGAGATCTTGAATAGGCAGGTTCTTCGGTTATGGACAAAAGATGTAGCCTCGATTAAGGTTTTATAGCAAAACCACAGGTGGAAGAGGCTACATGGGAAGCGGAGGAAGACATGAAGTCCAAGTATCTGCAGTTGTTTTCTACTCCTGGGATTCGTGTGGAAGGTATGTGTTCTTAAACATACTTTTGTTTTCATACTTTGTTAAAGGAAAGATTAATATCTTTGCATTTGTGTTTTTTAACTCGGTTAAAGGTTGGATTGATATTTGGTAATGCAAATGAATCGTGCTTGTGGTACCCTACCTTTTCCGTCATTCGGGGACGAATATCCCTAATGTGAGAGATTGAAACACCCTGGGTTTCTGGTCCTTAGAAAATTTTCTGGTTTTATGGTCCGTGGAAAGGATACGACTATAGGAAACAACTCGTACACTAAGATATGAGTGGTATGGGTTAGTCGTATGCTGACCAGTTAGTAGCGCTCTAGTGCACACATAAGTGTACGTGGTCTATCAAGTAGTAAAGTGGCCTAATGAAAGCCAAGTATCGATCCCATAAAGACTTAGTTAAACAATAATTCAATTCTAGTTCACAATTTAGATTAAATTGGTGCAAGAGTAACTGAAAAGAGAGTTTTGAATATTTATAAATTGAAATAAAAGTAAACAATGTGGAAATTAAGGTCGTGAAATAATCAATGGAGTAAAGCCAGGGTTAAAGCACTTTGAACAATCATACTATGTTATTGCACGTCATTATCTAAACTGCTTATCTTGGTTATTGATTCGTAGGGTTAATTGCATAATCATGATTTCCCAACCTCTAATCATTTTATAATATGGACATTACAACTACATCGTTGAGCGGGGATATAATAATCTAATTAAGTGCATTATAGCTATCATCCTACGTTAGAATCAAGTAAGACATCTAAGTACATCCCTGTCCTAGACGCTAATTTGAATTCCTTATTTTATAAAAGATTACAAACCCTACATTGTATATTCCCATGTTCTATCTTGCTATTCCCTCTCCCGAGATCACAAGGTCAACAATATGTGTATTTTATGGGTGATCAATCCATAAAATAATTAAAACAAGAATAAACAAACAACCAAACATTATAAGAAAATCCAACAAAAATAATCCAAAATAATAGTACTCATGTTCTTGGCTTTAACCCCGGAAAGGAAGTTTTTAGCCGTCAACGGAAATATTCATCATCCAATTTCTTGCATTGATGATACAAACCATGCAAGAAACAAAATTTAAGATAATAAAGCCCTAAAGAACGTGTGGAACAGCCTCCAATTGTCCAATGACATCCAAAAGTGTGTAAAAACGTGAAACAACATGTGTATATATAGTTAGCCAAGCCATAGACATATAGGAGTTGGATTTGAAGTTGAAATTGAGGAGGGGGTATTGTGGGCTTCATTGCACCGGAATAGAGCCCGCGTCATGGGAAAATCTCAGAAACACATTGTTTTGGGTGACTTATGAATATTTTTATGTGTTGAATGCTCCTAGAAGACTTTCAACACTCTCTCACTCGCCCAAGACATTTCAGGTGTCATAATTTGCATCAAGTTGCATATTGTGCTTTTAGGATCCATTCCAAGTCTTTTTGAGTTGTTTCCACTTGATTTTAAGCTTTTATATCATTCATATATCATCATAATTCATTCAAAAATCATCCTATAGTATTAAAAACAACAATATAGAGCTCAAAACCACACAACATCCAAAACGGTGAACTACAAACACGAGCTAAGCATAGGCTTCATTTACTTTGAACATAAGCTTATTGTTTTGACTCTTGTCCTAATCCAATTGACCCTTGCACATTATTAAAAAGTTTTTCCACTAATAATTACATTTTAAAACCATTTGGAATACTTTTTAACACAATAGAATCAACTACACAAGCACCTAGCTCAAGTTAGTAAAACTAGTTTCCACGATTGAACTCTAAATGACTCATTGAAGTGCAAACTTGTTTGGAATTCACTTTGAACATTATAAACACATGATTTAACACTTATATGAACATTGATATCATTTTCAACTCATATATCATACGAATCATCCTCAAAACAAGGCTAAAAAGGCTAGAATAGTGGCACTAGATTGCATAAGTTTACCCAACATCACAACCTCAAACTTAAAACCATGTTCATCCTCGAATAACTCTTAACTATAATCATCATCAACTAAGAATTGACAGCGCCCGAGCGTACATGTAAGTGAATGTGGTCTGTATGTGGTCTATCAAGTAGTAAAGTAGCCTAATGAAAGACAAGTATCGATACCACAGAGACTTATTTAAACAACAATTCAATTTCAGTTCACACTTTAGATTCCATTTGTGCAAGAGTAACCACAAAGAGAGTTTTGAATATTTGTATATTGAAATAAAAGTAAACAATGTGGAAATTAAGGTCATGAAACAATCTAGTAAAGCCAGGGTTAAAGCACTTTGAATAATCATACTATGTTATTGAACGTCATTCACTAAATTGTTTATCTTTGTTGTTGATTCGTAGGGTTAATTTCATGATCATGGTTTCCCATCCTGTAATCTTTTACATAATATATACATTACAACTACATCATTGAGTCGGGGTGTAATAACAAAATTAAGTGAATTAAAGCTATCATCCTACGTTTGAATCAACTAAGTCATCTAAGTACATCCTTGTCTTGAACACTAATTTGAATTCCTTATTTTATAGAAGAATACAAACTCTACTTTGTTTATTCTCATGTTCTATCTCGCTATTCCCTCTCCCGAGATCACAAGGTAGACAATATATGTATTTTATGGGTGATAAATCTATGAAATAATTAAAAAAATAATAAACATACAACCAAATATGATAAGCAAATCCATGAAAATAATCCAAAACAATTGTACTCATGTTCTTGGCTTTATCCCCGGAAAGGGGGTTTTTAGCCGATAATATTCATAATTGTGATACAAATAATTGAATAGATGTTATGATAATTAAAAGATACTTAAAGGATGATAAATACTAAATTAAAGTGCAGCAGGCACCTCAAATTACTCCACACCATCACACCGCTTGTCCAAAATTCCCATACGTGTCCTAGCTTAACAAAGTATGTATATATATACTATATACTAATCATAATCCTTGTGGGATTAATATTGGCATGAGATCAAATATATTCCCACAATATGTGCACTATATTATTTAAGCAATGTAGATAAAGCCGTTTATATGTGGGAATTATCCATAAATTGGAGTAGTGGAATACATCATGCCTCGCATGTAGTAGTTCACTGAAATGGAGGGTGCGTCACACTCATGGATGCACCAAAACGAAGTGTGCATCACATGAAGATACTGGGATTCATAATATAAAACTTCTCTAAGGAAAAGGAGCATCGTATTGGAGAAGACGTCGCATATTCATCGCGCGCACAAACTGGAAATTGCATCCAAAATTTTGGTTAAGTCTTTATCGTCCCATCTTTCATCCCTTGTATCGTGGTGTATTTCCCATGAATTTACAACCTTTAAATCATTAATATATCACCATATTCAGCTCAAAAATCTTCCTATATAATCACACACCACAAATTAGAGATCATAACAACAAAATATCCTCAACGACGAATCAAAAACACAAGCAAAGACAAGGCTAATTCCCAATGATCTTCACTTATTTTTCCAACTCTAGATTTAATCCAATTGAACCTTTCACATTACGAGAAAGTTGTTCAAAATATAAATACATTATTAAAATACACAGAACCCTTTAAAAACAATATAATCCAACAAAAACCGACTAGACACACACCTAGCTCAAGCTAGTAAAACTAGTTTACTCGATTGAACTCTAAATGACTCAATTAAGTACAAACTTGTTTGGAAAACAATTTGAACATTGTAATCACATCCTTGGACACTTAAATGCTTATTTTTATAAATATTAACACGTTAAGATCACAAGTTATTCTCAAAACAAGGTGAAATAAGCTAGAGTAATGATACTGAAGTGTATAAAATCACGTCAGATCATCACCCCACAGTTAAACCCCTGTTAGTCCTCGAACAACTCTTTACACTAAGCATCAAAAACTGAGGTGGAGCTACACTTCTACTACTATGAAAACACTTAATCTAGTACTACAATGATTACATAGAAAGCAAGTTTCTACATTAAGTATGTTATACACATTTGAAAGCTCAAGAACACTACTATGAAACAATCTAGCCTCAAGAATTTACTCCAATAGTGGAAAATTCATGCATATTTTATCAATCAAAGACATCATAAGAATCACCCACATTCATCAACCCCTCACATTAACAGAGATACCCATACTTACTCACAATAATGCAATGTAATAACACAATGGATACAAGAATCAAATTACACTCACTCTCACAAGGAATTCACAAGTTACACATAATGAACCATAGGCTTGCCCTTAGTGTAGTAATCCATTAATATAAGAATGTAAAGCACAGGATCAAATAGGACTTTTCCAAGTTATAATGAAGGCTAAGGGATGGGTAGGAACTATTTTAGAATAGTGACTATTTTCCAAAGCTCTTTAATACAACATATTATCAATTAAAACCCTATCTTCAACAACCAATTTACACCATTTTTTT
>JAPEIP010000005.1:36706254-36725468 GCA_026120095.1 Capsicum chinense
CCAACATAACGGGGACTGGGCTTCCCCTTCTTCCCAAACTACATGACTCCTTTCATAGGAGACAGTTCAATAATACCTAAACATTTAATTCAAACTCCAAATCCCTCTACCTCACATCTTCATAAGACTTTTGGAAACTTTGTGCGGTCTAAAGCCTTTCTCTAATCACTTTTAACTTCTCTATTTCTTGGTAAACCAAGTCAAGAACAAACAACCTAGTCTCACCGACCTCAAACTACCCAATAGGAGACCTACACCTCCTGCCATAAAGAGCCTCAAAAGAAGCCATTTGGATGCTAGAATGATAACTGTTACTATACTAAAACTCATATGAGGCAAATGATAAACCACACTACCGTTAAAATCAATAACACCATCACTTAGAATATCCTCCAAAGTTTGAATAGTATACTCTATTTGTCCATCTATTTGAGAGTTGAAAGTGTTGCTATGGTTCACCTGATTACCCAAACCTTTTTGAAACGAACACCAAAAGTAAGAAGAAAATTTTGTACCTTAGTAAGAAATAATGGACATAGGCGCTCCATGCAACATGACTATCTCCTAAATAAACAACTTAGCATAATCCTCTCCTAAGTAGTTAGTCCTTACATGCAAGAACTAAGCAAATTTAGTCAACCTATCCACAATTACCTAAATAAAATCATACAAATTGTGAGACAATGGAATACCGATAATGAATTCCATATTAATAATCTCCCTCTTCCATACGGGCAACTCTATCTCTTGAGACATTCCAGTAGGCCTCAAATATTCAACCTTGATCTACTAATGCTACATCTTTCTTTATATTGTTCCACCAGTAGACTACTTTAAAGTCATGATACATCTTAGTCAAACCGAAATAAACTGTATATCGAGACTCATGAGCCTCATTCAAAATCATTTCCCGTAACCTATCAGCATAAGAAACATACAACCTACCTTGATCACTCAAGATACCGTATCCCCTAATAATAAAAGCCATCACTTTTTGCTGACCCATATCATCCTTAATCTACATAAGTATGGGATCCAAATCTTTCTCCTTCTTGACCTCAATACCAAGAGATGGCTTGACCAATTCCTAAATAATTATTCTCCCAGCCTCAGAGGCCAAAAGATGCTCTCTTAAGTTAGATAACCTATGAATATCTTTTAACAACAATCTATTCTCCTCATCAATATGAGATAGGCTCCCTATAATCACCTGCCAAAAGTATCAACAATTATATTAACTTTGCTTGGATGGCAGTGAAGTCTTATGTCATTATCCTTAAGCAATTTGAGCCACCACCGTTGCTTGAGATTTAATTACTTTAGCGTAAACACGTACTGCAAGCTCTTATGGTCTAAATAATATCCATATTCACCCCATACAGATAATGGCACCAGATTTTCAACGCAAAGACCATAAACGTAAACTATAAATTGTGAGTCGGGTAATTTTTCTCATAAAACATAAGCTAAATGGAAGCATAAGCCACAAAATTACCATGCTGCATCAAAACACAACCCAGTCCCATACATCATGTATCACAGTACAACAAACTCATTAGTACCATCGGGTAGGGTCAAAACAGGTGCAAAAGTTAACTTATCCTTCAACTTCTCAAAACTACCCTCACAAGCATCGAGCTACAAAAATATAATCTTTTTTTAGTCAACCTTGTCAATAGAGATGTAATAGAAGAGAATCTCTCGATAAATATTTTAGAATATCCACCCAAGCCCAAGAAGCTCTAAATGTCAGTTGGAGTATAGACTGATGTGGAATGAAAACACAACACTTTTGATGCTTAAACTGTGAATTTATACATGAACTTAGGGTGTTTTGTTAGATATGATGCAATTTGGTGTATATTATAAGTAAAATAGGTCTACAATAGTGTTTGAATGAAAAGAGAAGAAAATGAACTGCAAAAGACCAAACTGATCAAGATATGAGTCAGCTCATGAGTTGTATAATCAACATATGACTTATAAGAGGAATTGTATCCTTACCATAAGCACACACCAGAAAAAAATGCTAAGTGAGGAAAAGATATGACTCATGTATAAGAGTTATAAGATGAGTATACAAGTTGTGTCAACCAATTATAAAGATTCCAAAATCGAGGACCCAAATAACAGACAAAGTGAAGAAAAGCTATGATTCATCCATACGAGCTATACACTGTGAAATGAGATGTATAAAGAAGTTGTGAGCTTAATAAAACCAAAGATATTGTTTGAAGATTGAAGTATCACAAGTATACGAGTTGGTAGTCTGAGTACAACTCGTATAGAGATGTCGTATACAAACTAGTGTTCAAGACTTGGAAGGATAAAAGTCCCAGGTGGATATGCATGGAAGACATGAGTTGTACACTCAGGTACGACTCGTAAGAAGAATTCATACGTTGAACATAATGTTGAGGTCGTAGAAAGATCAGATAATAGAATGAATATGATAAGGAAAGGTACGACTCGTATGATGCCGATATGAGTGAAGATCGAGTTATATTTACTAACGGCTTAACTTTACCTTTCCCAATTTTATTAGGATTTTAAGGTTATTTTGAGATACTATAAATAACCTAGGGTTTATATTTTATTAGGTTACACTATTGAATGATTTCTTACATGCTTTTACATATTATTACAATATTTTTACAATTGTTCTTGGGATTTTAGGGTTTATTCAATTAAAGACTTCGGATTTTAATCATCTTATTCTTGTGAAATTGATTTTATGTTTTCTTTATAGATAAGAATAGTTTCTTAGACAAACATGAATGGCTAATCTATCGACAAGGGTATTGGGAACCCTGGTGGATTACCTACATAGAGAAAGTGTGAGATTCAACTAATCTAGGGTTTTTGTATGTATTATAATCTTCTTGATAATAATTAATCTCAAATATCTATAGTACCTTGAGATATCCTGTATTTATGTTCATCCTTACCAAGGAGTTTGTGATTGGGAAAAGAAGTAAGGACAGTGACTTGGGAACCTTCTACCTCTATTTTTTAGTCCTCGTATCCCATCTTATCACTTGATCCTACCCAGATGAGTGAACATAGCTATTAGAAAGGGATAACCAGGTGACACCCTAAGACTTACTCGATAAAAGGTGAAATTTATCTTATAGCTTACCTGACAGTTGATAATACTTATCTTGCAGACTTTGCATGCAAAATAGTACAATAGTTGGGCTGATCATGAGAAATTTATAGAGTTGCTAAGCTAGGGAGAACACAAACCTAGTGTTCATTTCTCATTGCTTACAACTCAAAAGCACTCAAAATTTGGTTACTACTTACAATTGATAATACAAATCCCCCCATTTACTTTCCCGTACTACTCATGGATTAAATAAACTCAAGAAAGTATTCAAGTTTTATTTGTGAGATCAGCCTTAACCTAGTTGGGTTATTATATTTGCAATCAACCGTATTATACTTATGAGAGGAGTGTAGTTTTTGGAAATATCAAATTTTAGGATCATTTCCGAGGAAAACGGTCTGAGTAGTGAATTAAATTAGTGTAGTTTGCGGGTTTTTAGTTTCTATTTTTGATTTTGCATACACCGGTGTATACCAAGTGCTAGGAGTAGAGGAAATCCCTTGCTCCCATTTGATTTAGAACCAGATAAAATCCTTCAAACTCCAGGAAGTATGTTAGTATAAATTCATGAAAGGGATTAAGATCCCCCACCAGTGGATTCAAATGCGATACTCTTGCATGTTCCTTTAGATCTATAAGATATTAAAGATTTACAAATACAACAAATTTTAGAGCATAAACGTAGAGAAGAAGAAAAAGCCAGACTCTCTGTAGAGTTGGAAGTAGCTCAGCAAGGAAGACTAGTAAGGCTGAGACTGGTTATTGATCATCGATCTCAGAGAGGCAGAGCTCTATTTATTTTGGCATACCAACACTTAGACCTATATGAGGAGGATAATAAAGATCTGGGTTATGTTGAGCCTATAGAGTCCAGAGCCATTGTTCCACCTACTTTAGCCCTAAATGTGAAGTTTGATATCACTAGTGCTATGATCTAATTGTTGAATTTGAAAGGTGTATTTTCGGGTGCAACTAAGGATGAGGCAAACATATACCTTACAAATTTTCTAGGGATCTGCATGAATTATAATATTCCAGGGGTTAATTAGAAATCATTGAGATTGAGGTTATTCCTATTTTCTTTGATAGGTGAAGCATCACTATGGTTAGGGGAACTTCTAAGAGGATCTATCACTGCTTGGCATGAGTTAAAGACATAATTTCTAAGCAGGCTCTTCCTTCTTACATAAATGTCACAGTTGAAGGATGAAATTTACAATTTTAGATAACTACCTGTAGAGTCTATGTATGAGGCATGGTTTTGATTCAATAAGAAGTTGAGCAAAGTACCAAATTATAAAATCAGAGGATCTAACATGTCTGTGATCTTTTATTGATCATTAAATGATAGTTCAAGAGCTATGATAGATACTATTTTAGATGAAGCATATATGTGTCTTCACTGGAAAGTTGCCAAGGAAATGCTAGATGATATCGTGGTTACCAATAGAGGATAGCATGCTCAAGATTCAGAATCATAGATTGACAAATTTTTGCAAGGTCAAGTGAATCAAAGTTGGAACTACTATAATGACAGATATAAGAATGGGAGTAGAGACAGAGATGGTGATTGGCAATATAAATATGACTAAGGAAAAGAGTGACAAATATATTCCACTAGGTAGTCGAGATACAAAGTCCAGAATGGAGGCCCTTTTGTCAAAGCTGGTAAAAGGAAAAAAAGGTCAAGAGATTACCTAAAGGATATCAAAGCTGATTCGTCAGGATTGAACCAGAAAGTGGAGTTATATACTACAACATCAAGAAATTGGAGCAGTATTTTGGTCAGATGTCATCCATAGTAAATCAGAGACAACCTAGCAATCTTCTGAGCAATATAGTGGTAAATCCCAAAAATAATAGTTAATGCCATGCCATTACCACTCAAAGTGGTAAGGTTACTTTAGATCCACCTGTACCCATAGTTGATGAGCAGATAAGTGAGGATGGGATGGTCAATATTGGGAGTAGCATCATGTAGAATGAAGAAGAAAAGAAGGTTGCAGAGCTGGTACTAAAGCCCATTCTAAGAACCTTTCCTTCTTATCCATAAAGATTGAGAAAGAAAAAAGAAGAAGGTATGTATCAAAAAAATTTATCTATGTTAAAAGAGTTGAGTGTCAAAATACCGCTTATAGAGGTATTCAAGCAGATGCCAGGATATGAAAAATTCATGAATGATTTGATCATAAAGAAAAGGCCAGTCAGTTATGAGCCAGTCAAAAATATTCATTATTATAGTGCTGCAGTTACTAGGCCTTTGGTAGAGAAGACATAGGACCCTGGCGTTTTCACAATACCTTACACTAGTGGGTCTTTCAACTTCACTCGAGTATTATGTACTTGGGGGCTAGAATCAACCTCATGCCCTTTGCTGTATTAAAATAGTTGGGGTTGGGAGATCTCAAACCAACTACCATGAGACTAATAATGGCTAATAGAACAGTGAAGAAGCCTGTTGGTATCCTTTATAACATTTTGGTAAAAGTGTCTTCTTTCATATTTCCTATTGATATTGATATATTAGATTGTGAAGTGGACTTTTAGGTTATGATGATTTTGGGAAGACCATTTATAGCTATAGGCAGGACGCTGATTGATCTGGAGAAAGAACATCTGATACTGTGACTTAAATGATAAATGGGTGACATTCAATGTAAGCAAATCTATGAAACAACCTCACGAATTGAGAGTAGTATCTATGATTGATATAGATAATGAGGCGATAGATTCATTCATGATATTGATGTTGATACTCTGTGGGGTGATATTTATAATGTGGTTGTTCCTGTTGAAGAGAGACTAGGTTTCGAAGCTTTGGCAACTATGATCATGAATTTTGATTCTGATGGAATCGAGAAGTATCAAGAACTAGTAAGTGCACTACATGGAAATGGCTATAATTTTTCACCAAAGAAGCTTGATTTAGACTTGAAGAATAGAACTACTACACCTGCTCACCCATCCGTTGAGGAACCACCAGTGTTAGAGTTAAAGGCCATCCTATCTCACTTATGCTATGCATTTTTGGAGGATAATAACACTTTGCTTGTTATTATTGTAGCTGATTTGAGAAAGTTAGAAGTAGAAGAATTATTGTTAGTATTGCAAAGATTTAAGAGGGCTATCAGATGGTCCATTGCAGATATTGTAGGCATTTAGCCTGGTTTTTGTACTCATAAAATATAAATTGAACTGGATTGTGTTCCAGATATTAAACATTTGTGTTGACTCAATCCTCCTATGCAGAAGGTGGTGAAGAAAGAAATAATCAAGTGGTTAGGTATTGGTGTAGTGTATCCCATTGCTGATAGCAAGTGGGTCACTCCGGTACAATACATTCTGAAGAAAGGTGGAATTATTATGGTACCTAATGAGAAGAATGAGCTAGTGCCTATGAGGACAGTCATTGGATGAAGAGTGTGCATGGATTATAGAAATTGAATGCATGGACTTAGAAGGACCATTTTCGTATGCCTTACATGGATCAGATGTTAGACAGGTTATCAAACAGAGGATGGGATTGTTTACTTGATGGGTACTCAGGCTACAATCAAATCACTATTGCACCTGAGGACCAAGAGAAGAATGCTTTTACATGTCCTTATGGGACCATTACATTCAAGCACATTCCATTTAGGCTATGCAATGCTACATCCACATTTCAGAGATGTTTGATCTCTATTTTCTCTGATATGGTTGAAGACATCATTGATGTTTTTATGGATTATTTTTCAGTTATTGGTGATTCTTTTAAATATTGTCTAAGGAACTTGGAAAATGATCTACAAAGGTTTGAAGAATGCAACTTGGTGATTAATTGGGAAATATGTCATTTTATGGTAAAAGAGGGAATTGTTCTTGGGCGAAAGATTTCAAGAAGAGGCATAGATTTTGATCAGGCAAATATTGAGGTGACTGAAAAATTACCTTACCTAATTTCTATGAAGGGAATTCAGAGTTTTATAGGGCATACAGGTTCTTATAGGCAATTTATCAAGGACTTCTCGAAGATTTCTAGTCTGCTTTACAATTTTTTTGAGAAAAAGGTAAAATTTAATTTTGGTGATGCATGTAATAAGGCTTTTGAAAGCCTTAAAGAGAGGTTGGACTGCTTTAATCATTATGTCTCTGGATTGGTCTTCACCTTTCGAGATTATGTGTGATGCTAGTGGATTGGCCTTAGGGGTTATACTAGGCCAACGGAAAGAAAAAATCCTTCATCTTATCTACTATGATAGTAAGGCACTAAATCCTGCTCAAAAGAACTATATCGTGATGGAGCAAGAGTTACTGGTAGAGATTTTTGCCTTTGAAAAGTTTAGATGTTATTTGATTGGGACCAAGGTGATTGTGCACACTAATCATGCAATATTGTGATACCTAATGGCTAAAAAAGATGCAAAGCCTTGGCTTATTCGATGGGTGTTATTGTTGCAAGAATTTGAATTTGAGGTGAAGGATAAAAAAAGGCACGAAAAATCAAGTTGCAGATTACTTCTCTTGACTAGGGGAGGAAACTATGCAGAAGGTTGCTACTGGGTTGGATATTGATGATAGTTTTCCATATGAGTAGATATTAACGGCTTCCTAAGATCTAATCCCATGGTTTGCAGAGTATGCAAATTACTTAGTCAGTGATCTAGTCCCAGAAGATCTTTCATATCAACAAAGGAAGAAGTTCATGCATGAGGTTAGAAAATTTTTCTGGGATGAACCTCGCTTATTTAAAATTTATGAAAATGGAATCATTCGCAGATGCATACCTAAGGTGGAGATGACGAGCATACTTTAAGCATGTCGTTCATCGCCTGTTGGGGGTCATCTGGAGGGGCCCACATGGCTCACAAAATCCTGCAATGTGGCTATTATTGGCCAACCATATATAAAGATGCTCATGATTTTGCGTCTGCTTATGATCAATGCCAGTGACAAGGTACTATGTCTAGAAGACATGAACTACCTATAACTCCAATTCTAGAATTAGAAGTGTTTAATGTATGGGGCATAGATTTCATAGGACCTTTTGTGAGTTTGTGTGGCATGAAATACATATTTGTAGCTATAGACTATCTGTCGCAATGGGTGGAAGCAATTGAGCTTACTAAAAATGAAGCTCATAGTGTCATTGCATTTTTTTTAGAAAAAATATTTTTTCTTGATTTGGTATGCCACATGCTATCATTAGTAACGATGGGTCATATTTCTTCAACTACCTATTGAAAAGTTTGCTTGAAAAATATTATGTGAAACATAGGGTGGCAATACTCTATCATCTCCAGACTAGTGGACAGGTTAAAGTATCTAATAAAGAAATCAAGTCCAAATTGGCGAAGACTGTCAATGCCAATAGGACTAACTGGGCAAGAGAGTTAGAAGATGCATTATGGGATTACCGCATAGCTTATAAAACCCCCATAGATGCTTCACCTTATAAACTTGAGTATGTGAACGCTGCTATTTACCAATTGAGCTTGAACATAAAGCATTTTGGGCATTAAAGAAGCTGAATCTAGAATGGAAGGATGCAATAAAGTAAAGCATGAATAGAATCAATGAGTTGGATGAATTCCAGCTCTGGGTATATGAAAGTTCGGAACTTTACAAAGAGAAGATGAAGTTGCATCATAGACTAGGGCATTTCTTAACTGCCTCTAGTTTCTATAGATCCACCTTGATCCCCTCGCTAGAATCAACATGCCCAAGAAAAGTAACAACATTTAACCAAAACCCATACTTATAAAATTTAGCATACAAAGAATACAACCTTTAATCCTGAAGAGTCTGCAACATGATTGGTAGGTGACTGACATGATCCTCCTCTCTCTTAGGATACATCAAGATATCATCAATAAACACTATCACAAACACATCAAAAATACATTGAAACACCTGATTCATAAGATCCATGAAAGCAGTTGGAGCATTAGTCAACCTAAATGACATAACCAAAAACTCATAGTGACCATATCGAGTTCAGAAAGCATTCTTGGGAATAATGACCTCCCAAATTTTAAATTGATAATAGCCTGAATAAAGATCAATCTTAGAAAAACACCTAGCACCCTGAAGCTAATTGAAAAGATGATCAATCTTAGGGAGACGGTACTTATTTTTCACTATCACCTTATTCAGCTGATGATAGTTTATACACAATAAAAGAGACCCATTTTTCTTTTGCACATAAAGCATAGAAGCACCCCTCAGAGGGACACTAGGATAAATGAAACCCTTATTATAAATATCTTTCAATTGCTCCATTATCTTCGGTAGTTCAGTCAAATCCATTCGATAAATAGGAATAAAAATAAGATGAGCATCTGATAGACGATCAATCAAAAAATCTATTACCTTATCAAGAGAAATTCTAGGAAGATCATTGGGAAACACTTTAGGAAATTGACTAACCATAGGGACAAATTTCACAAAAAGGACTTTTAGAGTTAGAATCCTTAACCTAAACTAGATGTTACATACATCTATTTGGAAATCGACTCCCTGGCTTTAAGATAGGAAATAAACCTCCTTTTGCGCACTATGGAACTCCGTTCCCATTCTAATATTAACTTATTAGGAAAGTGAAAACTGACCCTTCGGGTCCTACAATCTAGATAAGCATACCACAAATAAATCCAATCTATCCAAGGGTAACATCAAAATTCACCATATACAAATCTATCAAATCCACCAATCTCTTTCTATGAAAGATGGTCACCATACAACCCCTATAGATTTTTCTAGAATGTATAGAATCACTCACTAGAGTAGAAACATAAAGGGGGTTAGAAATTTTTTAGGACCAAAACCAATATCCATAGCTATATAAGAGGTCACATAAGAAATAGTAGAACCCGGATCAAGCAAACAATAAACACCACAAGTAAAGAGTTGTAACATACCCGTAACAACATTTGGTCATGCCTCAGATTCTGAATGAGTAGCAACTGAATAGAGACAATATCAGCTAGTGTCGGTACTAAACATAACGCTCTTTGGTGAAGACCAAAAGATGTGGCAAACATAAATTTATTAGCCCTAGCGCCAACCTTGGATGAAGGGAAATCTCACTGCATATGTCCTAGATGACCATAATTATAACATCAATTTCTCCCTTTCTTAAAATATCTATGGTGAAGCTACCCATAAAAATGACAAGGAGAATAAGGTGGGGCTGACTGAGCTCCACTAGATTGAGATTGGGCACCCTGTGCCTTAGGACCACTACTAGCCTAAAAATGAAGATCACCCCAAGGCTTAGGATAAGGAGCACTGGCAGTCAAATACGAATTTCCCTAATTCTTCTTCTTAGTCCACTACCTACCATCTCTCCCACTATTATCTTGATAGGTACCCTGCTTTAAATATTTGACATTTATATTCTACCTCTCTCCCATCTCTACCTTCTTAGTTTTTCTTATCCTTTACCTACTTTATATAAATGACCAACCTGGAGATGTCCATATCACTATTAAACATAGCAGCCTTGCATTCTAGCACCAAATCATGGAAAAAACTAAAAGTAAACTTCCTCATTTTTATCTCATATTAGAAACCAACTCTAAAGCATAATGAACTAATAATGAAACTTTAGATCATACTCTTTCACACTCATTCTTCCCTTCTTTAGATTAACAAACTCCTCATCCTTAGCTTCCCTCAACTCCTGAGGAAAGAAGTGATCTAGAAAAATATCTAAAAAGTCATCCCACAGTACCTTTTCAGTATCATCACCATCATTACTTCCCATTTCTCATACCACTGATAAGCAATATATTTTAAGTGATAGGCGGCGAACTCCACACTCGCCAAATCGATAGCATAAGTCTCCTAAAGATTTTCTTTATCTCATTGATGAACCCCTGTGGATCCTCCTCAACCCTAGAGCCTATAAAGGTTGGGTGATTCAATATGATAAACTAGCCAACCCAAGTGACCACAGATGAATGATCAATAGAACCCACAAGATTAGACTGATGAGAGGCCACCAGCTGGGTAAGCATTTGAATAGAATGATAAAACTATGCATTAGAGATATCTCCCTGAGGTAGATGATCATATGTATCACCAACCTGAGAAGCTTCAAAAGAATTAGTAGGGACCGGTGGAACTCCACATGGAGCGTCACAATCAGGAGCAAGGACCCTAGACTGGGTCTGCACTTCAGAAGAAGTCGAGTTCCCTTCATATTTTCCATAAGTAGGACAAAGTTCCCAACAGATTTTCTATGAACGTTAGATCTTTAGGGAGGCATGATCAGAAAGGTGAGAAAGCCAGGAGTTAGAAAAAAGTTTTATAATACTAGACTCTATGGACCAAAATAGAATAGAAGAAAGAAAAATGTTCCTAAATACCTTGTAGCCTCCTCTGTATACGTGTAGTGCGCTATACATCCATAAAAGGGACTCTACTAAACATGACTTTATGGACACCCAACAACCCTAAATTATGCTCTTATACCAAATTTGTCACAACCCAAATCGGGACCTAGTTGTGATGGGTATCTAAAGCCCACCATGGACCGGAGACCACCCTTTATCCTAACCTCAAGAGCACAATAATAATAATAAAATAGAAGACAATCAAATAGTAATAAGAAGATGAGTAGATAACTCAAGTGAAAACTTAGAGTCAAAACAACAACCAACCCATACTTATCCATGAAAGCCTCTAAAACCTGAATAACATCTAAGTTAGGACATGCCCCCGACTATGACCATAAAGAATCCAAAAGTACTATCATAATAAGGAAAGAATAATTAAATCAGCACTTTATAGCAACTTAATAGATGTGCTCAATTATCTAATATTGTACAGGAGCAATAGTAAAACCTTCAGAACCTATTTCATAAAATGATGTAGTGTCCATGGATGTTCAATGGGATAAGCACTGGTATGTAACTTATAGAGTAAGGATAAAATAATTCAATTACCCAAATCTAGTCATATACCATATGCACCATATTCATAGACATATATATAAGATGCCGAGAGAGGGAAAAGGGTCATGAACCTGACATTTTAAATATTTAACCTGAACTGTGTAGCTTGATCCATCTTAAAGGCACCCATGAGCTATATGGGTCTATCTCCCACTGCTGGAAGGGCCCCAGTGCATGTTAGCTGCATAAGCTGAGGAAAAATCAAGGGAAAACTAAAGCCATTAGGCCATTAGCCATCCATATATATATATATATATATATATGTATGAAGCGTGCACTAAGAACATGGTCATATAGACCCCCAATGCCGTCAAACATGGTTTTCAAAGTTTGTCTCCTAGGACTTAAACCTTTATAGTGAGCTACACAATTCCTTTTAAGCCCAAATCAAAATAATTATCACATAAACCAATCCATTAACCCAAAAGTCATTGTGTCCAATTAAAACAATTTGCACATAAATGTGGTTTTTAGTAGTCGTATCGTCATACCATTTTGCATACAATCTAAATTAATTATGCCAAACTAAATCCAAAATAAAGGCCACCAAGGCCATCCAAAACCATTTTCATCCAATTTTATTTAATGCAATGTAATTGGTTCAAAACAAGATAAACCATGCAATTATCCATAATTAAAATCAAGATTATAAAGTTGGTTAGGTTAATGCCAATTCTAAGTCAAAATTCATCCAATAGGGAAAATCATGTTACCCATTCTAATCATTTAAATATTGCACCAATTCAGTCGCCCAAACATCAATTTAAAGCATGAATAATCAATTAAAGACATAGGACAAGTAACTCAATCAATAACAAACAAAACCCCTAATCTCACTTTCAAAATTGTAATACCCTAGATTTTTGGACTTTGGAATTTTCCATGTAATTATGTTCACTGCCAGAAGTATGGCTCAATTGAAGAGTGTAGGCCCTATCACAAGTTTTAGTGTGTCAATCATAGTCATAACTGTAAGGTTTCCAGATATTTCTATCATAATCACGACTAAGACCCTAATAAATCAAAGGGTAGGGTCACGAGTAATGTTCTATAGAAATATAGCACATATGATATTTAAACTATAAGAATATGAATGTACTTAAGGCTATGTTGTTAGATTTGATGTGTTTTTGGGAGTGTTTTTTAGGAAATTAGGCTTTGGGATTCTAAATTTAAGAAGAACTATGAAAGGTGGCTTGAGCCGTAGTCAAACACCCGTTTTCAGCCTTTACTGCCCAAGGAATGACTTTCTCTTAACAACCTATAAGGAGATTGTTTGAGTCATATCTTGGATAGACCTTAAAGTCGTATCTCGAATAGATTCAACAGATTTGATAGTGCTTCAATATTTTTGCCATAACTTTTCACCCTGATATTGAATTAAGGCAAAATTGGTATCTTGGAAAGCTAATTCAATTTTCTATCTGTTGGTGGGTCTTGACATAAAAAATACTAAGTACACACAAAGTTATTCTTAGTTAAAGATGGTGATAGATCATTAAGGGATATTTTCACTTGCCTATAAGCTAAGAGTTATTTGTGATACCAATTTGCATCTAAAGTCACCAAAAATCTCTAAAAAAGTTAAAGTGTTAGAAGAATATAAGTCATAAGTCTAAGTACGACTAGTATGATCCAATCGTAAGAAGATCGGTGTCCAAGAAAAAAAAAAGTCCCAGGTGGATACGAGTCAAGGTCAAGAGTCATATGATCAAGGTACAACTTATGAACATAAGTCGTATGTAGAGCCAAAAATTGAAGCTTGGAAGACGATCACTAGAGCGAAAACAAAAGGCTTGGTATGACTCGTATGATGATGGTATGAGTTGAAGAACGAGTCATACTTCGTGCCTACTTTGCTCTTCCTATCCCATTTTAGTTAGGATTTATTTCCTAGGGTTTCCATGTATCCCAATTACACTTTTATAATGCTTTTTAGTCCGATTATGTATGGGTAATTAAGTTTTCCTATTTTATTTAGGATTTGATTGCTAGTGTTTTCCTATTTTATTTAGGAGTTGATTTATAGAGTTTCCCTATTTTAATTAGGATTTGATTTTTGTAATCTATAAATACCCTTTAGGCTTTGTTTATTTATTCATTCAACATTCAATTCACCAATAAATTTAGATATTAATTCTCATTCATCTATTCTTGGTTTGTTCTTGGTTTGTTATTCAATTTAAGACTTTAGGATTTATATTTTATTATTTAGAGATTGATTTTGTAATTTTGTATATGGATTCGATGATTGATCTCATAAATATGAGTGGATAATTCCCTTAGCTAGGGTTATGGGAACCCTGGAGGATTAGCTACATAGAGAAAGTGTGATAGTCATCTATTCTAGGGTTACATGTATCTTAATCTTCTTCCTAATAATTAATCTCGCAGTTACTGCAAAAGCTTTAGATAGCTTGTATTTGCATCCATCCCTAATAAGGAGTTTCTGATCGAGAAAAGAAAATTAAGAAAGTGATTTATACTTTCTACCTTCAACTTTTAGTCCTCGCATCTTATCTAATCATATGATCTTAACTAGTGATAGTGAACTAAGGTCGTAGAAAGTCGCAACAAGGCTACACCCTCAGGCATAAGTGAAGGGTGATATTTATCTTTATGCCTAATAAGCGGCTAATAATACCTATCTTATAGAATTTGTATGTAAAACAACAGAATAGTTGGGTTGATCACGAGAAATTTATGAAGTAAAGAATCTAGGGGGAACATAAGCCTAGTGTTTGTCTTCTATTGTTTACAACCAAGAACAACCAATTCTTCTCATTTTTCTATTTCAACAGATCCCTTATCTTACTTTCTTGCACTTCCTGATAATTATAACAAGTTTGAGAAGGATTTTTGACATATTCTCTATGGGATTCAACCCCAACCTAGTTAGGTTACTATATTTGACAACGATCATTTTATCCTTTAATTGGAGGTATATTTTGTGTGTTATCAATAAGTCATGGCGATATTCTCGTGACCATAACACTATGGTTCCTAAAGTGTTCTTCCCAGGGTACGAGTTAAGGTAATGACTCATGATTAGTCACCAAGAGTCTATACCTAACCTGTAGCGATTAGGTGCTATATTTCCTACCGGTTTTCATTAAGGGAATTATGGTCTTTTCCTATTATTCCACTATTTTACATGACTTAAAGCCCTCTTTTGACCCTTTTAACATAAAATCATCAAGTCATAAACTACTCTCTCCTCTTAAACTTCAAAGTCAAGAAAAGCTAGGGTTTCAAGGGATTCATTATCTAGGCTTCCATTGATGGTCTTTGCTCTAAAAATTTTGGTGTCTTCAGGAATATATCACTTCTCTTAATTATTTTATATAAAACATATGTTTAATTGCTATCCATGTGGTTTTAACTTTTGGATTTTAAATGTGGATTAAGGGATTTGAACAATGACATAAATATCTCTAGTCATGTGGTTAGTATGCAACAGGAAAAGGATGAAAAGAAGAGGCAGGGAAAGATGAGGGAGAGGCAAAATAAGAAGTTCATATATTCAGAGTAGGGTAAAAATCAGCAAAATAGTAGGAAAGATGCAGATAGTGGGCCAAGAAGAAGAATTGGGAACGTTCTAATTATTATTCATCAGCTAGTGCTCCCTATCATAAGTTATATAGTGATTATTATTTTCAGACTAGTAGTGGTCCTAAGGTACAGGGTGCCAAGTCTCAGGCTGGTGGAGTTCAGTCAGCCTCACTATATCATTCTTGTAAATTTTATGGAAAAATTCATGGTGGTTATTGTGATGAGGGGAAGAACTTGTGCTTAAATTAAGGTCAGCCTAGACATATGCAAAGGAACTTTCCTGCAGCTAAAGTAGCCACTAGGGCTAATAAGGTTTCGATTGCCACTTCTTTAGCTCTAGTGCCATAGGGTGCTACTTCTGTTACCAACATCAAACGAAATCATCTTTATGCCTATGATACTAGTTAGGAATATGAGGCATCTCCTAGTGTTGTTATTAGTACATTACAACTTTTCTCTTGAGATGTGTATTGTTTGCTTGATCCAGAGACTACCCTTTCATATTTGACCCCTTATATAGTTGTGCATTTTTGTTTTGGTCCTAAAAGTATTTTTGACCCCTTTTTTGTGTCTACTTTAGTTTGTGATATTATAGCTGCTGGAAAGATCTATAGGGGTTTTATGGTTTCTATCTTTCAAAGGGAGACGTTGATAGATTTGGTAGAGCTTGATATGGTAGATTTTGATTTAATCTTGGGGATGGATTGGATTCATTTGTTCCATGCTTCTATGTATTGTAGAATCCAAAAGGTCAATTTCCAATTTCTAAATGAATCGGTAATTGAATGGGAAGGAAGTTCCTTAGTTCCTAAAGGTAGGTTTATCACTTATCTTAGAGCCTAAAAGTTGATCTCTAAGGGGTGACTCCTAGTTTGGGTTGAGGATTCTAGTTCTTAGGGACCCTCTTTTCAATTTGTCAGTGTTGTCAATAATTTTCTTGAAGTGTTTTCCAAGGATTTTCCTAGCATTCCTTCTGATAGACAAATAGATTTTGGAATTGATCTTCTACTAGATACCCATCCTATATCTATTCCTTCTTATTGAATGTCTCTGATTGAATTAAAAGAGCTAAAGAAGTAGTTAAAAGATGTCCTTGATAAGGGTTTCATTCGTTCTAGTATTTCTTGGTGCTCGTATGCTTTTTGTGTGTAAGAAAGATGGGTCTCTTCAGATATGTATAGATTATTGGAAGTTGAATAAGGTTATAGTACTGAATAAGTACCTTTTTCCTAAGATTGATGATCTTTTGACCAGCTTCAAGGTACTAGATACTTTTCTAAGATTGATCTTTGTTTAGGTTATCATTAGTTGAAGATTTAAGAGATTGATATTCCTAAGACTACTTTCCAAACCCGATATAGACATTATGAATCCATGGCTATGTCATTTAGGTTGACTAATGCCCCAACTACCTTTATGGATCTTGTGAACCAGGTGTTTGGACAATTTTTCGATCTATTTATGATAGCATTTATTGTGATATCTTGGAGCATTTTATGAGTGATGAGGATTGTGCTATTCACCTTTGAATCATGTTGTAAACTCTTAAGGATCAAATGTTGTATTCTAAATTTTCTAAGTACGAGTGACTTTCCTAGGGCATGTTATTTCTAGTGAGAGGATAAAGGTTGATTGATAGAAAGTGGAGGCTGTTAAAAAATATTGAAGTCCTATGACTCCAACTAACATTCAGAGCTTCTTGGGCTTGGCTGGTATTATAGGAGGTTTATGGATAGTTTCCCTTCTATTGCTGCTCCATTGATGACATTGACTCAAATAAAGGTAAAGTTCTTTTGGTCTGATGCTTGTGAGGATAGCTTTTAGAAGCTGAGGAATTAGTTGAATTCAATGCTAATTTTGACTTTGCTGAGGGTACTGACGGATTTGTCGTATATTATGTTTCATATTGTGTGGGACTGGTTTGTGTGTTGATGTAGCATGGTAAGGTGGTAGCCTATTCTTCCAGACAACTCAAGGTTCATGAAATGAATTATGCAACTCACAATTTAGAATTGGCGGTTGTGGTTTTTCCTTTGAAAATTTTGCCCCATTACTTATATAGAGTGCATGTAGACATCTATTAAGACCATAAAATTTCATGTATGTGTTTACTCAAAAGGAGTTGAATATCAAGCAGAGACATCGCCTTAAGGTTCTCAAGGATTATGACATGATTCTTCACTACCATCCAAGTAGAGCTAATGTTATTGTTGTTCTCTTAGCAGGGTATCCATGGGAAGCTTGTGTCATGTGGATGAGGAGAAGCGAGGATTGGTGAAGGATATTTACTGGTTAGATAATTTAGGAGTTTGTCTTTTGGACTCCTAAGAGGGAGGAGTAATTGTTCAAGAGGTGGTTAAGTCATCTTTTGGTGCTAAAGTAAAGGAAAAGCAGGCTTTGGATCCCGTTCAGATGTAAATTAAAGATGATATAGGTTAGCAAATGGTAATGACATTCGAGATTGGAAGATGGTATCCTGAGGTATCAAGGTAGTTGTGTGTTCCTAATATTGATGGGTGGTGAGAAAAGATTTTAACTAAGGTTGTTAGAACCCTGGGGTTTCACCACTGTGTGAGGGATTAGGTTACTCAAAATTATTAACAGACAATAAAATAGTAAACTAACCAGGAACATAACACAGTGCAGGAAATGTAAAGAACACACGATTTAACATTGAAACCTCCTTTATCATGGGAGGAAAACCACGGCTTTCCCTCACAAGCTCTTAGAATTTTGCTATAATCAACCTCTTAATTACAGACTCAAACTTGAACCTAACTCTAGGCTCTTCCTGCTTGTACTAACTCTACTACAATCTCAACTTGACAACTCTTCCAAGACTTCTTAGCGCTGGTTAACTCTAACCAGTTTTAAAGTTAGGAAACTCTACCTAAGGACTCTCAAAACAAAAACAAATATAATTACTCTTATATAATTATTAATTCATTTACAAACTCAAATTTTACTCAAGAACATTTGTTATTTTACCACACAAGAAATAAGAACTTTAGCAATGTTAAATTTGAGTTTTTGCCTTTTTTTTCACTCTTTAGCTTTCTGTTCTTGCAAAATATGATTTATAGAGAAGAATTCTTTTCCTTTAATAGTTAAGTGATGATAAGATTTGAAATGCAATTGGACTAGGTGTCCTAAATAGTACAATCAACACCTGCGCAGTTTGTTACACAAGTGGTCAAAATTGTGCTGATGCGTGCCAGCTGTAATGTAGCCTTGAATATCCAGTGACCTGGTACCTTGTAGTCAATAGCTCATCATAAAAAAAGATACAAAAATTTCCCCCTTTTTGGTAATGATAAACCAACATCATAGTTTTAAGCGTCAATACACATTCATCACATTTAATTAGTGTGATTACCACTAATAAAGATGAATGTTTACCCTATCTGCAATACCCTGCATGTTTCTAAGATAAGAAGTGAATAAGTATTCCTACA
Source organism: Capsicum chinense (assembly GCA_026120095.1). NCBI lineage: Eukaryota > Viridiplantae > Streptophyta > Magnoliopsida > Solanales > Solanaceae > Capsicum > Capsicum chinense. The sequence continues at coordinate 36,725,310 of JAPEIP010000005.1, forward strand.
TATGAAATCTCCTATCCTATGATTCATACTTGATTACATGACTTACAATGAATATCCTAGTGATAGGATAGCTTATGATGCATTAAGCATGTTCATATGAGTCACTCAAGGTAATACAAGCTAAGAATTTTTGAATCCATCAAGTTTTAGTGTTCAATT
>JAPEIP010000005.1:36734091-36756501 GCA_026120095.1 Capsicum chinense
AGTCATGTGTGTCAGTTTCCTTCCATCGAGTCCTGGGGGTACTTGTACCTGAAAACTATAGTTGTGTGCCTAGAGCCATGTCATGTTTCACGATATCCAAACTCAAGCTATGATTCCATAGACTTTAGTCAGTCATGTGACTCAGGAAAACTCATGATCTTAGTCATTTGTTAGATATCAGTAACATTCCTCTAGTCAACGGAATTTAGAATGATTAAGTCATGCACAGTCAGTTATTCATGTCCAGTCCCTCCAGATGGGAGCAGAGGTTAGCACCAAGTAAACCCAAGGATGGGAACTCACTCGCCAGTTCAGGGTGTGATTCTTAGTAGTCATCCTTGTGTTCTAGAATTATGTAGCCAGCATAGGTTGATACATCTTAACCCATCAGATTAGGGTTGATGAGGTGGCTTAACCCATCAGTTTAAGGTTTCCACCATTCTCATTGATTACCCTCCAGATAAGGGTCACTCACAGGCTCTCCTTACCCGTGGCACGATATTGACACCCCTCCAGTTGGGGAAGAGATTGGACCCCAGCTTATCCATAACGGCATACATGGTGCATGTCGGTTAAACATTACTTCCCACAGTTTTAGTATCAATCTCAGTAAAAGAACTCAGGGAGTCTTCAGATTTAAGAATATATAAGACTGTCAGATACAGTCATCCACATTATCAGTTTTAGTATCAGTCATGACAGGTATCAGTAAACTATGTATTAGCTTACAGGTCATGCTATCAAGTATTAACGATCCGAGTTTCTATATATATGTGTTTGCACTCCCACGTTCATATTGGTCAGTCAGTGTTTTTCATGTATGAAACCCTTTATGTTCATCCTACCTTTCTCATATACTCAATACTCGAGTTGTACCGACGCATTTGTGCTATGGTGCTTTCTTTTCATGTTACACCATAGGTTCCGAGACACGAGCTCCGGCCTAGTAGTAGCGGTAGCGTTCCAGTCGCAGAGAAACAGTGAGTCCTCATTAATTCGAGGACAATATGATTTGATCCATTTATATATTTCTTTAGTTCAGTTTTATGATGTTAGTTGGAGACATGTTCCTTCTACTCCTTATTCAGATAGTTTAGAGGTTTTCAGATATATGTTCAGATTTACGTTCAGATTGAGTTGTTTTGGGTATTTTTACCCGAATGATTGTATTCAGTTGAACCTTAAGGCTTTACAGTTCTATGTATTCCGCATTATTATATCATGATTTGCAGTATATAGGTACGGATATCAGTCATGGGTGAGTTTGTGGTCCCGCGGGGTCATGAGCACCGTGTAGCATTCCGGTTCAGCAAATCGGGGAGTTACACTATCACACAACACCTTGCTTCCATTATTATGTAACTTAGGGCTTGGTCCCTTGTTGTCATTTGTATCAAAAAAACAACTCATTTACTTTCCCCAGTCTTTGTACCTCATCATACTTTACCCTATCAATACGCACCATAATTTCTTCCTCTTATCAACATGTCATACTCATCCAACACTTTATATAATTTCTTCCCCCTATTAACATACCATACTCATATGGTGCCTTAATCATATAATACCTTAACATACTTGATCCTTAACATATGAAGTCAATATTTCCTATTTTGACATCATTGAAAAAGTTAAAATAGTAAACCAGGAGTAGTAGTAAGCACATATTAGTTAACTTATGGCCACTGGGGAAACACTAGCATGAAGAAAAACTTTAGAAATAAAGTAAAACTAGATAAAGAGATCAACAATAAGAAATCATTCATATTTAATAGTTTAGGTTTCATTGCAATGCAAAATTTAAATCCCTTGTTCCATAAAAAAGCCACAGAAGTTGGAGAAATTAAAAGGGTGAAGGATTTAGGGAGAAGGTTTGGAGAAGGCCATCTTAAGACAGTGTAAAAACTCTATGGTTAGCATCCTGATATCTGTATTCAAACTCAGAACTTCATTGGCTAGAATTTTAACCTTCTTCTTGAGTTCATCATTCTTACTCTTAAGTTGTGCACAGACCCTTGGACCTTCCTTTGAAAATTGCAGAATTTGTACCTGTAATCTCCTAATTTTTGCATCTTTAGCAATTGTCTTTAGTTTTTCTTATTTTAGAAGCCCTAATAGGTTCATCATCCTTCTTCTTGTGAATAGGCCCCTCAGAAGTCTGGTTTTTTCAGTAGGATTTCTCGAATTCACTTTGAACATTTTTTTCATGCTGTCATTTTGTTTCTTAAGACTATCCTAACTTACTTTTAGGTTATGTCACAGCAAAATAAGATTTTTAGCACCAAAGGATCACCAATCATCACACTATCAGAGGGTTAATATGTTTTCAATGATAAATCTTTAATAAGAAGGTAAGTGAAGAAAAGGTTTGGCTATGAATGGTTAGCATAGCTGAGTTGGGCAGGGTCCATTGATTTATTGCAAAGATGAGTTCAATTTAATTTTGGATAAGAGAAATATTTTTCACGAGGAGGAGAAGATGTAGCCTTTTTTATCAGAACAAAAAGAAAAACATGCACATTCATGGTACTATCCTAAGAGATAGGACCATGTCTTTCTCTTTGTTTGAGTGAATTCTCAAGTTTTTGCATACCTCATTTGTTTTCTTCCTGAGTTGTACCCATGGGTGTATACCTACAAAGGTATGCTGCTGAATTAGACTAACAAATACATACTTTACCAAGGATAACTATTTCCTGATCATAGCCAATTTTTGTGGAGAAACACTAATTCATATGGTAGGTCAGGTTATTTTGATCAGACCTAGCTTCAACCTGTTCTTTAGAAATTGTTCCTTCTGAAGTGCCTTAGTAAATATACCTTTTATCTGATCCTCAGTCTTGTAGAACTTTATGTAAATAGCCTATTTTTCAATATTATCTCTCAAGAAGTGATGTCTGACATTAATATACCTAGTCCTCTTGTGTTGTACTGGATTTTTGGCCATGCTTAGAGCACTTGTGATATCACACATCAAGGATATAGTATCTATACAAATACCAAAATATTTCAATTGTTGCTTGATCCATAGCAATTGATCATAATAAAAAGTTGCAGCCACATATTTAGCTTCAGAGATAGATAGGGCAACTGATTTTTTCTTCTTAGATCCCCAGGAAATTAAGGATGAGCCAAGAAAATTGCCACTTTAAGTTATTTGTCTATCCACAAAATATCAAGTATAGTCAGCATCAGTATATCCCACCAAGTCAAAACTGTGTCATGATGGACAATATAGGACCAGGTCCCATGTTCCCTTATGATACCTAAGAATTCTTTTTCCAGCTTTCCAATAAGACTCTTTTGGGTAGGCTTAAAATATGGCACGCATTCCTGCACTGAATACAAAACTGTGTCATGATGGATAATATAGGACCAGGTTCCATGTTCCCTTCTGATACCTAAGAATTCTTTTTCCAGCTTTCAAATGAGACTCTTTTGGGTAGGCTTGAAATTTGGCACACATTCCTACATTGAATACAATGTCTATCCTACTTGCAGTGAGGTACAGTAAGGATCCAATAATCTCTTTATAAATTGTCTTATTTATTAAAGTACCTAGTTCATCATTATCCATTTTTGAACTAGTTCTAATTGGAGTATAAATTGGCTTGGTATCTCCTATATATTATTTCTTCAGTAGCTCCTTGATGTACTTGTTTTGACAAATCATTGTCCTTTGAGATGTTTGTTTAATTTGCAACCCTAGGAAAAAGCTTAACTCACCCATCATACTATTAGCATTGCTAACTCTTTACATAGGGATTCAAAAGTAGCCACAAATATTATGTCATCAATATATATCTGAATAATTAATAAATTGCTACCTCTATTCTTAAAGAATAGAGTGTTATCTATTTTTTCTCTTTTAAAGATATTTTCCAAGAGAAAGTTTGAGTCTTTCATACCAGGGCCTTAGAGCTTGCTTTAAACTATAAAGAGCATTGTCCAATTTAAGCACATGACAAGGAAAATATATATCTTCAAAACCTGGTGGTTGTTTGACATAGACTTCTTATTTTGGGTTTCCATTCAGAAAGAAACTTTTGACATCTATTTGAAACTATTTGAATCCCATGTATGCAGCAAATACAACAAGAATTTTTATTGCCTCTATTCTTTCTACAGGGGAAAAAGTCTCATCATAATCAATCCCTTCTTTCTGGTTGTAATCTTGAACAACCAGCCTTGCTTTATTTATGTTAATAGTTCCATTCTCATCTTGCTTATTTCTGTACACCCATTTGGTCCCAATAATTGTTCTATCTACAAACCTGGGGACCAGATGCCAAACTTTGCTACTTTTAAATTGTTGAAGTTCTTCCTACATTGCATTGATCCAATCTGCATTTTCAGAGCTTTTCTCATATTCGTAGGATCAATTTAGGATGGAAAGGTTAAAAATGCCATAACATTTCTAGGTTTAGCTCTGGTTTGGACTTCTATTTCTAAGGGCATAGTCAGATTCTCAAGGGGATAAGAGGATTTATGACTGTAATTTTGCCTTCTGACATTGATTCCACTGGGACCAGGTCCCTCTGAATTCTGACTAGTTTCTTTTGGTTGTTCTTTTACTAGAGTTAGGATCTGTGATTGTGATCTTGGATCACCATCACTTTCATTATTCTCATCTACATCATTTATCACCTGATCATTATCTTTAGCAATATCATCCTTTTGAACATAAATAAGTTCCTTAACTTTTGAATCTTTACCATCTTATGTGTTCATTTGATTTCCCGACTCATCAAAGATCGCATGAACACTATCTTCAATACATGGATTTCCTTTATTGAAAACTTCTTATGCTTTTGTGTTGAGGAATAGCCTACAAACATTGCTTCATCACTTTTGGAGTTAAATTTTCCTAATTCATTCTTTCCATTGTTTAGCACAAAGCATTTACACGTAAATGGTTTGAAGTAGTATAGCTTATGTTTTCTATTAAATACCAACTCATATGGGATCTTGTTCAGAAGTGATCTAACCAAACACCTATTAGTCACATAAAAAGTAGTATTTACTACTTCAACCCAGAAACTCTTTGGAAGATCACTATCAATCAACATGGTTCTAGTAATCTCTATGAGTGTTTTGTTCTTTCTTTTAACAACTCTATTTTGTTGTGGATTTCTAAGAGCATAGAATTTTTGACTTATTCCATGCTCAGCACAAAATTCTACAACTTTAGAGTTCTAAAATTCAGTTCTATGATCAAATCTAAATTCAACAATTTTGCAATTTAGCTTTATTTGAATTTGCATGGAAAAAGCTACCAGAACCTCATATGTTTTATCCTTGGTTTTTATAAACATTGTCCCAATGAACTTGGAGTAGGCATCTACAATAACCAATATATATTTCTTCCCTACTCTACTTTGGAATTTAATGTGTCCACATATATTCATATGCAACATCTCAAAGGTCCTGGAAGTGCTCACCTGCTTCTTCAATTTGAATGAAGATTTAGTCTTTTTACCTTTAACACAACCATCAAAAATATTGTTGTCTGGAAAATGGAACTTTGGAATGCCACGGACCAGGTCTTTTGAAATCAACTTGTTCAGCAAGGAGGAACTTACATGCCCCAGCCTTCTGTGCCATAAGTCAGAATCTTCACTTTGCACACTAAACCAAGTTAATTCCCCATCAGCCATAGACTCCAAATCAGCTACATACATATTTTTCACCCTTTTGGCTTTGACAATAATTTTTCCATATTTCATGCTTGATATAGTACATCCATCAGATGAGAATTTTACCTCATTTTCTTTGTCACAGATTTGAGATATTATACTTAAGGCTATTCACATAATACACATCTTCTATTACATGATGAGGTGATTTTATAATACGTCCAACACCTTGGATATACCCCTTTTTTACCATTTACAAAAGAAACACCTCCCCTTTGATATGTCTTGAGGGAGAGAAAACAATAAATCCATTTAGTCATGTGTCTTGAAGAACCCTTGTCCGTAAACAAGTTTGGCTGTAATCCCCCTTTTCTACCCTATTTTCTTCTTTATCTTCAGTAGTTGCCATAAAGGAAAATAAGGAACCCAAGATGATTTTCTTACCATCCCTTTTTAGCAGAAAACCATCTCCATAATCTTTATTTTTCTTAAATTTACTACAGGATTCTTCCCATGCAACCAATACCTTCTTCACTATATAGCTAGTTACATCCTTTCTTATGGACTTCTTAGGGTTCGAATCCTTTTTTTTATCTTTTCCTTTTTTAGTTTTGAGCAATTTTTGATAATCCATCTTGTGCATTAGGTAGTCCCTAATAAAATATTTAGAACTACCACCTTTGTGACAAACTTTAATTTGTCATCCCTTTTCTAAGTTGATCACTTTTCTTTATTATTCTAACAATCCTTGTTACCAGAAGGCAACATCAAAGTCTTTCTCACTTAAGTCAGATAGTAAAGTCTTCAATGTCAATAATCTCTCCCATTTTTCTTCCTTCCTTTTTACCCCTTGATCATAATAGCATTTGTGTTGCTTTCCCAAGATTTAGGAGTACCTCTACCAATTGTTGTCACTTTTTTGTATAAGGGAACCTTTGCTCCTTTTTCTAGATTAAGTGAAGCAACTATGATAATAATAACACTCTAAGTGTGAACATTTTAGAGTGAACCCACTTTGATTCCAATTATTGGAGCCCTAGTGGCTGCACCACACAATGAGGGACCAGGTCCCTCAAAATGAATCATAAGCAATAATATAGTAAACCAGCCAAGAACACAACATAGTGCATTAAATGTAAAGAACATGAGATTTAACATGGAAACCTCCTTGATCAAGGGAGAAAAAAACACAGCTTTCCCTTACAAGATCTCAAAAGTTCACTATAATTAACCTCTTAATTACAGACTCGAACATGAACCTGACTCCAGGCTGCTCCTGCTTTTAGTAACTTTACTACAATATCAACTTGACAACTCTACCAAGACTTCTCAACGGTGTTAACTCTAACTAGTTTCAAGCTTAGGGAACTCTACCTACGGCACTCTCAAAATAAAAAAAAAAAGATTATTACTCTTGTAGAATGCATAATTCATTTATAGACTCAAACTAGACTTAAAAACATTTGCAATTTTAGCACATAAGAAATAAGAACTTAAGAAATATTGAAATTGAGTTCTTGCCTTTCATTTACTCTTCAGCTTTTTGTGTTTGCAAAACTGATTTGTAGAGAAGAATATTTTCCTTTTATAGTTGAGCGATAATAAGGGTTGAAATACAATTAGATAAGGAGTCCTAAATAAAACAAAAAACACATGTGTAGTTTGTTACATAAGAGGATAAAATTATGTATATGTGTGCCAGATGTATTATAGCCTTAAACCTAAGGACCTGGTCCCTTGTAGTCAGCTGCTTATCATTAAAATAAGATACAATGGAGGCTCATGATTTTAGATAAATATTTTATCTACGTTCGACTGAGATGTATCATGATTTGAAGGAAATCTATTGGTGGAGCAATATGAAGAAGTATGTGGTAAATTTTATGGCTAAGTATATGGTCTGACAGAAGGTGAATGTAGAATACTTAAGGCCTAGTGGGATGTCTCAAGAAATATAGTTGCCTGTGTGAAAGTAAGAGATGATAAATATGGACTTCACTATGGGTCTTCTACAGTCTCGCAATTGGTATGATTCAGTTTGGATCATTATGGATAGAATGACTAAGTCTACTTACCTCTTACCTCTGAGGACTAACTACTCGAGAGAAGATTATGTTGAGCTATTTATCCAGGAGATTTTCAAGCTGCATGGAGCACTGATTTCCATTATTTCAGACCAAGGTATGAAATTTTCTTCTCATTTTTGGCATTCATTTCAAAAAAGTTCAGGGAATAAGGTTAACCTTAGCACTATTTTCCATTCTCAAATGGATGGATAAGCAAAATGGACTATTCAAACTTTGGAGGATATTCTAATGGCTTGTTTGATTGATTTTAGAGGTAGTTAGGTTGATCACTTGCCTCTTAGTGAGTTTGTCTATAACAATAGTTACCATTTGAGTATTCAGATAGCTCTTTTTAATGCTCTTTATAGTAGGGGGTGTAGGTCTTCTATTGGGTGGTTTGAGGTTGATAAGACTAGGTTGTTTGGTCCTGACTTGGTTCATTAGGCCATAGAGAAGGTCAAAGTGATTAGAGAAAGGCTTAAGACTACCCAAAGTCGCCCAAAGTCCTATGTAAATGTAAGGTGAAAGGATTGGAGTTTGAGGATAGTGATTGGGTGTTTTTGATGGTTTCTCCAATGAAAAGAGTGATGATGTTTGGAAAGAAGGGGAAACCTAGTCCCTGTTATGTCGGTACATATCAGATTTTAAGGAGAGTTGAGAATGTTGCTTATTCATTAGATTTTACCACAAATTTGCATTCTATTCATCCTATTTTCCATGTGTTGATGTTGAAGAAGTGTATGGCTGATCCTTCTTATATTTTCCCTATACAGAATGTCAGTATTTCAAATTCATTGTCATATAAGGAAATTTTAGTCGAGATCTTGGATAGGCAATTACGTAGGTTGAGGACTAAGGATGTAGCTTCGATGAAAGTCCTTTGGAGGAATCAAAAGGTGGAAGAAGCTACTTGGGATGTTGAAGAGGACATGATGTCGAAATATCCATTCCTATTCCCCGTGTTGGGTGAAAATACTTGAGGTATTATGTTTGTCTTTTTTTTGTGGCCTTTTGAATTTTTCATTTGGGTATGTGTGAATTCTTTCTTGTTATTATACTAATGGGTACCTTAACTCTTCATTTAGGGATGAATGATCCTAGTGGGGTAATGTAATACCCTAGGTTTTTGGACTCTTAAATTTTCTATGTGATTGTGCTCATTGCTCGGAGTATGGCTCAAATGGCAAGTCAAAAACCCTCTTCATGAGTCGTAGTGTTCCAATCATAGTCATAAAGTAAGGTTGCCTAATGTTTCTATCTTGATCATGACTAAGACCCTAATGAGTTGTTGGGTAAGGTCATGATTCATGGTGAGGGACTCTTGACCATAATATTGTGGTGCCTAGAGTGTTTTTCCCAGGCTATGAGTCAAGGTGGCGACTCGTGATCAGTCACCACAAGTCGTTACCTGACCCATAGTGATTGGGCGCTATATTTGTTGCCCATTTTCAATAAGGGAATTGTGGTATTTTCCTCTTATACCACTATTCCCCATGACTTAAAATACCTCTTTTGACCTTTTTAACATAAGATCATTAAGCCCTAAACTACTCTCTCATCTCAAGCTTCAAAGTCAAGAAAAGCTAAGGTTTCAAGGGCTTAACTATCTAGGCTTCTATTGGTGGTCCTTTCTCCAACATTGTTGGTGTCTTCAGGCCTGTATCTCTTTCCTAAATTATTTTTATACAAAGCATATGTTTAATTATCATCCATGTGGTTTTAATTGTTGTATTTTGAATGTTGATTGAGGGGTTCTGAATGGTTACAATATAAATTGATTTCCCCATGGTTTGAATCGGTTATATATGTTTTATCTTATGGGTTTGAACTTAATAAATGCATTGGTGGGGGAATTTTAATGGGGAACATGGTTTCCCCTAAATTTATGGTTTAATGATTTTGAATTTACTTTACTCTCAACCCAACTTGGCTAATTGGTTTTGAAACATGGATATATTCATAATTTAACTCACGTTTGGTAACCTTACTTTGAGTAAAAGGTTAATGGAACATAAATTTGTTTTGAAAGGCCTTGGTGGCCATGGATTGGTTATAAATTAGAAACTGGAGTCAATTAGACTAATTGGTTTTCGAATGGCATATTGGAATTGGCATGTAAGCTTAACATTATTTGTCATGATGATACGAATGGTAAATGTATAATCAAAAGACTCCTTGGTTAATTCATGGGAATGTGCAAGTGGTTTTAATTTGTTCGTAAAGGAAGTTGTGTATCACTTAGTGAAGGTGGAGGTCCTGAGGGGACCGATACTAGAAACCACATTTGCTGAAGTGGGGGTCTTTATGACTGTGTGCATAGTTCACACATTACATATATGTATGTGTATATCTAAATTGGAATGGTTGGGGTCATGGATTCCCTAGCCCTTTCTTGAATTTTTCCTGGTTCGTGTGGCCAACACGTACTAGGACCCTTTCAGCAGGGGGAGCTGAACCCTTATTGCCCGTGGGTTCCCTTGGGATGGTTAGATCTATATAGTCTAGGTTTATGATTTTAAAATTCATGCTTAATCTTTCTTATTTTTTTGGGTTGCTCCCACTATTACAATTATTGTGCTCAGCTGATAGGAAAAAAGGATGGTCTCCGACCATCGGTGGGCTTGAGATACACATTGTCGGAGACCATTGGTGGGCTTGAGATACACATCGCGACTAGGCTCGAGGTTGGGTCATGAAAAAAACCTACAATTTAAATCTCATAAAAATCCATTCAATTAATGCCACAATGTAAACTTCAAGTTTATAAAATAGAAGCATGCTTGAAAATACAAGAAATTGAAGTCAATTCAAACTTTGGAGCTCAAATGATGAATTTTCTGTAAAATCCTAGAATGTTCTTGGTTTTTGAGTTTAAGATAGAAAGAGAATGATTTGATCTTTGAAAAATGAATAAAAAGGTTATTTTATATTTAAAGGTTGTACAAGGGTATAAAAGGCCAAAATCCCCTCACCCCAAGTTAAAAATCAAAAACTAGATGAAATTAATGCAACATCGTGGTACACTAATATTACGGAGGTTAGCCTCTGTGCCAGACCAATATCGCGAAGTTTAACCTTCGTGGCATGACCTTATCATGGAGGCTTACCACCTTGGGGTCCCAAAATGACATCGAACCCCTTTTGAAAAATCCAAAACTTTCCCAAAACTCGCTTTTAAATTCCCTAAACATAATTAAAGTCAAAAATTAACATTACGTACACGGGAGGGTCAAAAATATAATTTTTGAAGTTTTATAGGGTGTCACATAAAGTGATTAAAGGACCCTTGGATGTTTTCCCTAAATACCATGCAATCTCATATACTGTTTCTCTATGTAGTGCATTAGTTTTGCACTATTATACAATTAAAAACATGTTGGCCTCCATGACACTGCAAAAAAGGTGTATCTGGATTATTGAAGGGTTTCTATACTCTACTTCTCTTTGTCGGTGCTACATCTTGGGTACGAAGAGGTTCATGAATTGGTCTAGAGTATGTAACGCCCAAAAGCAGGTCCCGAGATGTCACACGGTGCTTAGGGTCACAAGTGACCCCAAGCTAACCTTTCTACTGGCAAAGTCATAAGAAAATGAATAAAATCGAGAAATATGTACAATATCAGTAGAAGATAACTCTTATCTGAATCTAATCAATACAAAACTAAATTCACAGGATTATAACTCTGCTTTTACAATGAAAACTGAAACAAATACATTAACTATACTGACTTTCTATGAAGCCTCTACTAATACTAACTATATATAGCAAGGACACAACCCCAACTATCACTAATCAATACATAAGAATAAAAAAGTAAAGAACAATAGTGAATCTAACTGAAGTCCCCGAAATAGGAGGACTCATCATATGCTAGCTGGAATTTACAACGGTCTGATTTTGACTGCATATAATACAACTTATACCGACATTATGAGACAGTATAGCACATAGACATATATGTGGATCAACACTTGAGAATGTACTGAGTATATGGAGGTGTATGAATTTAAATAAATATTATTATCAATCTTTATAGAAAATCTGCATGCTGATATAAATGACTCACATAGTGTGAGTAAAAGCTAAAATCTGAATCTCATAAATCATGTATAATGAAGCATATAGTACAATCTCGTGAGTCATTCTATTTACTTCTAAAATCTCTACTCTTCTCTTATTCTCAATACTTGAAGGCTAAAGGAACTTTAAAAAATGCTTTCAAACTCATACTTTTATCTCATGGAGAGTTAAACTTCTTTGAAACTCAAGGACTCAGGACTCTTTGGAACTTTAAGACTTGGGAGCTCTGTGACTCTTGGAATTACATAACTTTGGACACTCGGGAGTTTATTCTAGCTGATATAAGCCATGTGAGCTATATGAATTCAAACGGCTTGTCCTCCTAAGGAAGAAATATCACTTTGGGGAGAGGCGTCATACCCTTGCTAGGGAGTATAACCTCAACTCAGTGATCACTATCTCGGCCTCGGGCCCATAAATCTTAGTCCTACGGTGGCACATCGCTCTGGGGTATGAGACCTCGAAATCATACCCAACTCGGTGATAAATACTACTCCTATACTCAGCTTAGAACTCTTACAAAATCCACCTCAAATAACTCAATGGTCTATACTAAAGACCAAAATGTATTACTATTTACTTTAATGGAACATCAATGTCGCTTCCAACTCTATTAGGACCAAAAAGGTCAAATATTTCTCAATAATCTCAAAGTACTCAAATCATAGGTGCTTATAGCACAGAAGTTCATAAAATTGCAATTCTCAAGTAGGGCTTAGTGTCCCATAGTTCAATCTTAAGTTAAGACTCATCAGTGGTACTTTGGACTCAAAATGTAAAGCTTTACTGCATCAAAATTATATTTAAACTTCGTGCTCAACCATCATCTTAAAAAGCTTACAATCATCTCGATTAAGATATTGGAAAAATAATTCATAATATGAATCTCATGATTTTAACATCTCAAAATTCATGCTTTGATAACAAAACATTCATAATCATCTTAAAATCTTGGAAAATTCAGAAATAGGCACGGAAATATAAACAAAATCATGTAATTAAACTTTTAAACCATGGAAAATAACATAATCTTGCAAATAATGGTAATGGATATAAACCCTAACTTGATGTTCATGCAAATCATAGTAAAATTCAGAAATTTATATCTTAAAAGAAGTTTTTGGGAAAAAGAATGCAAGGATTGTTCTTGTTCAAACCCACATACCTTAGATAGATAAACTTTGATGAATAACTTGCTTGTGAGATGTTATTGGAACTCTTGAATGAGGGCTCTTGAAACTTTTAACTTGGTGGTCTTTAATCTTGACTCAATTTATAAAAACTATGGTGAACTCTTGAGTTTCTTGGAAGAGGATTTGGATGCTTAGGGTTTTTGTTTTGAAGAGAATGAGGATTTAGGGCATAAAGAGTTTGTAATATGATATATTTTATGTTTTGGATGGATTGGGAGTAGGGTAATTGTCCAAAATACCCCCCTTTTAACCCTTGACAAAACTGGAAAAAATATAACTGGAAGTTCAATTTTACGGGCCACCACGACACGCCACTATCTCGGTGGCTCACTGGAAATTAACTAATGGGAATCTGAGGGTCACCATAACGTGGAGTCATCGCTTTGTCCCACTGGTTGGGACCTGAAACTTCAGTGCGATGTTCCACAATCAAACTAGGCCACTGTAAACTTACAATTAGGATATTATTCCTCTCCGCGATGTACTAGGGGTATGAATGATGGTGTTATAAGATAAGAACTTTAATTATCCATAACTTCTTGCCCGGTTATTGGATTTGAGCGAATCTTATATCGTTGGAAAGATAATTCAATTTCCCACATGATAAAATGTCAAAAATAGGGAAATTCTAAATGAGTTAAACATTAATCACTTTGGAAGTCATTCCTCAATCTTATAGAGATGAAATTAGGCTTAAGGAATGTTTGGGGTATTACAATATCTCCCTCTTGGGAACATTAGTCCTCAAATATGGCTAGCTTGGCTAAGAATACAGAGGAAAACTTAGGGTGCAAAGCTGAAATAACTTGCCAAACTGATTCTACCTCATTCTAAACCTTTAAGTACTCCTGTGAGTGCATGAACTTATAATAAGAATAACAATATAGTTGAATATTTGATTAGAAAGGAGCTGAATAAAGGAAGACTATTACCTTCGACTGAACTTGTCTTTACTTATCGTAAGGAGATGATTCATGCTGAGAGTTTAGAACTTGCTTGATGTGCTCATAGTGTGATCGTACTTATATATTGAAAAATGATAGTTTATGTAGGCATAAATCATGATAAAACGAGGCTAAGACTACACAATGGATATTACATTGTCTGAGCAGGAACACTTGGAAAATGAAGATCGTTCCATGAATACTTACGCACTGAATCATGACTAAATATCCGAATTCTGAAACTGATGCGTGATACATATGCTGAGCTGAATTTATAAATTTTCATGGGTTCTAACAATTATTTACTGGAATGACCATAATTATGAAACGTCACGTAGTAAGACCAGACTAGTTCGGAAAATGGAAAACTATGGAATTCTATCCGTCTGATTGTGAAACTGGACTTCTAACTATCCAAACTGAATCATACTAGATGCTCATACTCAAGTGGAGGATTTTATCAACACCCTCCTAGGGATTTCTAACGATATGAGGGAGCAAAGAACATTGGGCATCATCTGAAAAAAGGCATCTAAATAAGAGATTACAATATTTTTATGACTCTATGTCTTGGAACATACACCCATTTGAATCAGAGACTGCGATAGAATTTTTGGGTCTTAGAACATACCTTACTAGCAAGCTTAGACATACTTCTAAAATATTCTCTCAACTATTTCTTTCTCTTAAAGACCATACTCATTGATTCACCTTCTAATTCTCACATGGCCATTGATATTTCCATATACACATGTCTAAACTGAACTAAATTCGGTAACCATCTTCAAGCCTAACCCACCATGATAGGATACACCATATAACACTGTAATACTAATCTGAACCGTAATTGAACACACCCTACTCTTGACAACTTCTCATCTCATGAAAAATTCTCATTACCACTCCAACAACCGTATTCAACCTCATACTAGACATTTACTAACGTGTAGAGCATTCATCCAGATATATACAAACATGATGTTCAAACCTACATCTATGAGCACATATACACTTCTAAACAAACTCTCATAAAACACTCTTATCAAAACCTACAAACCTCTATCAAGAACAACTTTCATACACCACTCGTAAAAAAACATACATAACATATTCTGAACAGACCAGGTCATATACAAAAATGTCACTCAATATTTATTCAGACTTATAGAATTACATAAAGAAAGCATACGACCATCTTCCCCTACATGACACATTTACTCTCTCTTATCTACACAACTTCTCATCATCACTCTTTTTGACCTAAGGAAAAGGTCACTGAAAGGTTAGAACACGAGGACCTATAGTATGAAGGGATACCATGAGTAACATAGGGATCATCTGAGTCCTGAGGAATAAAGATTTTAACATCATGAACTTATCAAAGAGGTCTAACCCGAGGACATGCATGATATAAATTTAAATTTCATTGGTCATTAAAAATATTGGTTAAGTACTTGAACTGAACATACCGTAAAGCTTGAGTACATGAGTTATGAGCTGCGTGACCCAGATTTGGAGTTCATAACTTATGGAATGTGATTCCAACTGCTGAAAGAACTAAAACTCTTCTTTTTGGGAACTAGAAGAGTACATATCTTTATCATATGCATGAACATAAATTAAGATCATGGAACTAACATGTAAAGCATGAGTAGGTATTGGGACAACTAAAAATACTGAAATAAGATTGGGTCAAGCATCAACCTTTCTCACAACAATTCTACAACTTACTGGCACATCTACTAGAATTTGAAAGCTTGACTCAGTTACTCGTTCTATCATCTCCCCATTAGATTTAAGCCATCACTCTAAGTCTGTGAACCACTATATACACTTTAGTCTAAACTGAAATCACTTTATTCTAGAGTCTGGGATATAACAATAGACATGAAAAATAGAACTTAGCCCGAATAACTACACCTAAAATCATAAAACCAACTTTTAATACTACTTTCTGAATTACACCCTATCTTTCTATAGAACCAATAGTCATCATATAATACCTAAACTCTTATTAACTTTGAATCTGCTTGAGCATCCCCATTGTTAGAGTGCACACCATTTAATTCTTCAACTCTTATTTCTATTTGTTGAATCTTCAAACTTTCAAACTTAGATTTCTAATACTACATGGATACTTCAAAACCTTTGACGGACCATACTACTTCTATCATAGCCTACCAATATCACGCTTGTAAACTTGTATTTCTAAACCATGAGAACCAAAATCATACTTAAAAAATCTCAACATCTTTAATCACAATCATAACTCCTTAACTTAGCTATCCGGAACAGCATTCATTATCTAACTAGTCTTTATCTAACTAGCATCTCCACGGTACTACTAACTCCACCACATGCAATGATCCTCGAACTAATCCAACCCCATATCACCTTGGGCGTACTTCTACATCATACATACAACATCAGACTCGATTACGAATCAAATAAACTTAAGCTTTTGTATACACTATTTAAGCCTACTAGATCACTTCCCTATAACTAGTACCATTAACCAAGAAATCATCACATCCAAATACATGAACACTAATCAATCAAACTTAATGTCTAGCACTCAACATAATTTACAACCCCACCTCACACATAATTCTCACTTCGAAACTATAAAACAAAATATCAAGAAACACTAGCCCCACTCAAAGCTCATAATAACAATAATCGATGATAATCATATAGCCTATCTTAATCACAATCCATTAACACATCCTCCATCAACACATCATTATTATATACCTATTTATATACCTAAACTTCTTTCACAGCTCTATAAGTTTCAACTAAACTTCTTCTTGCAATCTCAAGAAACCTAAATTAACAACATTCATCCACCAATTTCTTTCATCAATAACCTATACTTTTCTAGAACAACAAATTCCATCAAGAACTCTTTTCATACTTCAAGAAAACAACAATTCACCTCAAATAACAACTCCTTATCTACCTTCTGCTAAACTAGCACACAAGGACATATCACTTCATTACTAACTCAATTATATGCAAAAATTCAATAAATCATACTTACCACCCTTCTTGCCAATAAAACTCTAAAACCCTGGTTCCAACCATTATAAGAACAATAAGGTAAATAATAAGTTGCTAGTGAATTGAAATAGGCCTCACCCGGCTTCACTAGACTTTGATTTTTCAACAATACAATTATAACAAGATTACAAGAGATAGAAACCTAACTCATAATAGTCATTGATAAAAAAAAATACATATCTAACTTTGTCTTAATCTAAATAACTCATAAGAATGAGGGCATAACTTTAAAATTGTGGGGCTTATAACACACCCAAAGGCCCCTCTCAAGCCGCTTTGTGAGACTTCTAAAACTTCTTGCTAGCAAGTATGAGAGCATTATCAGGGAAGGAAATGGAACTTAATTTGTTGATCATGCTATCTCAAGAATAATACAAAGATAGAAAACTATAGATTAACATTATGGATTCTGAGGAGGAATCTGAAAGCACCTCTTACTTGGGCTTAGTGCATGACTTTCATGAACATGAATAAAACACATCAATCTTCAAAACTCAAAAACACAGATGGGATCCTTTCTAGCTCACTTACGATCCCATAACTATCTGCAGAGACTGTTCAAAAAAGGTTTATCAGTAAAGACTTAAGCTTGACTATTTCTGATACCTTGAAAATAACGCAGAGATGGCCTGAATAAAGTAAGATAAAAATCCATATAAGTTACTTAGAGAATCTTTCTATAAAATGATCTGAGACTTTAAAGAATAGAAACATTTCTTAAATTCCTCATAGCCTCTCAAAGAAAAGTACAGAAGTCTTTGTACCGTTCTGCAAGACTCTACTAGACGCGGCTTCACAGACACCTAAGGACGTTGAACTCAGTGCTCTGATACCAAGTTTTTAACACCCTAAAAATGGGTCACGAGATTTAACACGGTGCTTAGGGTCATAAGTGACACAAAGCAAACCTTTCTACTGGCAAACTCATAAGCAACTGAGAAAAATACATAAATTTGTACAATATCAGCGGAAGATAACTCTTTTCTGAATCTAATCAATACAAAACTAAATTCACAGGATTATAATTCTGCTTTTACAACGAGAACTAAAACTAAATACATTAACTATACTGATTGTCTATGAAGCCTCTACTAATACTGACTATATATTGCAAGGACGCAACCCCAACTATCACTAATCAATACATAAGAATAAAAAAGTAAAGAACAATAGTGAATCTAACTGAAGTCCCCAAAATAGGAGGACTCATCATCTGCTAGCTGGAATTTGCAACGGTCTGATTTTGACTGCATATAATACAACTTATACCTATATTATGAGACAGTATAGCACATAGACATATATGTGGATCAACACTTGAGAATGTACTGAGTATATGGAGGTGTATGAATTTAAATAAATATTATTATCAATCTTTATAGAAAATCTACATGCTGATATAAATGACTCACATAGTGTGAGTAAAAGCTAAAATCTGAATCTCATAAATCATGTATAATGAAGCATATAGTACAATCTCGTGAGTCATTCTATTTACTTCTAAAATCTATACTCTCCTCTTATTCTTAGTAATTGAAGGCTAAAGTACCTTTAAACAATGCTTTCAAACTCATACTTTTATCTCACGGAGAGTAAAACTTCTTTGAAACTCAAGTACTCGGGACTCTTTGAAACTTTAAGACTTGGGAACTCCGTGACTCTTGGAATTACATAACTTTGGACACTCGGGAGTTTCTTCTAACCAACATAAATGCCCCTATTTTCTGGAATCGGAATGCCATATGGTGCTCATGATTCCAAAGGACCACAAGCTAACCCTCTAATGTAAATATCTAAAATATTACAAATAAAACCTGAATACTGATACATCTATATGGAAAGCCTCTAACTATCTGAACTGTGGAGTTGATGGGACATAAGAATGAGAAACATAACTATATTACTTGAACTACTAACATACTGATCTTTCATAATGAATATTCATATCTGATGCATGGAATACATGACTGAAGCTACTCATAAGCTGAATTCTCATAATGGAAATGCATATCTGATGCATGGATTCATGATTGAGTTTTTCTCGAGAATGCATGACTGAGTAAAAGCTAAAATCTGAATATCATAAATCATGTATAAAGAAGCATATAGTACAAATCTCATGAGTCATTCTATTTACTTCTAAAATCTCTACTCTCCTCTTATTCTCAATACTTGAAGGTTAAAGGAACTTTAAACAATGCTTTCAAATCCATACTTTTATCTCATGAAGATTAATACTTCTTTGAAACTCAAAGACTTAGGACTCTTTGAAACTTTAAGACTTGGGAACTCTGTAACTCTTGGAATTACATAACTTTGGACACTAGGTAGTTTCTTCTAGCCGACAAAAACCATGTGAGCTACATGGAGTCCAACATCTTGTCTTCCTAAGGAACAAAACTCACCTTGGGGAGAGGCATCATACTCTTGCCATGGAGTATAACCTCAACTCAGTGATCACTATCTCGCCCTTCGGCCCATAAATCTTAGTCCTATAGTGGCACATAGTTTTGGGGTATGAGACCTCAGAATCGTACCCAACTTGGTGCTAAATACTACTCCCATACTCATCTTAGAACTCTTAGGAAATCCACCTCGAATAACTCAAGGGTCTATACTAAAGACCAAAATGTATTACTATTTTCTTTAATGGAACATCAATGTGGATTCTAACTCTATTAGGCCCAAAACTGTCAAATATTTCTCAATAATCCGAGAGTACTCAAATCATAGGTTCTTATAGCACAAAAGTTCATAAAATTGCAATTCACAAGTAGGGCTTAGTGGCCTATAGTTCTATCTCAAGTTAAGACTCATCACTGGTACTTAGGACTCAAAATATAAAGCTTTAATAAATTAAAATTATATTTAAATTTCATGCTCAACTATCATCTTAAAAAGCTTACAATCATCTCAATCAAGATATTGGAAAAATAACTCATAATATGAATCTCATGATTTCAACATCTCAAAATTCATGCTTTGATAACAAAACATTCATAATCAACTTAAAATCTTGGAAAATTTGGAAATAGGCACGGAAATATAAACAAAATCATGTAATTCAACTTTTAAACCATGGAAAATAACATAATCTTCCAAATAATGGTAATGGGTATAAACCCTAACTTGATGTTCATGGAAATCATAGTAAAATTCAAAAATTTATATGTTAAAAGAAGTTTTTGGGCACAAGAATGTAAGGATTGTTCTTGTTCAAACCCCACATACCTTAGATTGATAAACTTTGATGAATAACTTGCTTGCGAGATGTTATTGGAACTCTTGAATGAGGATTCTTGAAGATTTTAACTTGGTGGTCTTGAATCTTGACTCAATTTGTAAAAAATATGGTGAACTCCTGAGTTTCTTGGAAGAGGATTTGGATATTTAGGGTTTTTTTTTTGAAGAGAATGAAGATTTAGGGCATAAAGAGTTTTGTAATATGATAGATTTTATGTTTTGGGTGGATTGGGAGTTGGATAATTGTCCAAAATACCCCCCTTTTAACCCTTGACAAAACTAGAAAAAATATAACTGGAACTGCAATTTTATGGGCCACCACGACACGCCACTGTCGCGGTGGCTCACTGGAAATTAATGAATGGGAATCTGAGGGTCACCAAAACGTGGGGTCATCACGTTGTCCAACTGGTTGGGAATTGAAACATCAGTGCGATGTTCCACAATCAAACTAGGCTACTGGAAACTTACAATTCGGATACTAGTCCTCTCCATGATGTGCTAAGGGTATGAACGATGGTGCTTTAAGATAAGAACTTTAATTATCCATAACTTCTTGCCCGGTTATTGGATTTGAGCGAATATTATATCGTTGGATAGATAATTCAATTTCTCTCATGATAAAAAGTCAAAATTAGGGTAATTCTAAATGAGTTAAACATTAATCACTTTGAAAGTCATTCCTTAAACTTATAGAGATGAAATTAGGCTTAAGGAATGTTCGGGGTATTACAATATCTCCCCTTTGGGAACATTAGCCCTCAAATATGGCTACCTTGGCTAAGAATACAGAGGAAAACTTAGGGTGCAAAGCTGAAATAACTTGCCAAACTGAGTCTACCTCATTCTAAACCTTTGAGTACTCCTGTGAGTGCACGAACTTATAATAAGAATAACAATATAGTTGAATCTTTGATTACAAAGAAGCTGAATGAAGGAAGACTATTACCTTCGACTGAACTTGTCTTTACTTATCATAAGGAGATGATTCATGTTGAGAGTTTAGAACTTGCTTGATGTGCTCATAGTGTGATCGTACTTATATATTACGAAGTGATAGTTTATGAAGGCATAAATCATGATAAAACGAGGCTAAGATTACACAATGGATATTACATTGTCTGAGCTGGAACACTTGGAAAATGAAGATCGTTCCGTGAATACTTACACAATGAATCATGACTAAATATACAAATTCTAAAAATGATGCCAGATACATATGCTGAGCTGAATTCATAAATTTTCATGGGTTCTAACAATTATTTACTTGAATGACCGTACTTATGAAACTTCGCATAGTAAGACCAGACTAGTTCGGAAAATGGAAAACTCAAGAAATCTTTATGTCTGATTGTGAAATTGGACTTCTAGCTATCCAAACTGAGTCATACTAGATGCTCATACTTAAGTGGAGGATTTTATCAACACTCTCCTAGGGAGTTCTAACGATATGAGGGAGAAAAGAACTTTGGGCATGATCTGAAAAAGGCATCTAAATAAGAGATTACAATATTTTTATGACTCTATATCTTGGAACATACACCCTTTTGAATCGGACACTGGGATAGAATTTCTGGGTCTTAGAACATACCTTACTAGCAAGCTTAGACATACTTCTAAAATATTCTCTCAACTATTTCTTTCCCTTAAAGACCATACTCATTGATTCACCTTCTAATTCTCACATGGCCATTGATATTTCCATCTACTCATGTCTAAACTGAACTAAATTCGCTAACCATCTTCAAGCCTAACCCACCATGACAGGATACACCACATAACACTGTAATACTAATCTGAACCATAATTCAACACACCCTACACTTCACAACTTCTCAATCCATGCTAAATTCTCCTTACCACTTCTAACAACTGCGTTCAACCTCATACTAGACATTTGCTAACGTGTAGCGCATTCATCCAGATATTTACAAATATGATATTCAAACCTACTTCTATGAGCACATATGTACTTCTAAACAAACTCTCATAAAACACTCTTATCACAACCTACAAACCTCTATTAAGAATAACTTTCATACACCACTCATAAGAAGACATACATAACATATTTTGAACATACCAGGTCATATACAAAAACTTCACTCAATATTTATTCAGACTCATAGAATTACATAAAGCAAACATGCGACCATCTTCCCCTACATGACACATTTACTCTCT
>JAPEIP010000005.1:36763470-36792026 GCA_026120095.1 Capsicum chinense
TTCCCACATGATAAAAAGTCAAAATTAGGAGAATTATATATAATTTAAACATTACTTACTTTGGAAGTCATTCCTTAATCTTATAGAGATGAAAATAGGCTTAAGGAAAGTTTGGGGTATTACAGAGTCTCCCTCATCGGATGACCCAAGGTTATATCTTTCATAATTGGAGTTGGGATCTAAGAAAGACTCTTCTATCCTATGGCTTTATCATTTCCCTATCTATTCTATTCTACTTATAAACTCTCTTGCATCTTTCTCTCTCTTGCATAATGACCCTCTTACTCAATTTTGAAGGTGAAAGAGGTGACTTGGTTCATTTCTTGGATTTGTCATTTTGGCGAGGCATACTTATACATAAGAATAGCAATGGGATTGCTAAATGAATCAGCTCATCACTAATTAGAGGTAATGCAAGGGCCTATCATAGAAATTCACAAAATATTTTGAGTCAGATTGGAAAAGATAAGTGGGTAATTAGCCATACACAAAGGATTTAGTGATAATACTCGAGTATCATCGATTGTCTAGGTCATCACCAATTAACACTTAATTTTGACAAACTTTTAGTGATATTCGGCGACATGAGGAGAACTTTGGTAATGCACCGCAAAGTTTGACATATTGTCGATGTTCTCTACCCTGTGTTAAAATGTCATTATCACCAGGCTTCTACTTGTGTCCCTTTGCTTCCAATGGTAATATTTTTTAAGCATTTCAACCATGGGTACTAAGACTTTCCCAGGTTTCATTACGTATAAGCACTAATGATGATTTTCCCTTAAGAACAGCATCACCTAATCTATCATTGGGAAAAATTAGTCAGTTTATTAATAGCTACAATAATTAACAGCTACTTAGTTCAAACCCATTGTAAAATGACTTAAATTCATGTCAACATTTAACTTTTTCAACTTTAAAGCATTACATGTGATCACATCTACATTTCCACGAACAAAAATGGAAGAATCTATTCATTTACATGATTTTAACATAAAAACATTATCAACTCAACTATCAACAATTAAAACCGCAATTATCAACTAAAGTAAACTCTAACCTTTAAACTTGTGGATAAAAGCTGATGAACTTTAAGAATAAGGAATCAAATTGCGCGTGTGATCTTGGAGTTTAGACTTTAATATTTGAAGAGTGTGTGTGTGTAAGAGTTGATAAAGAAGTAGGGTGAAAAGAGGGATAATAAAATAAGAGAAAAAAAGAGAGTTTGAATAAGTACCAAGAGTAGATGGTTTCTAGAAAATTAATAGTCACAAATAGAACTCAAACTGTCACTTAAAACCTTCTCTGGTCTAGATAATTTTTCTATCATTGACGATGCACCGACGTGAAACTCTATCACCAAAAATAATAGTGTACTGGACCTTTGGGATTCATTTTGGCAAAGTAAATCAGCGATGGAAGTTTGTCGCTGATCAGATCAATGATGCGCTGATTGGCACCTTTCATTGCTAAATTTCACAAACCTTGACAAGTTAGAAAATCACTTAAGTGAGGGACTTTGGTGTTTGACGATTTGCTCGGGGCATCACCAAAGCCTCCTCACTAGATCTTAGCACACATGTTTCCAAAATTTTCTTCTCCAACTTAGTTTATATCATATTTCCCACCTTTCAACCCTATCATTCACCTGAACACATCAATTAATGTTATTTAAAATAAAAAAAATAAACTTCAATTGCCTCAAATAAGTACCTTAGTTTACACCGTGGAATGACATTTTCCTTCATTCATCTAGCATCATTGAGGTAGATCACCTCTAAGACACCCGTCTTTGAAAGCAGCCTATGCTGATTTTTAATTCATTGCATATTCACAGTAATCAAAACCCCAATCATTCTCCAATTCAATTGCTCTTTTACGTAAATAATTCACCACTTTGAAGGGGCTCGACCATCTTGTTTTGAGTTTACCTAGATATAATTTATACCTTTAATTGAACAATAAGACATCATCACCCACCTTGAACTCTCACTTTACAATCTTGGTATCATTCCATCTCTTCATCCCTTTCTTGTGAATAGTAGAACTTTTATAAGCCTTCAAAAAAAACTTATTCATCTCATGAAGATGGTCTTTCCTCAACTTAGAAGCATCTTTCTAATCCATGTTTAATCTCTTGAAGTCCAACAATTCCTTATTTTCAAGTTTGATCGAAAGGTGGGAGGATTTTTTGAAAACCAATTGATAAGGAGATACTCTAACAGTGGTCTTGAATGCAGTTCGGTAAGCCTACATGGCATCATCAATTTTTTGGGCCCAATCCATTCTATTAGCACTTATAGTCTTTGCCAAAATATTCATTATTTCTTGAGTTGATATTTTGGCTATCCCATTAGCTTAAGGATGGTATGGAGATTCTACCTTATGCTTGAACCCAGGTTTTATAAGTAAAGGCTGAAATGATTGATTGAAAAAATGAGATCCTCCATCACTTACAATAGCACGAGGGTTGCCCAACTGGGTAAAACATTCTTTTTCAACAATACAGAAACACTTTTAGCTTTTTTATTTTGCAAGGGTACGACATCAACCCACTTGGAAACATAATCATCTACTACCAAGATATAACAATTTCCATACAAACTCACAAAGGGGCCCATGAAGTCTAGGACCCATATATTAAACAACCAAACATCGCTTAGTTGCTAGGGCATTTCATATCGCCTAGAGATCGTTATTTGCCTTTGACATTGTTCACAAACCCTCACTAATTAATGTGCATCATGATACAATGTTGGACAATATAATACACTATGAAGAACTTTTTAAACAATACACATACCACCATGATGGCCTCCAACTTATGATAAATGACTTGCATCAAGATTAACTCACATTTCTCCCTTCATAGCACACCACTGAATAACCCCATTTGAATACTCCCTAAATAAGTAAGGTTCATCCTAATAGTACCACTTCACATCATGGAGAAATTTCTTCCTTTGATGAAACTTAAGGTCCATAGAAAGTTCCCCAAACACTATATAGTGTACGAAATAAACATACCAAGGCACCCCTATCTACAACATAGCCATCACAAGTTCATTGGGAAACTCTACATTAATCTCAAGCTAATTTTTACACACTTTATTCAGTTCAAGTGTTTTGCCACTTAATTTTCACATCCCTTTAGGTCTTTATATTTGAAGTTCAACTATTATAGGAGCAAGATCTACCAAATAAATCTTCATTTTTCCTTTTTCTTAGATACCAAATAACAGAGAGTTGCATGTCCGTGTGCACAACCACCTTGGTACCTAGCAAATAGGCACAAGACTTTTTGAAAACATAGACCACAATAAGTAACTCTTGCTCCATCATGGTATAATTGTGTTCGGTAGAGGTGGAAAAGCTAGCCCAAACCCATTTCACCCGCCCAACCTGCCTATGTTTTGATGGATTGGACTAGAGTGATTTTGAAGATTGGCTGATTTGGGTCAACCCAAGTAAACCCATCAGAAATCATCAACCTAAATGGGCTCAAGATGATGCACAACTTTAACCCATAAAGAAGTTTAAACATAGTACTTATGATCCCAATTTTAATATTTTTAATTTTTTTTAGTTGCTTCAATCACTTTTTTCCTTCTTGAAAAAATTGTTGTAGTAAATAATTTTTTGATGAAAAAAATATTTTTGTCTTACACCATCCCTCGACCCCCCTGGCCACCAAAAAAAGTTAAATATTTTTTAAATTAATTTTTAAAATAAAAAATTAACTTTCTTACCCCACCTACCTGTCCTTATCCCGACCCCCAGCCCCCTCTCCCTCAAAAGATATTATTTAATTTACTTTTTTAAAAAAATAAAGTTGTTCTTATATCATCCCCCCTTCCTGCCCAAAATAAAGATATTTAATTTTTTTCTCACCCCACCCATCCTCTCTATCCTAACCCACCCCAGCCCTACCCCTCCTTTTTTTTGAATTTGCATACAAGAGGTTAAAAATAATTACATAGAAAATACTATGAATAAAAACACAAGGTTAAGTTTAAAAGATAGTATAGTCCTTATATCTAGTTAATCAAGGAGAGAATTAACATCAAGAAGAGCATTATAATTAACTTTATTAGTGTGATGGTTTTAAATGGTGGATCGAAATTAAACATTTGAGATGCGGGGTAGGTTGTGTTGTGAATAATTTTATTAAATTTTTTTAGTTTTCTTTATTTTTACTTGAAAATAATAAATATAATAATATAAATATAAAAATAAAAAGAAAATTAAAAAATATCATTCTAATCTAAATTGCTATTATAATAATTATTTAATGATGGATTAATTTGGGTGGATTGGGCTATAACCCATTATTTAGCCCATCTTTGCCTAACCTATCTTAGCCCGTTTATATTTTGGACGGATTTGGCAATGACCCATTAGTTGCTTTAACCTATTTTGACCCGCCCAAATTCGACCCAACCCGCCCATTTGCCAACCATAGCATTGGGCATCATTTGATGACTGGCTAGCATAATAAATAGGACGAAAAGTTTAGCTTTCCTTTGACCTAACACCCGGTCTAGTGCCAACCGACTTGCATCGCACATCAACTAAAAAGGTAAAGTCTAATCTGGTTCCACAATGATGGGAGCTGACACAAGCATTTCTATGAGACAATTGAACACCCTTAGACATTCACCATCAAACTCAAATTTTGATTCTTTCTGAAGAAGCTTACACATGGATTGCACAATTTTGGAAGTTTTTGATGAAGCATCTATAAAAGTCGACATGCTTAAGAAACCTTCTAACTCAGCTTATAGATACCAAAAGGGATAGCTTAAAAATAATCTCGACCTTTGTTTGATTAACTTGATGCCCCACCCTAAAATTTTGTGACTGAGTATAATACATTTTGCAACATGAAATGGCACTTTAACCAATTCAATATGAGATTTGTCAACACAATGATCAAGAAATTTACACAAGTACTTAAGGAAAGATTTAAATGAGCCACCAACAATAGAGAAGTCATCCATGAACACTTGAACGTGTCCTCACTATATCTGTAAATATAGACAACATAAACTTTTGACAACTGAAGGGTGCATTTCATAGGCCAAAAGGCATGCATTTGAAGGCGAAGGTCACGTAAGTCCATATAAAAGTGATTTTCTCTTGATCTTTAGGCGCAATACAAGTCTACTTATATCTAAAGTAACCATTGACAAAATAATACAACCTCTCCCAGCTAACTGATCTAGCATTTGGTCCACTAATGGCATAAAATAATGATATCTTGCAGCCTAAGAATTCAATTTATGATAATCCATACATACCCTCTAGCACATTATTTGAATAAAGGATACAATATTATTGTTTTTATTTGTGACAACTATGATACCACCCTTCTTAGGCACACGTTGGACCAGATTTATCCATGTACTATCTGAAATTAGGTACATAACAACCGTATTAAGCCATTTAATAATGTCTTTCTTGACCGCCTCTTGCATTGGTGGATTTAGTCTTCATTAGTTTTCCATACAAGTAATATTGTTGTATCTTATTTTGATGATAAGCAGATGACTACAAGTGACCAGGTCCCTGGATGTTTAAGGAAATAGTATAGCTGGTGCACATCTGCATAGTTTTGTCCACTTGCGTAACAAATTGTGCAGGTGATGTTCGTACTACTAAGGAAACCTGGTCCAATGTCATTTCAACTCTAATAATCACTCAACTATAAAAGGAAAAGGATGTTTCTTTATTAAGTGCTTTTTGCAAATTCAAAGAGTAAAGAGAGCAAAAAGGCAAAAAATTAGTTTACAATATTGCTCAAGTATTTCTCATGTTGTTATGTCTTTTGTAAGCTAAAAGGAGCGGGAGTTCTTGAGTGAATCCTAATTTGTACCTGAATTGCTCATTCTATAAGAGTAATGAATTTTTCTTCTTGATTGATAGTGCTTAGGCAGAGTTGCCTAAGTCCAAAACTAATTATAGTTAATCAGTGTTGAGGGTTCTTGGAAGAGTTTCCAAAATAAGATTGTAGTAGAGTTACTATAAGAAAAAGGATCCTAGATTTGGGTTATGTGGAGTCTATAATCAAGAGTTTGATTAAAGTGGAATTTTAGTTGCTTGTGAGGGAAAATCATAGTTTTTCCACTATTGAACAAGGGGGTTTTCACATTAAATCTTGTGTTATATATGTTTCCTACTCTGTGTTGAATTCCTGGTTCTTTTACTGTGTCTTTGCCTGTGATTGATTTTGAGGACCTGGTCCCTCACTGTGTGATGCAACCTTCAAGGATTTCAACAATTGGTATCAGGGCAGGTTCCCTCTGAAATTTTTCCCAAGTGGAGTACCCAGGGCGGCACCCTGCCTAGCCTAGGGGAATAACCTGGGCGGCGCCATACCTAGCCCGAGGGAGTATCTGGGGTGGCGCCCTACCTATAGCGGTGGGCTAGGCTGGGCGACGCGGGCTTGTCGCATTAGGATACTATATTTTCATACCAAACATGCCCTTAGGCTCATCTAAAAACTCTGAAACTCACCCGAGAAGTACTATTGACTTGCCCCATCATGGATCAACTTTAAAATCGACAAAAAGAGGTCGGGAAGGTTGTGAAATAATTCCTCGAAGTTCAAAGGCTTATGAAATGAAGAAGTTCAAACACTTAGCCAAATTTTCTAAGTGTTAGGCTTCTCTTGACATATTTTAAAGAGCTTTAACGACTAGGAAAATTTGTGGGGTCTTACACTATCTCCTTCTTGGGAACACTCATCCTTGTATGGGGCTGACTAAGCTGAGATTTCTGATAGGTTGAACTTACTTAAGGGATGTGAACATCTGAAACATGACTATATGATTGGAACTATGAATATACTAAAATTTCATACTGAACATGCATATCTGATGCATGGATATCTGACTGAACTGACTCTTGAATGCATGACTGAATATGCATGATAACCAATACTAAGTTTGTAAGGAAAAATCTGAACATGCAACTGAATGGGCTTAAAAATTGTGATCACATACTTGGACACATAAATGCTCATTTATATCATTATCAACACATATAGAATAAGAATTATCCTTAAAACAAGGCTAGAATAGTAATGCTAAAATGCATAAATATACCCAACATCACCACCCCACACTTAAAGCCTTGTTCATCCTCAAACAACTCTTAACTATAAATACCATGAGCTAGAAAAACTCCACACTTCTACTACAAGAAATACACTCAAGCTGGTACTACAATGACTACATGAAATGCAAGTTTCCACACTAAGCATGTTATACATAATTGAAAGCTCAAGAATCATACTTCAAAATATCCTAGCCTCAAGAATGGACTCTACTAGTGGAAAACTCATGCTTATTGCTCAATATAATACATCATACAATTCACCCATATTCATCAAACATGTGCCCGTCATAATAAGAGAGTTACCCATAATCACTCATATAAATACAAATTATAGCACAATGGGTACGAGAATCAATTTTCGCTCACTCTCATAAGAAATTCACAAGTTACACATAATGACCCATAAGTTTTCCCTTAGTGTAATGCTCAACTAATATTAGAATGTAAAGCTTAGGATCAATTAGTACTTTTCTGGGTTGTAATATAGGCTAAGGGTTGGGTAGGAACTATTTGGGAATAGTGACTAACAACTCTAGGTGATTTAATACACTACATTATACATTTAAAATTGATCTTCAAAAATTGAATTACCCTTTTTCATCCTCCCATATCTTTTGTTTTTGCCCCATCACTTTTACGCATTTTTCACAAACATATGGTGGGCGTCTTGTTTATTCCTTCAAGATTTAATTTTTCTCATTTGTTTTCAATTATTGGAATATTTATAACACCATTTATATCACTCTCAAACATCACACATCAATTATAAACACCAATAACTATTAACTTGGGGCATCAATTTCACCTTTTTCTACTTCAATTTCTCAACTCCTTACTAAATAGGGTTAACTAAGCTAATGTACAATGGGTAGGACAAATAGAAGGTATAAACCAAGGTAATCTGTAACTCCCCAAATCTATTACATGGAACGCCACATGGTGCTCATAAATTTGAAGGACCACAAGCTAACCCATGACTGATATTTGTACCTGTATACTGCATAATATACTGAATAATGCAGAAACATGAACTAAAATACCATAAGGTTCAATACTGAACATGATCTGAATTATATAACATCTGTATGGGGTAACAGAATACCCAAAACAAAATTAAAAATACTAAATTCTAAAACATGATAGTCTAGAAAGCCTCTAACTAACTGAACTGTCTCAGTAAGGAGTTGATGGGATATGTCCCCTACTAATAAACTAATTAATGAGATAATAGGGAAATAATCATTTTCTCGAAAGATGAGGACTCACTTCTAACTCTGTCTGTGGATATCTGGAATCTACTATTGCTCTGGAGCTCATGTCTCTGAACCTATGGTATAAGACACCATAGCGCAAATGCATCAGTACTTTAAATGTACTGGTATGCATGTGAGGTAGGCTGAATGCATGGGGTTTATATGTATGAATAGTAATAATAACTGAATAAATATCATAAGCATGAGAATACATACATGAGACATAACAACTGACACTAATACTGTGATAAAATGATTACTGAATTTGAATATAACTGATAACATGAGTGACTATATCAGACAGTCCTAAATATGATGGAACTATCTGAGTTTCGTACTGTATCTGAGTTGACTGTTTCTGACAATCTTAAAATTTGAAGAACTATCTGAGTTCTATTACTGAGACTGATTGACTGTATCTGATATTCCTGATTCTATAACATAAAACTGTGGAAATTAGTTATCTAACAGACATACCTCTTATACACCATTATAGCTGAGTTGGGGTGAAATTTGTAACCCTAATTGGAAAGGTGTCAATATCAAGCCACTGGTAAGGACAAGCTATGGGCAACCCTCATCAGATAGTGTCCCCAATATGAAAATGGTGGGTCCATAATCTGACAGTTCTTATCCACCTCATCATCCTGCATTGGATAGTGTTGACATCTCAACCTATATTGGCTACATAGTTCTAGAACGCAAGGATGAGCTCTAAGAATCACAGCCTCATCTGATAATGTGTGTTCCCATCCTTGGGTTCACTCAGTGATAATTCCTACTCGCATCTGAATAGACTCTGAACATGATTTACTAAAGTAAATATAGGCTGAGTTACTGAATTCTGTTGACTGATGAAATACTACTGATATCTGATAACTGACTGAGTTCATGAGATCATGGAGATTTCCTGAGTCATAAGACTATCTAAAGTCTAAGGATTCATAGCTTGACCAAGAGTATCATGAAACTATGATATAGATCTAGGCACACGACTAATATTTTGGGTATGAGTACCCCCAGGACTCGATGGAAGGAAACTAACCAAGCATAACTTACTTGAACATATAACTAACATCATAATCCATAATACATTTACAAAAGTATTTTATCAAAACATGTGATAGGAATAACTTGTACATACATGGGGATTTCATGGTATCATGCTAGTTAGTCACTTTTCCTTCATATAGGCATTTAATCAAACTTATTGTAGACATGGTACATGTAAACATCATTGTACAATAATTAAACATCATAGTTAAATTCTAAATTCATCATTCAAGGGTTTAGTCATAAATTTGCATGAATCTATATCTTTAATAATTTAACCCACATAGAATTTATCACCCAACATGAAGTAGAATTCAATTACTCATTATCCACATGAACAAGAGCAGCCCAATCATAAAATAAGAAAATCAATAAACTTGAATTTAGTAAAGGGATTCTTGGGCTTTATGGATGAAAGTAGTCCATGAATGAACACTATGCATACCTTAGTTCGTGATCTCATGATGATTGACAGAGAAACTTTCTTGAAATTGGATCTTCTATGAAAACCCGAGCTTATTCTGGAGAGAAACTATTATATTTTAGTTGAAAAGTGGTTGAATCATGTGTTAAAGGGCTTAAATAGGGTGGGAAGATGACCCTTTTAACCCTGGATGCATTATTTAATTTCAATAAAATTTTTCCGAATTGAACCCCTTGCGCGACGGGGTGCTATCACATTGTGTCACTAGAATTTGACAGTTGTAAAGCAGAGCAAAGGTGGGATACAGAGACATCGCATTTCCCCTTCTTTTGCGACCTGGAACTTTGGAACGACGCAGAAGAAATCGCGCTAAGACACTGGAAATGGACAATTCTAAAGTTGGGCCCTGGCGCAATGTGCCATAATCATAGACCCCTATAGGAATTTTCCAAATGTCATTTCCTCTTGTGGCGCAGCACGCCACTTACTAATATGGCATTATTTTATGACGGGAACTTGAAATAGACTTAACTTCTGACCCAGTTATCGGATTTGGGTGAATCTTATATCGATGAAAACCTTATTTTATTTCCCACATGACAAAAAGTGAAAATATTGAAAATTCCTTGTGGAATAACCTTCATTAAATTAAGAAGAAAATACTAGACATTTTTTAGATAAAATTAGCTAGAAAAAGTATGGGGTATTACAATATCTCTTCCTTGAGAACATTCATCCTCGAATGAGGCTGACTGAGAGGGGAGAAAAGACAACTGACATACATGCTGAACATGAATAATTGGAACATGATCTCATGACTGACAAGATGAACATATAATACTGACCACACATATCTGATGCATGTCTAACTAATTCATGAATGCATGACTGAGTGTTTTGAAGAACTAAGTTTCTCACAATGAGAATGCATGTCTGATGCATAATTATATAACTGAACTGATACATGCGTCCATGACTGAATATGCAATGGTACTTGATACCAAGTTTCTAATGGGAAGATGAGCATAAAGTTACATACCAAGTTTGTGATAAACGCCAAACATGAAACTAATTAAGCTTAAGAAGAACTATTGCCTTGAGTTTGATCTGAGTTAACAAAGAAGAGGTGAGGATACTTGGTATCCATGTCTGCCTCTGTTTCCCAAGTAGTTCCCTCGATGGACTAATTTTTCCAAAGAACCTTACTAGAAGGACCTTTTTTTCCTCAATCTATGAGTCTGATAGTCTAAGATTTTGAAAGAAATCTCTTCATAAGAGAGAGTGTTCTGAACATCAATGCTCTGAATAGGGACTACAACTAATGGGTGACAAATAGATAGGAAAGACTGGATGAATTGAGGATAGATCTAAAGGCAATTCGAGCTCATAAGCTTCCTTACTGAATTGACTGAGAATCTAGAAGGGACAGATATA
This sequence comes from Capsicum chinense, assembly GCA_026120095.1. Lineage (NCBI taxonomy): Eukaryota > Viridiplantae > Streptophyta > Magnoliopsida > Solanales > Solanaceae > Capsicum > Capsicum chinense. Next base: position 36,774,754 of record JAPEIP010000005.1, read on the forward strand.
TCAGGAACTGAGTTTCCCTTTCTTAGCGAACCGCTTTACTCCCTTCATTGGAGAGATCATGAGATAGAAATAGTCACCAATCTCAAACTCGAGATTTTTTCTACAAACATCTATATAAGACTTCTGCCGTCTCTGAGCAGCCCAGAGTCTTTCTCTAATCAACTAAACATTTTCTAAGGAGTCGAATACAAAGTCAGGCCCTATAAATGAGGCCTCCCTAACTTCAAACCAACCAATAGGAGATCTATATCTTCTACCATAGAGAGCTTTGAATGGAGCCATCTGAATACTAGAATGATAGTTGTTGTTGTATGCAAACTTAATCAAAGTTAAGTGGTTATCCCAACTTCCCTTAAAATTGATTGCACACGCCCTTAGCATATCTTTTAACGTTAGAATGGTCCTTTCATCTTAATTATCTGTCTAAGGATGAAAGGTTGTACTAAGATGAACATGGGTACCAAGACTATTTTGGAATGCTTTCCAAAATGAGAGGCGAACTGGGTACCTCTATCTGAGATAATGGATAATGGAACAACGTACAATCTGACCAACTCCTTGATGTATAGTTTGGAGTAATACTTGGCTGAATAATAGCTATGAACTGGAAGGAAATGAGCTGATTTGGTCATTCTATCTATAATGACGCAGACTGAATCATGCTGATGATGAGTTTGAGGTAAACCCGTCATGAAGTCCATGTTCACAACTTCCCACTTCCAAGTACGAATACTAAACTCCTACATAGACCCACTAGGCTTCTGATGCTCTATCTTAACCTTTCGACATATAGAGCACTTAGCCACAAACTTTGTAATGTCTCTCTTTATCCCACTCCACCAATAGATTTCCCTCAAGTCACCATACATCTTTGTGGCCCCTAGATGAATAGAGTAGCGCGCACCATGCACTTCTGTAAGAATTCGCTACCTTAAGTCATCTACACCTGTAACACATAGACGACCCTGACAACGAAGAACACTATCTCCCCTTTAGGAGAAAACCCCTATTATCTGATCCTGAACTAACTATTTTCACTTGACAAGGCTAGGATCTCTATCTTTCTTTTCTTTCACCTCAGAGACTAGAGATGATTCTAAACTACTCTAAACCCATATATCATCCTCATTTGTATCAACTAAGCAAACGCCTAATCTTGCAAGATGATGGACTTCCTGAGCTAACTTCTTCTTACTTTCCTCAACATCAGAAACACGACCCATGGATAGTCTACTAAGAGCATTGGGCACTATGTTGGCCTTGCCCAGATGATAACGGACACTTATATCATAATATTTCAAATGATCTAACCACCTTCTCTGATAAAGATTGAGATCTTTCTAAGAAAAAACATACTGAAGACTCTTATGATTTGTGAAGACATCTACATAAACTCAGTAGAGATAATGCCTCCAAATCTTCAAGGCAAAGACTATGGCTGCTAACTCAAGATCATAAGAAGGATAATTCCTCTCATGAGGTTTAAGCTGTCTGGAGACATAGGCTATGACCTTACCATATTGCGTGAGAAAAAAATCCAAACCTACTCTGGATGTATCACAATACACTATGAACTCATCTGAACCATCTGGGAGAGCTAAGACTGAAGCTGAGGTAAGTCGAGTCTTCAACTCCTTAAAACTCTTCTCTCAAGAATCTAACCACTAAAACTTGACTTTTTTTGAGTCAATCTGGACATAGGGGATGCAATAGAAGAAAATCCCTCAGTAAACCATCTGTAATATCCAGCCAAACCTAAGAAACTCCTAAAATCTTATGGAGAGATAGGTCTGGGCCATTTTCTTACTGCTTCGTTCTTTTGAGGATCTACTCTAAGGACATCACCAAAAATGATATGACCAAGGAATGCTACTGACCTTAGCCAAAATTTTTACTTACTAAATTTGGCGAATAGCTGATGATCTCTGAGAATCTGAAGTACTATTTTGAGATGGTCTACATGATAATTCTCACTGTGGTAATAGACTAGAATAACATCTATGAATACTATAATGAACATGTCTATGTACTACTTAAACACATGGTTCATCAAGTCCATGAAAGCGGCTGAGGCATTGGTAAGACCAAATGACATAACTAGGAATTTGAAGTGATCATATTGGGTATAGAAAGCTATTTTTAGAATGTCACATTATCTGCCTCTAAGTTGATGATAGTCGGATGTGAGATGTATCTTAGAGAAATAACTGGCACCCTAAAGTTGGTCAAACAAGTAATTGATTTTGGGAAGAGGATACTTGTACTTGACCGTGACCTTATGGAGTTGACTATAGTCTATATATATTCTGAGAGAATCTCTTTTCTTGCGCATGAATAATACTGGAGCACCCCATGGGGAAATATTGGGCCTGATGAATCCCTTATCTAAGAGATCCTTTAATTGTTCTTTCAGTTCTCTTAGTTTTGTGGGTTCCATTCTGTATGGCGGAATAGAGATAGGCTGAGTATCTGGAAGAAGATCAATACCGAAGTTTATTTCCCTTTTGAGAGAAATTCCTGCAAAATCTTTGGGAAAGACATCTAAATATTCACCTATAACTGGAACTAATTAAAGGCTAGGAGTTTTAGAACTAGTGTCCTTAACTCAAATAAGATGATAGACACATCCTTTAGACATCATTTTCCATGCCCGAAGGTAGGAAACAAGATGACCTCCGAACGTTAAAGTACTACCCTTCCACTCAAGGATAGGTTTATTTGGAAACTAAAACTGGACTATTCTATTTCTGCAGTTGACTGTGGCATAGTAAGAATGAAGCCAATCCATGCCGAGAATGACATCAAAATTAGTCATATCTAATTCAACTAAGTCTGTTGAAGTGACTTTCTGAAATATCATAATCGGGCAGTTCCTGTATACTCGTTGGGCTATGTTGGTTTTACTCACTGGGGTAGAGACTGAAAAGGGCTTTGTTAGAATTTTAGGACTGACTCTGAAATTGACTTCTATATAAGGAGTAACAAAAGCTAAAGAAGATCCTGGATCTAGCAAAGCATAAATATGCAGATGAAAAATCTGTAACATAAAAGTAACTACATCAGGAGAATTTTCCCGATCCTGTCAGGACTGAAGAGCATAGAGATAATTTAGGCATTACCCACTAGTAGCACAGGAGGTGGCACCCTACTAATTTGGGCGACCAAACTGAGATAAGAAGCGGAGATGACTTTGATAACCTGACTGAGGGTAGTCTCTGACTCTGTGGAGTCTCTGTCCATAACTAAAATAGATATCGTTACCAGCTCTACAAGCATCCTTGTGGTTCTTACCATAAGTCTGACAAAGGGGATTAGTTCGAGCATTGCTAACACTGCCCTGAGACCAAAGCTCGGTGCTCTATCTTTTTTTCCCTCCCTAAACTTAAGAACTAGAGCACTGGCTAAAGAAGGAGCTGGAACGGATGACTTAGGATGAAACTAGGAATGGTTTGCTCCTTCTATTTAGGCTGAGCAAAGATGAAACTACCTATCTTTGCTCTATTATTCTGATTCTCCATCTTCTTATTCTTCTGCTCTTCTATCTACTAAGCATTAGTCATAAGCCTGGTTAAAGTCATGTCACTATTTAGCATGGCAGATCTACACTCATTTACTATGCTATCATTTACCCTTGAAGTGAACTTACTCATCTTGGCTCTATTGTCTGCGACCACATGAGGGGCATATCTGGCTAATTGAGTAAACTTAAGAGAATACTCTTTCACCATTATTTTGCCCTTCCTGAGGATGATGAATTCTAGCACCTTAGCCTCTCTAAGCTCATAGTGAAAGAATCTATCTAAGAATGCAGTGATAAACTCCTCCAACTCTAAAAAACTTCATCATCTGACCTTTCTGACATCCACTGTTTGAACTAAGTATGACCCTCATCCTATAATTCATATGCAGCTGGCTTATCTCTCTCAACAATAGTCACCCCCATGATGTCTATCACCTTCTGAACCTGATCAATGAATTCCTGAAGGTCCCCATCTACCTTAGACCCAAAGAAGGATGGAGGATTCATTGGGGTGACATCTTTAATCCTAGCTGTGGCTAAATTGGCCACTGGTTTGGCCAGAATGACTACTGGCCATTCATTTTGAGCGACAGCTGATTGAGAAAAAGTAGTAAATGTGGCCTTAAACTCCGTATGAGAAACATAATCGCCCAAAGGATCTTCGGGGTGAAGGGCTGACTGATTTTCATTTTTTCTTTTAGGAGGCATGTTCTATAGAAGAAAGGGAGAATAGGATTAGAATGAGTGATTAACTTGAGATTATTCTCACTGTCACGATATGAATACTGAAAGAGGGGAAACTATTCCTAAAACATCTTATAGCCTCTTGCACATAAGTGTGGCGTGCAACATACTCATGTACAAGACACTATAAGATGTGGCTTTCAGACTTCCTAGGACTCTATTGAACCTTAGGCTCTGATACCAAGTTTGTAATGCCCCGAATTTGGTACCGCGAGTGCTACACAGTGCTCATGACCCCGAAGGACCACAAGCTAATCCATGACTGATATCTATATCTATATAGTGCATAATATACTGAATAAGGTGGAAACATGCACTAAAAGACCATAAGGTTCAATATTGAACATGATCTGAATGATATAACATCTGTGTGGGGTAACAGAATACCTAAAATAAAACTGAATATGCTGAAGTCTAAATCATGATAGTCTAAAAAGCCTCTAACTAACTGAATTGTCTAAGTAAGGAGTTGATGGGACATGTCCCTAAATAACTCCAACTAATAAATTGAATAATGAGATAATAGGGAAATAATCATATCCTCAAATGAAGAGGACTCACTTTTAACTCTGTTTGTGGATATCTGGAATTTACTGTTGCTCTGGAGCTCATTTCTATGAACCTATGGTATAAGACACCATAGTGAAAATGTGTCAGTACTTTGAATATAAAGATATATATGTAAGGTAGGTTGAATGCATGGGGTTTATATGCTTGAACAATAATAATAACTGAATAACTATCATAAGCGTGAGAATACATGTATGAGACAGAATAACTGATGCTAATGCTATGATAACATGATTACTAAATCTGAATATAACTAATAACATGAGTGACTGTATCTGACAGTCGTAAATCTGATGGAACTATCTGAGTTCCATACTGTATCTGAGTTGACTGTATCTTACAGTCCTGAAATTTGAAGAACTATCTAGTTCTATTACTAAGAATGATTGACTATATATCTGACAGTCCTGATTCTATAACATGAAACTGTGGGAAATAGTTATCTAACTGATATGCCCCTTATATGCCATTATAGCTAAGTTGGGGTCTAATCTGTAACCCCAATTGGAAGGGTCTCAATATCGGACCACTGGGAAGGACAAGCTATGAGTGACCCTCATCTGATAGTGTCCCCTATATGAGAATAGTGGGGACCTTATGAGATAATGCTTATCCCCCTCGTCAACCCTTATCAGATAGTGTTGATGTATCAATCTATGCTGGCTACATAGGTCTGGAATACACGGATGACTTCTAAGAATCACACCCTCATCTGATAGTTTATGTTCCCATCCTTGGGTTCACTCAGTGCTAATTCCTGCTCTCATCTAAATAGACTCTAAACATGATTTACTGAATAGAACATGGGCTAAGTTACTGAATTTAGTTGACTGACTGAATACTACTAATATCTGACAACTGAATGAGTTCATAAGATCATAGAGATTTCCTGAGTCATAAGACTATCTAAAGTCTAAGGATTCATAGCTTGACTGAGAGTATCATGAAAACATATCATGGCTCTAGGCACACAGCTAATGTTTCGGGTACGAGTACCCCCAGGACTCGATGGAAGAAAACTGACCAAGCATAACTTACTTGAACATATAACTAACATCATAATCCATAATACATTTATAGGAACATTTTATCAAAACATGTAATAGGAATAGCTTGTACATACATGGAAATTTCATGGTATCATGCTAGTTACGCACTTTTCCATCATCTAGGCATTTAATCAAACATATTGTAGGCATGGTAAATGTAAACATCATTGTACAATAATTAAACATCGTGGTTCAATTCTAATTTCATCATTCAAGGGTTTATTCTTAGGCTTGCATGAATCTATATCTTTAATAATTTAACCCACATAGAATTTATCACCCAACATGGAGTAGAATTCAATTACTCATTATCCACATGAACAAGAGAAGCCCAATTATGTAATACATAAGAAAATCCATAAACTTGAAATTAGAAAAGGGATTCTTAGGCTTCATGGACGAAAGGAGTCCATGAATGAACACTATGCATACCTTAGTTCGTGATTTTGTGAATATTGATGGAGAAACTTCCTGGAAATTAGATCTTCTATGAAAACCCTAGCTTGTTCTTGAAAGAAACTTGAGAGAAACTAGTATATTTTAGGTGAAAAGTCGCTGAATCACTTGTCAAAGGGATTAAATAGGGGTGGGAAGTTGACCCTTTTAACCCTGGATGCATCATTTAATTTCAGTAAAATATTCCCGAACTGAACCCCTGGTGTAACGCGGTGCTATCACACCGTGTCACTGGAATTTGACAATTGGAAAACTGAGGGATGGCATGATGCGTAGCCATCGCATTGCCCCTTCTTTTGTGACCTGGAACTTTGGCGCGACGCGGAGGAAATTGAACTAAGACACTAGAAAAGGACAATTCTGAATTTGGGCCCTAGCGCGACGCGCCATAATCGCGGATCCCTACGAGAATTTTTCTAATGACATTTCCTCTTGTGGCGCGGTGGCCACTGACTAATATGACGTTGTTTTACGATGGAAACTTGAAATAGTCGTAATTTCTGATCCGGTTATCGGATTTTGGCGAATCTTATATCGATGGAAAGCTTATTTAATTTCCCACATGACAAAATGTAAAAATCTTGAAAATTCTTCGTGGAATAAACATGAAGAAATTTAGAAGCTAATACTAGATATTCTTGAGATGAAATTAGCTAGGAAAAGTACAGGGTATTACACTATCAAAGAAATGCCTAAATCATTTCCTAAACCCACACTCTTTATTTTGCTTCACACACACACCGGAAAAGTTCTAGACATTATTTGCAACAAGGAATATACATAATTCTCACATGCACATAGTTCATGCTTGACTCAATAGAATCATCATAGACTCCCAACCAAACAATAGCATGAATTCAAAATTAAGCCACAAAGTGCAATATCCATAAAAATGATCCTATGTGTCTCAAAAATAGTAATTCACTCATTCAACATGTTTCTACCAAACAAAATACTTGCAACATGTAGTCAAAAATAGTACCAACAAGAATATCTTACACCAATTTTTTTATAAATTGAGCCAAAATTTAAGAATTTCCCCACCCCACACATAAAAATCTACTTTGTCCCCAAAGTGTACTTAAAAGTAAGAGGTAGAAATACTCTTGAGGCCTCTCGGCCTAGCTAGTAGCATCTTTTACTCATAAATGAGATCTATAGGACCCCACACTCAATTTTTGTCATGCTCCTTAGCTTATGTTTATGGTAATCAGACTTCCCATTAACCTGTGACTCAACCAAAAATAAAAACTATGAAAAACTAAAAAGAAAACATACCTTAGCTTGGGTTGACTCCCAAGAATTACTAATTTAGTGTCGCGGAACGACCCAATCAACTTTTTCCTCCACTTTGAGGATATAAATTTCACCCCAAACTCAGCATCCATCTTTTTCCCCCGCTCATTTGGGGGTGGTACAAAAATTAAGAAATCGAGTAATAGAATGTGCATAGTAAAACACTTGGCCTTAAAGTGAGGTGTGTTTTTATGTTGCTTATCCGATGTAAAATCATGAATATAGGATTTTTGTTCCTTATATTCACACTCTTTCACTATTTTAAATAATTTCACTGACAAGATATCATCTAAACATAATGTAGAAAAATGCTTCGAGTGAGGCCCAACCAATCCTACTTCAAAATTTACACTATCTACTACGCACTCACTTTTATTCTCCTTCTCAATTTCAGTCTCAAGATAAAGATGATAATTGAGTGGCTGGGATTCTTGTGTTTGCTCCACAAATTGATTAATATCTTCCTTATATTTTTCTTTACTTAGACACTATAGACATGGTGGCAGTGGTATCTCCTCAACCAATTCAACAATTTTAGTATTCGAGTACTCAGACTTCCTCAAATTATTCACAACTTCATCTATAATAGTCCGGGAAGTCAACTCTGCATCTACCTCCAACTTATTATTCAATTGCTCTGCAGTCTCCCAATAGTTCTTCATGTCTGCCAAGAACTGTACTTGAGATGCTAAAATTTGTTTTAGCATCTCTTCGAAGTTGCTAGTTTGAGTTGTGGCCCACTTGTTTCGTTGTTGCTGCTGAAACTGCTATTGGTTGTTCCATGATTGAATTTGTGGCTGATTCTGCACCGTTTGATTGTTGTTGTTTATACAATTTTGCCTTTCGGCATAGCCTATAAACAATTTTGAATCAGGATTGATAGCATACATAGCTGCAGTATGACCACTTTGACCACAAACCAAACACCATGTTGCAGTCTGCTCCACAGATAGAACAGTATCCGCTTCATATTGTGAAGGTCCTGTCCATACACTTCCCTCAAAATCTAGACAAAAAACCATTTGATGTGGTCCCCCACAAAAACAACAAAAATTGTCATCACTTGAAGACCATCTATCCCAAGATGACATATCAAGAAGTGTGATAAAAAGAGAAATAAAAGAAAATAAAAATAAACTAAACAAAAACTATTTACAACTCAATATAGGAAAAATAAAAATAAGGTAATTTCCTAGTTACAAGTCCCCGGCAATGTTTCCAAAAACTAAACAGCGCCCAAGCACGCACGCAAGTGTACGTGGTCTTATCAAGTAATAAAGTGGCCTTCAAGAAAGCCCAAGTATTCACCTCTCAGGTACTTGCATTCGTCGACTATCCAATTCCAATTTAACCAATTAGGGAGAGTAGCAAATAGAGTTTTAGAATTGTAAATTAAAAATAAACTAAACTAATGCATAAAAGTAATAACTTAGGATAATCAAGGGATAGAAACCCAGGGTTAAAGCTTAAGAACAATCATACTACGCTATAAAACTTCATTCGTTAATTTGCTTATCTTGGTTTTTTATTCGTAGGGTTAATTACATGATCACAGTCTCCCGACCTCTAATCGTTTACCTAATATGGACATTACAACTACATCTTTGAGTGGGGATGTAATAATCCAATTAATTGTTTTAAAGCTATCATCCTATGTTGAATCAATTAAGGCATCTAAGTACATCCCTGTCCTAGACACTAATTCAAATTCTTTTTTTTAATAAAAGAATAAAAATCATACATTATTTATTTCCATGTTCTATCTCCCTATTCCCTCTTTCAAGATCAAAAGGTTGATAATTGATGTATTCTAATGGTATCTAATCCTTAAAATAGTTAAATTAAGAATAAACAAACAACCAATAATGATCAGTAAATTAAATAAAATTAATTCAAAATGAAAGTATTCATGATCTTGACCATAACCCCGGAAAGGGATTTTAGCCTTTAATGGAAATATTCATCATCCAATCCCTTAGATTGATGGTACAAACTATAAAGAAACTAAATTCAATAATAATAAAACCTATAAAGAAGCTTTGGTAGCCTCTAATGATGTCCTAAGTGATCTAGGGTGTTCTAAGATGTCCCAAGATGATTAAAATATGATTTAACATATTATAGTAGATGAGTAATAAACCTATTGGGATTGGATTTCCATGTAATACTTGTTCATCAAGGCATTATTTCCACTTATGATGGCCATCGTGATGCAGTGTCGAGCCAATCGACAATTGTCAATTTCCTGAATCTCACCATGAATTCACCATATCGGGTCACCTTCTCAAACTCCACCAAATACTACACGTGCCTATGAATCACCTAATTGGACCTCTTATGAATCCAATGGTTTTTTTATCGCGTCCATTAGACCTTCCTACATCTCACATGCGTCCCATACATTTTAGGGGTCCAAACTACATTAATTTTTGTATTGCGCTTTTGTTGAGCCATTCCGAGCCTTTTTGAGTTGTTTCCTCTTGATTTGAAGCTTTTATATCCTTCATATATCATCATAATAAATTTATAAAGAATCATAAAGAATTAAACACAACAAATTAGAGCTCAAAACAATACAACATCCTCAAGGGTGAACTAGAAAGATGAGCAAAGCATAGGCTAAATTCATATTGAGCATAAGCTTATTGCTTTGAGCCTTGTCTTGATCCAATCGACCCTTGAAAATTATAACTAAGTTGTTTCACATATAAATACGTAATAAAAACCTTATTAACTCATTAAAACACATTATTAACCCAACACAATAGACAAGAAAACACCTAGCTCAAGCTAGTTATGTTAGTTTTCTCAATTGAACTCTAAATACTCAAATTGAATCAAAAATCATATGAAACAACCATTAAAAATTGTGAAAACCTACTTGGACACATAAATTCTCATTCATATCATTATCAACACATCTATGATAAGAATCATCCTCAAAACAATGATAAAAAGGCTAGAATAGTAGCGCTAGAATGCATAAATACAGCCAACATCAGAAAGGCCAAGGAGGTTTACTTCTACTAGGCCTAGCTAGTAATGTTTGGGATTATGATCTATACCAAGTTTAGATTCTCCTTAGCGATGATCAAACCACCAAGAATCTCTTGGGGACTCACTAAAATGGACTCATTTGGAGAGGTTAGGATGTTGATGTATGCAAAGCTCAACCAATACGAAGCCTTTAAGTGAATGTCTGCTTTCTAAATTCTAATCAAAAGGTCAACCCACTTGGTCAGACATCACTCAATAAAGGGGATAACCAAGCCTGTACGTACTCCATTGAGTATTTTACCTAAGATGAAAACTAATGTTCATCTATATTCTAACATTCCACACATCAGTTATAGTAGTTGCATTATAAACCACATCCACACCTCTCAATTTTACAACATCTTTCATCACTTGTGGTCTTCTTAATTTTTCATAGGCAGCAACTTCCCATATTCCTCGTAGAACTCTCTAACCCAAGTTTCAATATAAGGTTTAAGGGGTTTAATAAATACCAAAAATTATGATATTGAAGTGTGGAAAGGACCCTTGGATATTTTCCCTTGATACAATGCAAGTTCAGATGTCGCACTTCTATTATAGTGCATTAGTTTTGCACTTTTAGATAATTTAAAACATGTTAGGCCCCATGAGGGTGCAAGAAAGGTATATCTGGAGTAGTGGAGTGTTTTTCTACTCTATTTCTCTTTGTCGGTGTAATATTTGGGGTATGAAAAGGTTCATTAATTGGTGTGGAGTCTCCCTCATTGATGACCCAAGGCTATATCATTCAAAATTAGAGCTATGATCTGAGATTTCTTCTACCACCGTGGCCTTGCCGTTGCCCTAGTCTACTCTCTTTCTTTTAGAAACTCTCTCAATCCTTTCACCCTCTCGCATGATGACCCTCTTATTCAATTTGGTAGGAGTAAGAGCTGATTTGGTTCATTTTTTGCATATGTTCTTTTAAAGATCCATACCTGCACATAAGAGTAGTAATATGTTTGGCCAATGTTACCACAACAAAACATATTTAAACTTCCAATCATGTATTACTGAATGAATTATAGCATTGCCAATCAAAGGTAATGTAAGGGTCTATCATTAAAATTCACAAAAAAATTTAATCCATATTGGCAGAAGGTAAGTGGGCAATCGGTGATGCAGGAAGGATTCAACGATAATATTTAAGCATAACCCATTCGCTGGGGCATCACCAATTTGCAGTTAAGTTTTCCAAACTTTTTGTCATATTCAGCAATACGGGGAGCACTTTAGTAAGGCACCACATAGTTTGACACATTACCAAAGCCCTCAAAATAAGAGAACTCATCACCTATTGGAAGAATGTTTTGATGTATCTATTTATGATCTTGAGAGTAAGCACCTAAATCTATATCACATAAAAAATATAGGACGAAAAAGTATGCTATCAGTACTTTGGAATTTATAGAGTATATGAGATATGCATTAGTCTTAAAAATACTTAAAACATGCTTTAAAACAGATGACATAATCCATTTGCAAAAATATGTATTTACAATTTATTTGTATGTAAAAGATGTAAGGCATAGTGAATTTTATAAATCATGAGCTAAAACATTTTTGTAAACTTGGAAGATGTACAAACATGACTATTATATTTAATCTCAAGATAATGTTGAATATGATGTAAAACTACACTGAGGGTCATTTATGAATACCTAGTCTGAAACTATGAGATGTGAACTAATGCAATGACCAAGCATAAACATGTACTTAAAGAAAACTGAATAACTGCAAACAAGGCCTTACATAATCTTAAAATTAAACATAATATGATGTGGAAACATAAACTAAAGACTGTGGGAACTAACTACAACTAACATGCCCATATTTGAGAAAAATTAGGCGTTAACCTATAACCGAGTTGGAAGGGTGCTAGTACCTTGCCAAGGGTACCAACACTTGCAAGAGTGGATCCACTAAACTAATGTCCCAAAGGACGATGACGCCAAACCTAAATTAATAGGTGACCCCTTATAACCTTTAAAATTTTCATATTTCTAGAAATTAAGGACTGCTACAAACGGTCTTAAGCCTAACTGATGGGTGAGCCTCCATCCCTGTATTTACTCAGTGCTTAGTACTACTTCAAATTGAATGACACTGAAATATAATATATTACGTGAACTGATAACTGATATGCTCAAGTCATGGTATTTTGTACATAGCAATGTATTTATAAATCTGAAGTACTCTATAATATATAACTGATATATATTACTGAATTCGTAGGTATCGAGTGTTCATAACTCACCAGCTCTACACATGATGACATTAACTTATATTAAGAGAAAATTCACAAGTCAAATCCATAAACTCAAAAAAAAATCATAATAAGGGAATTCATGATTTGAACATGGGAAAATGCTATTCTTATGGGAAAATATGTATTTAGGGTTTAATTATAAAATAAATTGAATAAATTAGGGAAAACTCATATAGCTTTGTCATATTCTTGAAATCTTGACTAATATCATGTAAAACATGTTTGGATTTGAGAATAGCGTGAATGATATGATATGGGCCAAGAAATCATAAATAATCATCAAAACATGCTTATGAGTAACAAATGTATAATGGAGAATTGAATTTAAGCTTGGAGTAATTATTTTGGGAAAGCCCTGGTTTATGAAAAAATAACAATTTGGGTATGAGGATGGAAGGAGATCCTTATTGAATACCCATATAACTGATTACTTTCAATCCTTGAATAAAAGTTTTAAGGATTTGAACTTGGAAAAGAAAACCCTAATTTCTTGCTTTGGAGTCATGGAAAATTGCATGTTTCTTGAGTAATTTGTAAGTTGTGTAGAGAATGAGAGATTTGGAGTTGTTTAGTCTTTATATTCAGCCTAAAAATCTCTTAAATAACGTAGTTTTAGGTTTAAAAAGTGGAAAAGACCAAAAAATCCCATATAAATCATCTGGAAGATGCTTGGAAGCAGTCCTGATGAGTTAGGCCACAACTCCTAGGGTCTTGCCATGAGTCATGGTTAGGAACCCAAATTTCAGCCCTACTGTTGTGACGACGAGTCCTCCTGATGACTCGTAGGGTCCGACTATGAGTCACCATTAGGAGTTGTAGTCACTGATAGATTTGACAGTGTTTCAATAATTTTGCCATACTTTTTACCCCGATATTGGATTAAGGCGAAGTTGGTATTGTTGGAAAGATAATTTAACTATATATCTATTGGCGGGTCTTTATCTCCAAAATTCTTAGTAATATAAAAGTTATGTTCTTTTGAAACTGACTATAGTTGTATTATTCACAAGAATTTAATCTCTAAGGGATGTCTTTACTTGTATATAAGATAGGAGCCATTTAAGGCCTTAATATATTTCTAAATCACTTATCAAAATACCAAAAGATGAGGCTTGATTTCTTATTGACTTAAAGCATGGTTCTAATGATAGCTTGAATTTTTTGGGGTGTTACATAAACACAAGGTGGAAACACCTTACCATCCTCAAACAAGCCGGCAAGTTAAAGTCATAAATCGAGAGATCAAGTCTATCTTGGCAAAGATTGTGAATGCCATTAATATAGACTAGGTTGGAAGGTTTAATGATGAATTATGGGTCTACCATACAACATTCAATAACCCTATAGGTGCTTCCTCATATCATCTTGTGTATGGCAAAGCACGCCACTTGCCTGTCGAGCTTGAACATAAGGCATTGTAGGCATTAAAGAAGCTAAATTTAGAGTGAGGTAATGTAGCAAATTTTATATTAGAATAGATGAATGATATGGACAAATTCCATCTCCATGCCTATGAGAGATCAACTTTGTACAATGCAAAGATAAAGTTGTATCATGACCAAAGGATTAAACTAAGAGAATTTAACCCTGGAGACTTGGTCTTCTTGTGTAATTTGAGACTTTTCTTGTATCCTAGCAAATGGAGGTCCAAAGAGTTTGGACCATTCACTATGGTGAGAGTATTTGTAAGAATAATAAAACATGTTAGGTCAAATTTCTGGTAAGTGTCAGTGTACTCCACGACACAATCTAAAATTATAATATCTACTTATGGTCGTACGTTATGTCATTCTGATGTCCAAAATTAAAATCTTTAAAGTATTCATCATACAAGCACATCAAATGATCGAAAATTCCTCATGGAATAACCATCATTTAATTTAGAAGACAATACTAGATATTCTTGAGATGAAATTAGCAAGAAAAAGTATGGGGTATTACAATATCTCGCCTTTGAGAACATTCATCCTCATATGAAATTGACTGAGAGGGGAGAAAAGACAACTGACGTACATGCGGAACATGAATAACTGGAACATGATCTCATAATTGACAAGCTAAAAATATAATATTGAGCATGCATATCTGATGCATGTGTAACTGATTCATGAATGCATGACTGAGTGTTTTGAAGAACTAAGTTTCTCATAATGAGAATACATGTCTGATGCATAATTACATAATTGAACTAATACATGTGTGCATGACTAAATATGCAATGGTACTTGATACCAAGTTTCTAATGGGAACATGAGTATGAAGCTACATACCAAGTTTGTGATGAACACCAAACATGAAACTGAGTAAGCTTATGGAGAACTATTACCTTGAGCTTGACCTGAGTTGGCGAAGAAGAGGTGAGGATAATTGGTACGCATATCTGCCTCTGCTTCCCAAGTATCACCCTCGAACGATTGATTTTGCCAAAGAACCTTACCTAGAGGGACTACTTTGTTCCTTAATCTACGAGTCTGATAGTTTAAGATTTTGACAGGAATCTCTTCATAAGAGAGAGCGTTCTAAACATCAATTCTCTGAATAGTGACTACAACTGATGGGTCACCTATGCACTTCTTTAGCAAAGAGACATGAAACAATGGATGAACTGGCTAGATCTGAAGGAAATTTGAACTCGAGATTTTTTTTACGAACATCTGCATAAGACTTCTATCGGCTCTGAGCAGCCCGATGTCTTTCTCTAATCATCTATACTTTTTTTAAGGCGTCGAATACTAAGCCAGGCCCTATAACTGATGTGTCGCTAACTTCGAACCAACCAATTAGAGATATACATATCCTACCGTAGAGAGCTTCGAATGGAGCCATCTGAATACTGGAATGATTGTTGTTGTTGTATGCAAACTCAATCAAAGGTAAGTGGTCATCCCAACTTTCCTTGAAATCGATTGCACACGCCCTTTAAGCTTGACCATCTTTCTAAGGATGAAATGTTGTACTAATATGAATTTAGGTACCAAGACCCTTTTGGAATGCTTTCCAAAAATAAGAGGTGAACTGGGTATCTCTGTCTGAGAAAATAGACAATGGAACACCGTGCAATCTGACTAACTCCTTGATGTAGAGTTTGGTGGAATACTCAGCTGAATAAAAGGTATGAACTGGAAGGAAATAAGCTAATTTGTCCATTCTGTCTATAATGACCCAGACTGAATCATGCAAATGACGAGTTCGAGGCAAACTCATCACGAAGTCCATGTTCAGAACTTCCCACTTCTAAGTAGGAATACTAAACTCCTGCATAGAACAACTACGTTTCTGATGCTCTATCTTAACCTGTTGACATATAGAGGACTTAGCCACAAACTCTACATTGTCTTTCTTCATCCCACTCAACCAATAGATTTCCCACAAGTCGCGGTACATTTTTATGGCCCCTAAATGAAATGAGTCGCGCGCACCATGCACTTCTACAAGAATTTGCTGCCTTAAGTCATCTACACCTGGAACACATAGACGACCCTGAAACGAAGAACACTATCTCCCCTTTAGGAGAAAACCCCTATTATCTGATCCTGAACTAACTATTTTAACTTGACAAGGCTAGGATCTCTATCTTTATTTTCTTTCACCTCAGAGACTAGAGATGATTCTGAACTACTCTAAACCCATATATCAGCCTCATCTGTATCAACTAAGAAAACGCCTAATCTGGCAAAATGATGGACTTCCTGAGCTAACTTCTTCTTACTTTCCTCAACATCAGTAACATGACCCATGGATAGTCTACTAAGAGCGTTGGGCACTATGTTGGCCTTTCCCAGACATTAAAGGACACTCATGTCATAATCTCTCAAAAGCTCTAACCACCTTCTCTGATAAAGATTGAGATCTTTCTAAAAAAAACCATACTGAAGACTCTTATGATCTGTGAAGACATCTTCATAAACTCAGTAGAGATAATGCCTCCAAATATTCAAAGCAAAGACTATGGCTGCTAACTCAAGATCATGAGTCTGATAATTCCTCTCATAGGGTTTAAGCTGTCTGGAGGCATAGGCTATGACCTTACCATGCTGTATGAGGACACAACCAAAACCAATTCTGGATGTATCACAATACACTATGAACCTATCTAAACCATCTAGGAGAGCTAAGACTGGAGCTGCGGTAAGTCGAGTCTTTAACTCCTGAAAACTCTTCTCAAAAGAATTTGACCACTAAAAATTGACTTTCTTCTGATTTAATCTGGACATAGGGGATGCAATAGAAAAAAATCCCTTAACAAACCATCTATAATAGACAGCCAAACCTAAGAAACTCCTGATATCCTATGGAGAGACAGGTCTGGGCCAATTTCTTACTGCTTCGGTCT
>JAPEIP010000005.1:36792126-36813844 GCA_026120095.1 Capsicum chinense
CTAACCACCTTCTCTGATAAAGATTGAGATCTTTCTAAAAAAAACCATACTGAAGACTCTTATGATCTGTGAAGACATCTTCATAAACTCAGTAGAGATAATGCCTCCAAATATTCAAAGCAAAGACTATGGCTGCTAACTCAAGATCATGAGTCTGATAATTCCTCTCATAGGGTTTAAGCTGTCTGGAGGCATAGGCTATGACCTTACCATGCTGTATGAGGACACAACCAAAACCAATTCTGGATGTATCACAATACACTATGAACCTATCTAAACCATCTAGGAGAGCTAAGACTGGAGCTGCGGTAAGTCGAGTCTTTAACTCCTGAAAACTCTTCTCAAAAGAATTTGACCACTAAAAATTGACTTTCTTCTGATTTAATCTGGACATAGGGGATGCAATAGAAAAAAATCCCTTAACAAACCATCTATAATAGACAGCCAAACCTAAGAAACTCCTGATATCCTATGGAGAGACAGGTCTGGGCCAATTTCTTACTGCTTCGGTCTTTTGAGGATCTACTCTAATACCATTACCAAAAATGATATGACCAAGGAATGCTACTGACCTTAGCCAAAATTTTCACTTACTGAATTTGGCGAATAGCTGATGATCTCTGAGAGTCTGAAGTGCTATTTTGAGATGGTCTGCACGATAATACTCCTTACAGGAATAGAAAAGAATATCATCTATAAAGACTATGATGAACATGTCTAAATACTTCTTGATCACACGGTTCATCAAGTCCATGAAAGCGACTGGGGCATTGGTAAGACCAAATGACATAAGGACGAATTCGAAGTGACCATATCATGTAAGGAAATCTACTTTTGAAATGACACATTCTCTGACTCTAGCTGATGATAGCTGGATCTGAGGTCTATCTTAGAGAAATAACTGGCACCCTAAAGTTCGTCAGACAAGTCATCAATTTTGTGAAGACGATACTTGTTCTTGACCGTGACCTTCTAGAGTTGATGGCAGTACATACTCATTCTGAGAGAACCGTCTTTATTGTGCACGAATAATGTTGGAGCATCCCACGAGGAAACGTTTGGCCTGATGAATCCATTATCTAAGAAATCCTTTAATTGTTCTTACAGTTCTCTTAGTTCTGTGGGTGCCATTTTGTATGGTGGAATAGAGATAGGCTGAGTATCTGGAAAAAGATCAATACCAAAGTCTATATCCCTTTCGGGATGAATTCCTGGAAGATATTTGGGAAAGAATTTGAATATTCACCTTTAATGGGAACTGATTCAAGGCTAGGAGTTTTGGAATTAGTGTCCTTTACTCAAAAAGGATGATAGACACATCCTTTAGATACATTTTCCATGCCTGAAGGTAGAAAATAAGCTGACCTCTGAACATTTCAATACTACCCTTCCACTTAAGGACGGGTTCATTCAGAAACTGAAACTGGACTATTCTATTTTTGAAGTACTACCCTTCCACTCAAGGACGGGCTCATTAGAAATAATGAAGCCAATCCATACCGAGAATGACATCAAAATCAGTCAGCTCTAATTCGACTAAGTCTATTGAAGTGACTTTCAGAAATATCATAATCGGGCAGTTCCTGTATACCCACCAGGCTATGATAGTTTTACCCACTAGGATAGAGACCGAAAAGGGCTCTGTTAGAATTTTGGGACTGACTCTGAAATTGACTTTTATATAAGGAGTAACAAAATATAAAGAAGCTCCTAGATCTAGCAAACCATAAATATGCGCATGAAAGATCTGTAGTGTACCAGTAACTACATCAGGAGAATTTTCATAATTCTATCGGGACTGAAGAGCATAGAGATGATTTGGACGTTGCCCACTAGTAGCACTAGAGGTGGCACCCTGCAAATATGGGTGACCTGACTAAACTAAGGAGCGGAGATGACGGATAACCTGACAGAGGACGTTCTCTAACTCTGTGGCCTCGCTTGCCACAACTGAAACAGACATCGCTACCATCTCGGCAAGCACCCTTGTGGTTCTTACCACAAGTCTGACAAAAGGGATTAGTTCGGGCATTGCTAATACTACCCTTAGACCTAGAGCCTAGCGCTCTATCTCTGTTACCCTCCCTAAACTTAAGAACTAAAGAACTAGCTAAAAAAAGAGCTGGAACGGATGATTTAGGATAAAACTGGGAACGGTTTCCTCCTTCTGATTTAGGCTGAGCAAAGTTGAAACTACCTGTGTTCACTCTCTTATTCTGCTTCTCCCTCTACTTAATATTCTACTCTTCTATCTACTGAGCATGATTCATAAGCCTGGCTAAAATCATGTTACTTTTTAGCATGGAAGATCTGCACTCATTTACTATGTTATCATTTACCCCTAAAGCAAACTTACTCATGTTGGCTCTGTTGTCTGCGACCACATAAGGGGCATATCAGGCTAATTGAGTAAACTTAAGAGAATACTCTTTCACCATTATTTTGCCCTACCTGAGGCAGATGTATTCTAGCACCGTAGCCTCTCTAAGCTCTTGGGGAAAGAATCTATCTAAGAATGCAGTGACAAACACCTTCCACTCTAAAAGACCTACATTACATGACCTCTCTGACTTCCACTGTTTGAACCAAGTATAACCCACATTCTACAACCTAGATGTAGCTAGCTCAGCACTCTCAATAGTAGTCATCTCCATGATGTCTGTCACTTTCTAAACCTAATCAATGAATTCCTAAGGGTCCCCATCTACCTTAGACCCGAGGAAGGATGGAGGATTCATTGGGGTGAAGTCTCGAATCCTAGCTTCAGCTGAATTGGCCACTGGGTTTGCCAGAATGACTATTGGCCGTTCATTTTGAGTGGCAGCTGACTGAGAAAAAGTAGTAAATACAGCCCTGAACTCCACATGAGAACATTATCTCCCAAAGGATCTTCGAGCTGAAAGGCTGACTAATCTCCATTTCTTTTTTAGGAGGCATGTTCTATAGAAAAAAGGGAGAAATAGATTAGACTGAGAGATTTATTTGATATTATGCTCACTAGCATGACATGAATACTGAAAGAGGGGAAACTGTTCCTAAAATATCTTATAGCCTCTTGCACATAAATATGGCGTGAACCACACCCATGTACAAGACTTTACTAGATGCAGCTTTTAGACTTCCTACGACTCTATTGAACATTATGCTCTGATACCAAGTTTGTAATGCCCCAAATTTGGTACCCGAAATACTACACAATGCCCATGACACCGAAGGACCACCAGCTAACCTATGACTGATATCTGTACCTATATAATGTATAATGTACTGAATAATGAGGAAACATGGACTAAAAGGCCATAAGATTTAATATTGAACATGATTTGAATGATCTAACATCTGTGTAGGGTAACATAATACCCAAAATAAAACTGAACATGCTGAAGTCTGAAATATGATAGTCTAGAATGCCTTTAACTAACTGAACTGTCTGAGTAAAGAGTTGATGGGACATGTATACAACTAAGTCAAACTAACAAACTGAATAATGAGATAATAGGGAAATAATCATGTCCTCAAAAGATGAGGACTCACTTCTAACTCTTTCTACAGATATCTGGAATCTACTGTTGTTTTGGATCTTCTGTCTCTGAACCTATGGTATAAGACACCATAGGATAAATGTATCAGTACTTTGAATGTACTAATATGCATGTGAGGTAGGATGAATGCATGGGGTTCATGTGCATGAACAATAATAATAATTAACTCACTATCATGAGCATGAGAATACATGCATACAACAAAACAACTGGCACAAATACTATTATAACATGATTACTAAATCTGAATATAATTGATAACATGAGTGACTGAATCTGATAGTCCTGAATCTAATGAAACTATCTGAGTTCCGAAACGTATCTGACTTAACTGTATATGACAGTCTTGAAATCTAAAGAACTATCTGAGTTCTATTACTAAGACTAATTGACTGTAGCTGAAAGTCCTGATTCTATAACATGAAACTGTGGGAATTAGTTATCTAACTGACATGCCCCTTATGTGCCATTATGACTGAGTTGGGGTCCAATCTGTAACCCCTATTGGAAGGGTGTCAATACCATACCACTAGTAAGGACAAGCTGTGGGTGACCCTCATTTGATACTGTCCCCTATACGAGAATCGTAGGGCCCTTATCTGATAGTGCTTATCCCCCTCATCAACCCTCATCGGATAATGTTGATGTCTTAATCTTTGTTGGCTACATAGTTCTTGAATACAAGGATGACTTCTAAGAATCATACCCTCATCTAATAGTGTGTGTTCCCATGCTTGGGTTCACTCGGTACTAATTCCTACTCCCATCTGAATAGACTCTGAATATGATTTAATGAACTGAACATGGGTTGACTTACTAAATTCCGTTAACTAACAGAATACTACTAATATTTGACAACTGACTGAAATCATGACATCATCGAGATTTTCGGAGCCATAAGACTATCTAAAGTCTAAGGATTCATAGCTTGACTGAGAGTATCGTAAAAACATGACATGGCTCTAGGCACACAACTAGTGTTTCGGGTACGAGTACCCCTAGGACTCGATGGAAGGAAACTGGCCAAGCATAACTTACTTGAACAAATAACTAACATCATAATCTATAATACATTTATAGAAGCATTTCATCAAAACATGTGATAGGCATAACTTGTACATACATGGTGAATTCATGGTATCATGCTAGTTAGGCACTTTTCCTTTATCTAGGCATTTAGTCAAACCTATTGTAGGCATGGTACATGTAAACATCATTGTACAATAATTAAACATCATGTTTCAATTCTAATTTCATCATTCAAGGGTTTAGTCATAGGTTTGCATGAATCTATATCTTTAATAATTTAACCCACATAGAATTTATCACCTAACATGGAGTAGAATTCAATTACTCATTATCCACATGAACAAAAGTAGCCCTATCATGAAATTCATAAGAAAATCTATAAAATTGAATTTAGTAAAGGGATTCTTGGGCTTCATGGATAAAAGTAGTCCATGAATGAACACTATACATACCTTAGTTCGTCATTTCGTGAAGAGTGACGGAGAAACTTTCTTGAAATTAAATCTTCTATGAAAACCCTAGCTTGTTTTTGAGAGACACTTGTGAGAAACTAGTATAGTTTGGGTGAAAAGTGGTTGAATCATGTGTTAAAGGGATTAAATAGGGGTGGGAAGTTGACCCTTTCAACCCTGGATGCATCATTTAATTTCAGTAAAATTTTCCTAAACTGAACCCCTAGCACGATGGGGTGCTATCGCGTCGTGTCACTGGAATTTGACAATTGGAAAACTAAGGGATGGTGTGATGCGGAGCCATCGCGTTTCCCCTTCTTTTGCAACCAGTAACTTTGGTGCGACGTGGTGGAAATCACGCTAAGACACTAGAAAAGGACAATTCTAAATTTGGGCCCTTGTGCAACACACCATAATCGCAGACCCCTACTGGAATTTGCCTAATTCCATTTCCTCTTGTGGAACAGCGCTCCACTGACTAATATGACAATATTTACTACAAGAACTTTAAATAGTCATTACTTCTGACACGATTATCGAATTTGGATGAATCTTATATCGATGGAAAGCTTATTGAATTTCTTACATGAAAAAATGTAAAAATCTTGAAAATTCATCATAGAATAACTATCATTCAATTTAGAAGATAATACTAGACATTATTCAGATGAAATTAGCTAGGAAAACTACAGGGTATTACACTATAAAAGAAATGCCTAAATCATCTCCTAAACCTACACTCTTTATTTTGCTTCACACACACACCGAAAAAGTTCTAGACATCATATACAACAAGGAATATACAAAATTCTCACAAACACATGGTACATGCTTGACTCAATAGGATCATCATAGACTCCCAACCAAACAATAAAATGAATTCAAAATTAAGCCACAAAGTGCAATAGCCATAAAAATAAGCCTATGAGTCTCAAAAATAGTAATTCACTCATTCAACATGTTTTTACCAAACAAAATACTTGCACCATGTAATCAAAAATAGCACCACAGAGTATATCTTACACCAAATTTTTTTAAACTGAGCCAAAATTTAGGAATTTCCCTGCCCCACACTTAAAAATCTACTTTGTCCCCAAAGTGCACTTAAAAGTAAGTGATAGAAATACTCCTGAGACATCTTGGCCTAGCTAGTAGTATCTTTTACTCATAAATGAGATCCATCAAACCCCACACTCAGTTTTTGTCATGCTCCTTAGCTTATGTTTATGGTAATCGAACTTCCCATTAACGTATGACTCAACCAAAAATAAAAACTACATGAAGTAAAAACTACGAAAAACTAAAAAGAAAACATACCTTAGCTTGGGTTAACTCCCAAGAAGTTCCTAATTTAGTGTCGCGGCACAACCCAATCAACTTTTTCCTCCACTTTGAGGATATAAATTTCACCCCCAACTCAACATCCATCTTTTTCCCCCGCTCATTTGGGGGTGGTACAAAAATTAAGAAATCGAGTAATAGAATGTGCATAGTAAAACAATTGGCCTTAAAGTGAGGTATGTTTTTATGTTGCTTATTCGATGTAAAATCATGAATATAATATTTTTGTTCCTTATCTTCACACTCTTTCACTATTTTAAATAATTCCAGTGACAAGATATCATCTAAAAATAATGTAGAAAAGTGCTTCGAGTGAGTCCCAACCAATCTGTTTTCAATATTTACACTATCTACTACACACTCACTTTTATTCACCTTCTCAATTTCAGTCTCAAGATTAAGATAACAATCGAGTGGCTGCGATTCTTGTGTTTGCTCCACAAATTGGCTAATATCGTCCTCATATTTTTCTTTGCTTAGCCACTATAGACATGGTGGCAGTGGTATCTCCTCAACCTGTTCACAAATTTTAATTTTCGAGTACTCAGTCTTCCTCGAATTATTCACAAATTTATCTCAAATAGTTCGGGAAGTCAACTTTGCATCTACCTCCAGCTTATTATTCATTTTCTCTACATTCTCCTGATAGTGCTTCATGTCTGCCAAGAACTGTACTTGAGATGCTAAATTTTTTTAATATCTCTTCCAAGTTGCTAGTTTAAGTTGTAGCCCACTTGTTTCATTGTTGTTGCTGAAACTGCTATTGCTTGTTCTATGATTGAATTTAAGGTTGACTCTGCACCGTTCGATTGTAGTTGTTTATGTAATTTTTCCATTCAGCGTAGCCTACAAATAATTTTGAATCAGGATTGACAACAAACATAGATGCAGTACGACCACTTTGACCACAAACCAAACACCATATTGCAGTATGCTCCACAGATAGAACAGTATCTTCTTCATATTGTGAAGGTCTTGTCCATGCACTTCCATCAAAATCTAGACAAAAATCTATTTGATGTTGTCCCCTACAAAAACAACAAAAATGGTCATCACTTGAAGATAATCTATCCCAAGTTGACATATCAAGAAGTGTGATAAAAAGAGAACTTAAAGAAAATAAAAATAAACTAAACAAAAACAATTTACAACTCAATATAGAAAAACTAAAAAGAAAATAGTTGCCTAGTTACAACTCTACCAAATACTTCACGAGCCTATTATTCATATAATTAGGCCTCTTATAAATCCAATAGTTTTTTATCGTGTCCTATAGACCTTCCTATATCCCACACTCACCCCATTCCTTTTTGAGTTGTTTCCGCTAGATTTAAAGCTTTTATATCCTTCATATATCATCATAATCAATTCATCAAATATACTAAAGCATTAAACAAAAAAAATTAGAGCTATAAAACACACAACATCCTCAACGGTGAACTAGAAATAGGAGCTAAGCATAGGCTAAATTCATATTGAGCTTAAGCTTATTGTTTTGACCCTTGTCTTGATCGAATCGGTCCTTGAACATTATAAATAAGTTGTTTCACATATAAATACATAATAAAAACTCAGTAACTCATTAAAACACATTATAACCCAACACAATAGACTAGAAAACACCTAGCTCAAGCTAGTAATGATAGTTTTCTTAGTTGAACTCTAAATACTCAAATTGAATCAAAGATCATGTGAAACCACCATTAAACATTGTGAACACATAATTGGACACATAAATTCTCATTTATATCATTATCAACACATATATGATAAGAATCATCCTTAAAATAAGGCTAAAAAGGCTAGAATAGTAACACTAGAATGCATAAATGCAACCAACATCAAAAAGGCCAAGGAGGTTTACTTCTACTGGACCTAGCTGGTAATGTTTGGGAGTACGATCTATACTATTTTTAGATTCTCCTTAGCGATGATCGAACCACCAAGAATCTCTTGGGGACTCACTAAAATGAACTCATTTGGAGAGGTTAGGATGTTGATGTACAAAAATCTCAACAAATACCGAGCCTTTAAGTGAATGTCTACTTTATAAATTAGAATCACAAGGTCAAGCCACTTGGTAAGACATCACTCAATAAAGGGGATAACCAAGCTGATACGTACTCCCTCGAGTATTTTACATGTGATGAAAACTAAAGTTCATCTATATTCTAACATTCCACACATCAGTTATAGTGGTTGCATTATAAACCACTCCACACCTCTCAATTTTACAACATCCTTCATCACCTGAGGTCTTGTCATTTTTTTATGGGCAGCAACTTCCCATATGCCTTATAGAACTCTCTAACCTAAGTTTTAATATAAGGTTTAAGGGGTTTAATAAATACCTAAAAATCATGATATTGAAGTGCTGAAAGGACCCTTTGATGTTTACCCTTAATACAATGCAAGTTTAGATGTTGTACATCTATGATAGTGCATTAGTTTTGCACTTGTAGATAATTTAAAACATGTTGGCCCCCATGAGCGTACAAGAAAGGTATATCTAGAGTAGTGAGGAGTTTTTCTACTCTATTTGTCTTTGTCGGTGCTACCTTTGGGGTACAAAAAGGTTCATTAATTGGTGTGGAGTCTCCCTCATTGATGACCCAAGGCTATATCATTCACAATTAGAGCTATGATCTGAGATTTCTTCTACCACCGTGGCCTTGCCGTTGCCCTAGTCTACTCTCTTTCTCTTAGAAACTCTCTC
The DNA here is from genome assembly GCA_026120095.1 of Capsicum chinense. Lineage (NCBI taxonomy): Eukaryota > Viridiplantae > Streptophyta > Magnoliopsida > Solanales > Solanaceae > Capsicum > Capsicum chinense. The sequence goes on from JAPEIP010000005.1 coordinate 36,801,207, forward strand.
AATCCTTTCACCCTCTCGTATGATGACCCTCTTATTCAATTTGGTAGGAGTAAGAGCTGATTTGGTTCATTTCTTACATATGTTCTTTTAAAGATCCATACCTGCACATAAGAGTAGTAATATGCTCGGCCAATGTTACCACAACAAAACACATTTAAACTTCCAATCATGTATTACTGAATGAATTATAGCATTGCCAATCAAAGGTAATGTAAAGGTATATCATTAAAATTCATAAAAAATTTTAATCCATATTGGAAAAAGCTAAGTGGGCAATCGGTGATTCATGAAGGATTCAACGATATTATTTAAGCATAACCCATTCGCTGGGGCATCACCAATTTGCAGTTAAGTTTTCCAAACTTTTTGTCATATTCAGCAATACGGGGAGCACTTCAGTAAGGCACCACATAGTTTGACACATTACCAAAGTCCTCGAAATAATAGAACTCATCACCTATTGGCAGAATGTTTTGATCTATCTATTTATGATCCTGAGAGTAAGCACGTAAATCTATATCACATGAAAAATATAGGAAGAAAAAGTATGATATCAGTACTTTGGAATTTATAGAGTATATGAGCTATGCATTAGTCATAAAAATACTTAAGAAATTCTTTAAAACTGATGACATAATCCATTTGAAAAAATATGTATTTAGAATTTATTTGTACATAAAAGTTGTAAGCCATTGTGAAATTTTTAAATCATGAGCTAAAACATTTTTGTAAACTAGGAAGCTGTACAAACATGACTATTATATTTAATCTCAAGATAATGTTGAATATGATGTAAAACTATACTGAGGGTCATTTATGAATACTGAGTCTGAAACTATGAGATGTGAACTGATGCAATGACCAAGCATAAACATGTACTTAATGAAAATAGAATAACTGCGAACAAGGCCATACATAATTTTAAAAATTAAACATAATATGAAGTTGAAACATAAACTAAGGACTATAGGAACTAATTACGACTAACATGCCCTTATCTGAGAAAAATTGGGGGCTAACCTATAACCCAGTTGGAAGGGTGCTATTACCTTCCAAGGGTACCAATACTTGCAAGAGTGGATCAACTAAACTAATGTCCCAAAGGACGATGACGTCAAGCCTAAATTAACGAATGACCGCTTATAACCTTTAAAATTGACATAGTTCTAGAACTTAAGGACTGCTACTAACAGTCTTAAGCCTAACTGACGGGTGAACCTCTATCCCTGCATTTACTCGGTGCTTAGTACTACTTCTAATTGAATGACACTGAAGTATAAAATATTACATGACCTAATAACGGATATGCAAAAGTCATGGTATTTTGTACATAGCAATGCATTTATAAATCTAAAGTACTCAATAATATATAACTAATATATTATTTGAGGCCTTAATATATTTCTAAATCACTTATCAAAATACCAAAAGACGAGGCTTGATTTTTTATTAACTTAAAGCATGGTTCTAATGTTGGCTTGAATTTTTTGGGGTGTTACATAAACACAAGGTGGAAACACGTTACCATCCTCAAACAAGCCGGCAAGTTAAAGTCATAAATCGAGATATCAAGTCTATCTTGGCAAAGATTGTGAATGCCATTCATATAGAATAGGTTATAAAGGTTAATGATGCATTATGGGTCTACCATACAACTCTTAAGACTCCTATAGGTGCTTCCCCATATCATCTTGTGTATGGAAAAGCACGCCACTTGCCTGTTGAGCTTGAATATAAGGCATTATACGCATTAAAGAAGCTAAATTTAGAGTGAGGTGATGTAGAAAATTTTATATTAGAATAGATGAATGATATGGACAAATTCTATCTCCATGCAAATGAGAGCTCAGCTTTGTAATGAAAAGCCAAAGTTGTATCATGACCAAAATATTAAACCAAGAGAATTTAATCCTAGTGACTTGGTCTTGTTGTATAATTTGAGACTTTGCTTGTATTGTAGCTAACGAAGGTCCAAAGATTTTGGACCATTCACTATGTGAGAGTATTTCTAAAAATAATAAAAAATGTTAGGTCTAATTTCTGGTAAGTGTCAATGTACTCCACGACACGATCTAAAATTGTAATATCTACTTATAGTCATGGTTATGTCATTCTGATTTCCCAATTAAAATCTTCTAAGTATTCATCATACAAGCACATCACATGATTGTCCTCTTTAGGTTCAATCATAGTATATACTTATCTATTGTGACATACCTCCTGTAGTGATGATCTTATAATTAAAAGGTACAATCATACTTTCTTTGTACGATCATAGAAACCAGTCATCAAGGGCATGACTTTTTCGGTATTTTTGGGAAACCCATCCCATGATCAGAAAGTACTATCATACCTTTAATGCACGATCATAAGAAGGGTCATATGAGTTGCCTCTTCAACTGTACTTAGTTTTAAACTTGAAATAATTCTACATTTCATTGCGAGTATGATGTATCCTAAATAAAAAAAAACACACAAAAAAGGCTATCAGAGAGAAAATTTATAAAGAAAAGGCCCCCTACTTCCTGGGAGAGTGTGTCTTAGGGATCCAGTAGGATCAAGGTAGAGTACTTTATAAGCATTGAGTCAGAACAACCCTCGCCTCAAACCACAAGTTGTAAGGCCCAAAAACTCGAGAATGACAAGTCCAAGGCTACCATATCTATAGCCTTAGTAAAAGCAGCCAACCCTATAACATTCCCTAATTTGAAGAGGGAAAGAAATCATCATACAAAGATAGGGGCGAGTGTGATATGATGCTAAGGAGGTTAGCTCCTTGGAGTATGAAGGGATATCTCACGTCAAATATTTTGAGGGTGTTGATGTTTCCCCATGTATAAGGGGTATTGACCCTCAATGTTGGGTGGTCCCAAACTCTTGGGACTACGACATTGATGGAGTTTTATTGAATGTATGAGGAAACAAAAATATGATTTGGTCTGGGTCTTTGAAAGGTATATGTTGGGGTAGATGAACAAACCCCTTGTACTTATGAGACGGATTTGGTACGGGAATTCTATTCCATCAACGCTAATACACTAAAGAATATAGCTCACTCGGGCAAGGAAAAGGATATGAAGAAGCAACCCCAACTTGATACTATCAGGGTACGAGACACTATAGTCGATGTCTCCATTAAGGAAATCTCAAGGGCCTTGTTCGAAGAAACATTTGATCTAGTAGAGGAATTACCTAAATACGATTTCAAGATAAATAGTTTGAAGGGAGTAAAAAAATTGAATATGGATGACAAGTTCATGAATTATCGATGGTTAGCAAGCTACATTGCTGAAAATGGTGAGAATGCTTTGTTGGTCAATAGAGAATCAATTTATAAGCACACACTAAAGTTTGTAGCCAAGGCTTGGTGGTCAATGGTGAAATACAACATTGTACCCACAACTAATAACAACAACTTAGGGGCGACCAATGTGGGTTAGTTGCTACACTCAAATAGGGATTGCAGTTGAATATGTCATGGATAATTATGAAGGAGATACAAGACAGGGAGCTATAATTCAGCACCACTTTGCCATTTCCCTATCTCAATACATAGTCGCTATGTAACTTAGGCATTCCAACTATTGATGTCATAGATAGATTCATAGAGACCACGAGGATTTATATATGGCCTTGATTACATATTTGAGGAACCCAACTGCTTAAGCTTGGGCTATAGGAATTCCTGGTATTGTTGGTGGTGTCTCGGCTATTAAGATCCTAATGTATGAAGTTGGTGCTACTTCCTCCTTATTACAGTCAGTCATAACACTATTGGGTGTATATAAATAGGCTTCATCTGGTTACACATAGATACCAAATGCACATCTGTAGCAAATTTTAAAGACATAGATGTCATATGATTCACAAATTAGAAAACTTGAGGTTTTGTATTAACTTAGAATAAACTGAGATAATTTGATGTAGTTGAAATAAAGAAGTATACAACATTTTTTTTTAAAGTTATACCCTTCAAAAAGTTGTGTTTTATGTAGTTTTATGTGCTTACTGGTAATTAACGACCGTTAGTATCTCGACATGGCATTAGTATTAGTAGTGTGATAACTTGTCCCAATTGTGCATGAACCCAGTAGGTAGTAACCATATTAATAGCCTCGAGCCAAGATTGTGTGAGGATATACCTAGTCAGTGTGTGTGTGATAGTCTAGAACTTTCCTGGTTAGTCTTGCTAAAAATTGTAGTATGGAAAGTTAGCAAAGGACCATAGGCCATTCTTGAAATAGTCTACGATAGCCTAAATAGCCTACGAAATGAACATGTTAATCCCTTGAACCAAAAACTTGAGCCTAATTAGACCATTTCTTTGGGCTACCGTATTCACCTTCTCATTTTTACTGTAAACCTACTTTTTCCCTAGTCCCTCCTTGGACACTATGTACCTCAACTCAGATAAATTACCTAAGTTAAGGGTTGATAGCATAGGTGTGTGAAAGGATTAGGTATGAAGAAAGTGTAGAAACAAAAGAAATGGGTGCATTGTGTACAGGAAAGAAAAGAAAAAGAAAAAAAAGTATAAAAAAAAGAAAGTAATTCCTCACCCGAAGTCAAAAAAGTGAAAGAAAATTGATTAAGGGAAAGAAATAAAACAAGGCATATGAAAGTGAAAGTCAAAGTTAGTGTGGTGTCAATGAGTGTTAGTCAGTATACCAAGATATATCATACCTATCTAGAAGTCTACATTACAAGTAAATAAAGTCCTATAGTGATCCTAACCGAAGGTCCAAAAAATAGGGTGTATAATATAAGGGTATGCCTATAGTACGAAACACACATGGACAAACTTTTTTGTGAGAGTGAGAGATTAGATTCCATCCTAATTTCCGCTTTACAATACCTATGTTGGGTGTGGGACTTCTTTGTGTGAGAGACTAAGGGATATATTTTGATTGTTTCTTGGTTAGGTAGTGTAGAAACCCTGAGGGCTGCACCACACAGTGAGGAACCAGGTCCCACAGAATCAATCACAGGCAACCAAACAATAAAGAGCAACAAAACTATAGAAAGTGTAGGAAGAGTAAAAACATAATATTTTTATGTGGAAGCCCAGGAAGGGAAAAACCATGACTTTCCCTCATAAGCACCAAATAAATAAACTATAATCAACCTCCTAATTACAGTCTAGATTTTAGCCTACCTCTAGGTTCCTTTTGCTTATATCAACTCTACTACAAGCTCATCTTGGTAACTCTAGCAAGGACATCACTACTGATTAACTCTAATTAGCAACTAGCTTAGGCAACTCTACCTAAGCACCACTCTCAACAAAAGAACAAGGCATTACCCTTATAGCATGATTAATTCTTTTACAAATCAGTACTCAAGAAAAATTTTCAATATAAGCTCTCAGAAAGCTAAGAACATAAGCAGCGTTGGAACTGGGTTTATGAAGCCTGTCTTCACTCTTTGTACTTGGAAAAACCACTTAATGAAGAAGTGTCTTTTTCCTTTAATAGCTGAGTGATAATTAGGATGAAATATCATTGGACTAGCTATCCCAACTACAAGTTTGTTACACAAAATGACAAAACTATGCAGACAATGCATGATAGCTATATTGTATCTTGCACATTCAGGGATTTGGTCCCTTCCAATTACTTGCTCATCATCAAAACTATATATTGAAATTTGCCCCCTTTTTTATGATGACAAACAAAGAATTCAACTTTGAGCATCAGTGCATATTGATCATATTTAATCATTGTGATTACCACTTGAATATAAATGTTCCTTCTATCATCATGTTTCCTCCATTATGCAGCATAAGGACCTGGCCCCTTCTTGTCATTTGCAACAAAAACCTTTGATTTCTCCCCCTATCATCATCCACCTATATTTAGTGCATTTGCATAGTTTCTTCATTCATCTATTCAGCACATCACTTACTTCCCCCTTTAAGTATGCACCACATAAGCATATATATCTTAGCTCATTTCATGATACCTGGACCCTACACATTATACTCATCACACTTGGTCCTTACAAATGAAGACAATAGTCAGTATTCCCTCTTTTGGCATCATTAGAAGGCATTGACAGTAAACCAAGGGTAATGACAAGTATAAATAAGTTAACTTATGGTTGCTGAGGCAACTCTAGCATAAAGAACAACTTTAAAATCAAGAAAACAAATGATGTTGACAAGAAGAATTCATTCATTCATAATAGAGATTAGTACTAGTACAATCATACCAAAATAATACAACAAATAAATATCTTCAAAAGCCAATTAATTAGAAGGCAAGGATAGTAGGGCTTAGATAGAGAGAGGTTTTGGGGAAAAGGAGTAAGACCCCGTAAAGTCCTAGTCCACTTCAATCCTATATAGCATGCCAAAAGAGGTCCCAGACTAAGAAATTTTTTTTAACAAAGTGTTAAGAATTAGTTCATTTTTGGCCTCGATATTTTAATTTTCTTATTTCCAAGCTTCCCAGCCTTAGATTGTGGATTTTTAAATTGATTCATGATCAGGGTTATCTATAGGTCATTTCGGGTGAGTTTTGGAATTTTTGAACATCATTTGAGACATGTTTGGATGACCGAAATAGTGAATCAATGTGATCAGTATGCGTCGCATTAGCCATTGCATCATCACTATTGATGCGGTGCGTCGATAATTGCATCGACACCATTAACGTGATGCATTGTCTACAGTATCACTGGGCACATTTTGTGTAATTTATCCTGGGTCCAGAGGGGTAGTTGGGTTATTTTCCCTATGTTAAATCAGTCAAAACCATTAAATTAAGCATGGAAAAGGGCAAAACACATTCATTCTTTACAAAATCTCTCAAGAACAAGACCATAGGTTCATCAAATTTCAGTCCAAGTCTCAAGAATTTACCAATAATTCTTACAAATTTAGAAACCAAGGTATGTTATATGTTCATTCTAGGATTCCTTCCACCCTTTGAGTTCAATAATCCTTTTTCAAAAATTAGATTATGATCCACATCCTTCAATGGAATTGTGTTTATGTATTTGTTGTTGTGTGGGTTTCAAGCCAAGAAGATTTTGAGTTTCATGTAAATATACTAGAATATGTGTTGATTTATGTAACCCTCATGTTAAATCTTTGAATTTAATGTTGAATATGGTAGTCATGACATTTATATATTGTTAATTCTCATGTACAAGAATTATGTATCCTAGGTGTTTGAAAAAATATTTATGTGAATGAATTATTCATGGTAACCTATGTATGATGCTTTTAAAGTTGAGATATGGTTCCATTATCTATGATATCGAGTCCTGGGCGTATTGAATACCCGAAATTAGTAGTTTATCTAGTCTCCAATTGAAATAGAATGATTTTGTAGTATCCCAAACAGTAGCATTCGGTCAGTTAATAGAATTAGTGTGCACAGTCAAGCCTTGTATAGTCTAGCGATCAGTTCCAGTGTCGATTCAGTTGGGTAGGATTCAGTACCGAGCAGACCCAGGGATGGGGGAATTCCTACCAGTATAGGGTTTGACCCTTAGTAGCAGTCCTTGAGTTGTAGAACTACGTAGCCAGTGTAGGGTAAATCATCTTCCTACCATACTAGGTTTGACGTAACCATATATATCTCATGAGTTTTTTGCTAGATTAGGGTTGACCTATCCATTGTTAGTAACTCGTGGCATGATGCTAACACCCTTCCAACTAGGTTATAGGTTGGACCCTAAATCAATCTATAATCATGGTATGTTGGTTAAATGATAACTCGCACAGTCTAAGTTTCAGTAATTAGTATAGAACTCAGTTCAGTTCTACCCGATCATGACTTACAGTTATCAGTTATTTAGTTATCAAAAATTTAGTACTTTACTTTTAGACTAATTCAGACAGATGATATATGTTTGGTTTTGTATGTTCATTACATACAGTAGTTCCACTCTTGCTTATACTCTCATCCAGTTACTTCATGATATTTAGTTATTATTACTCATGCACATAAACCTATGCATATTATCCTAACCTCACCTAGCATACTAGTACATTAAAAATATGGACGTATACTCTTCTTGTGCTATGATGTCTCATATCATAGCTTCGGATGCTCGGGTTCCTGATTGTACTTAACCAGATCAGCTGCAGCTACAGTAGTGAGTCCTCATCCATTGAGGACATGATACTGATTTAGTCATTGCATTACTTATAGTATTTCAGTTATTTTTAGACAGTAGTTGTAGTTAGTTGGTGTTTGTCCCACCAACTTTTTATTTCAGATATTTAGAGGATTTCAGGCATTTTCAGTTAGTAGTTATTCCATAGATGTACTCAATATTTGTTTTTTAGTATTATGGACCTTATGACTTTTTTAGTTTTACTTCTGTATATGTTTTATGATTATTATTTAGTATTCATGGTAGGTACCAGTCATGCGTTAGCTTATGGTCCTTCGAGGTTGGAAGCACCGTGTGATGCCCAGGGTGTACTCTCGGGGTATTACAAACTTGGTATCAGAGTATAAAGTTCTAAAGTATCCTAGGGTGTCTAAAAGCCTCATCAAGTAGTGTCTTATGCATGGGTGTGTAGCATACCACACCTATGGACAAAAGGCTATGAGGAATTTTTAGAAAAAGCTCCCTTCTTTTAGTGTTTAGATCGTGCGAGTGAGCATAAGTTCAATTAAACTCTATGTAATCTAACTTTTTCTTTCGTTTATAGAACACGCCACCTAGAAAGACTAATGGGAGAAGAACTAGGACCATCTAATACCTTCCCTTATTCAGGTTGATCCCCTAAATGAGCACATTTCTCATGCAGAATTTAGAGCAACATTCAGTACTCTAGCCCATTTTGCGGTAGCTCAAAATGTTTAGCCAGCTGTTGTTCAGTCAAACCTAGTGGCCAATACTATTAAATCTAGAATTTGGGACTTCACCCAAATAAACCTCCTTTATTTTCGGGGCCTAAGTCAGAAGAGAATCCACAAGACAACCTTGACATGGTGCAGAAAGTAACAGACATTATGGGGGTGACTGCTAGTAAAGGTGCTGAATTAGCTACCTATCAGCTACAAAAAGTAGCTCATACATGGTTTAAGAAGTGTAAAGTGGATAGAGGTAGGAATATATGGCCTATAAAATAGGAGGAGTTTGCTACTGCCTTTCTATACAGGTTTTCTCTATTGGAGTTGAGGGAGGCTAAGGTGTTAGAGTTCATTAACTTGAAGCAGGGCAATATGAGAGTGAAAGATTATTCCCTCAATTTTACTCAGTTGGCCATGTATTCTTCTTATGTGGTGGATGATAACAAGTCTAAGATGAGTAAGTTTGTGTCTGGTGTATTTGACAGTATGGTCAAGGAGTGTAGGACCACAATGCTGATTAAGGAGATGGATTTATCTAGGTTAATGGTCCATGATCAATAGATTGAGGAATAGAAGATTAAGTAGAAAGAGGGAGAGAATAAGAGAGCTAGAACAGGTAGCTTTATTTTCGCTCAAACAAAGTCAGAAGGTAGAAACCATCCCTAGTTCTGCCCTAAATCTTCAATCCCAGCTTTATCTTTGGCTAGTGCAATGATGCCCAAATTCAAAAATAATAATAAGGATAGGGAACCAAGCTCTAAATGTTAGGGTAGTATGAATAGTGCTCGAACAAATCCTCTTTGTCAGAAATATGGTAGAAACCATCAGGGTATCTGAAGGGCTGGTAGAGATATGTGTTTTGGGTGTGGTAAGCTAGTCTATAGGATCAGAGAATGTGCTCAGGTGGGTTTACAGAGTCAGCATAATCATCCCATCGTTTAGTTCGGTCACCCATCTCAGCAGGGCATCGCTTCCAATGCCACCACTGGGCAATACCCAAATAGGATCTATGCACTTCATTCTTGATAGGATCAGGAAAGTTCTCCTAATGTGGTTACTAGTAGGTTGAAAGTCTTTTATTTATATGTTTATGCTTTTTTAGATCCTGGAGCTTCTCTATCTTTTGTAACTCCTTAAATAGCCTTCAACTTTGAAGTCAACCCCAAAATCCTAATAGAGCCTTTTTCAGTCTCTACCACAGTGGGTAAGTCTATCATAGCCCAGCGGATATACAGAAACTGTCCGGTTATGGTGTCTTAGAAAGTTACTTCAGCAGACCTTATAGAGATAGAAATGATAGATTTTCACATCATTCTCAGCATGGATTGGCTCCATTTATGCTATGCTTTAGTTGATTGTAGAATAATAATTGTCTATTTTCATCTCCCGAATGAACCCATCCTAGAATGGAGGGGTAGTACCAAAGCACTTAAGGGTCAACTTGTTCCATACCTTAAAGTGAGAAAAATGATATCCAAGGGGTGTGTCTATCATCTGGTATGAGTCAAAGACTTTAGTTTTGAGACTCCTAATCTTGAGCCAGTTCCAGTCCTCAGTGAATTTCCAGATGTGTTTCTCAAGGATCTCCCGAAGTTTCTCCCCAAAGGGAAATTGACTTTGAAATAGACCTTCTTCCTAATACTTAGAACATCTCTATTATACCATACAGAATGGCTCCAACTAAACTTAAAGAGTTGAAATAACAGTTGAAAGACCTATTAGACAAAAGGTTCACAGTCCTAGCGTATCTCCTTGGGTGTACCAGTTCTATTTATGCGAAAGAAAGATTGTTCTCTTAGAATGTGTATAGACTACCATCAGTTGAACAAAGTCACCATCAAGAATAAATACCCACTTCCTAGAATCAATGACTTGTTTGACCAACTTCGGGGTGCCAGTTACTTTTCTAAGATAGACCTCAGATTCAACTATCATCAACTTAGAGTAAGAGAATGTGACATTCCAAAAATAGTTTTTAGAACTTGGTATGGTTACTTCAAAATTCTAGTCATGTCATTTGGTATTACCAATGCTCCATCCACTTTCATGGACATCATGAATCACGTGTTCAAGTAGTACTTAGACATATTAGTCATAGTCTTCGTCGATGACATTCTTTTTTACTCCCACAATGAAAATGATCACGCAGGCCATCTCAGAATAGTATTATAGACTATTAGGGCCCATCAGCTGTTCGCAAATTTTAGTAAATACAAATATTTTCTAAGGTCAGTAGCTTTCCATGGTCATATAGTTTCCGGTGATGGCGTTAGAGTTTATTCTCAAAAGACCAAAGCAGTGAGAAACTGGCCCAAACCCATCTCTCCATCAAATATCAGGAGTTTCTTAGATTTGGATAGTTATTATCGATGGTTTGTTGAAGGATTTTCATTTATTGCATCCCCCATGTCCAGATTAACTCAGGAGAAAGTCAAGTTCCATTGGTCAGATTCTTGTGAGAAGAGTTTTCAGGAGTTGAAGACACGACTCACTGTAGCCCTAATTTTGACTTTTCCTAATGGCTCAGATAGAATTGTTGTATTCCGTGATTCTTCAAGAGTTGGCTTGGGGTGTGTTTTGATGAAGAAAGTTAAGGTCATATCATAGCCTCTAGATAGTTTAAGCCCCATGAAAAGAATTATCCCACATATGATCTTGAACTAGCAGCGGTTTTTTTTCCTTAAAGATTTCAAGGCACTATTTGTATAGGGTGCATGCTGATGTATTCACAAACCACAAAAGCTTATAGAATGTGTTTTTACATAAAATCCTAAACTTGCATCAGAGAAGGTGGTTAGAGGTATTGAAAGACTATTACATTAGTGGTATGTATCATTCAGGCAAGGCCAATGTAATGAAAGACACCCTCAGTAGGTTTTCCATGGGTAGTGTTGCTCACGTTGAGGATGGTAAGAACAAGTATGTTTGAAATGTTCATCAGCTTGCTAGACTAGGTGTCTGTTTAGTTGATTCGGCTAAGGGTAGTGTTTGGGTGCAGAATAGTTCAGAATCTTCTTTACTTTTTAAGGTGAAGGAAAATTAAGATAGGGACTCTAGTTTAGTCTAGCTGAAAAAGCTAAGGGGAGATGGTGTTGATGATGGGTATATTTATGTATTGTAGCGTCACCATTCTAGCCTTTTTAGACTTATTTTGAGGATTATTCTATACTATATTGGTTGATAATCATATATATGTGTATAAAAGTGTTAAATCATGTGATTATATGGTTCCAAGTGAAGTCCAAGTAAGTTTGTACTTAAAAGAATCAATTTGAGTTCAATATAGAAAACTAGACTTCCTAGCTTGAGCTAGTTGATTTTCTAGTCTATCTTGTTGGATTCTATTAAGTTTTATGCGTTCCTTATGATTTTAAATGTGTTATGATATTTGGAACAAGATTTTAGGACTGTACAAAGTTCATATGAGTCAAAGAAAGAGTGGGAACTAGAAGGGAAAGATCATGGAATTTAACCTAGTTTAAGCTCTTGTTTTTGATTTATTATAGTGGGTTTAGTGTTTTGTGCTTATAATTCGTGTGGTGTGATGTTGTAGAATGCTTTTGGAGTTTAATATGATGATATTTTAATGTTAAAGAGGCTGGAAAATCAATGTAAAGACACCACAAGACAAGGGATGGAAGGAGGAAGGCCAAACACTTAACCAAAATTCAGAGGACAAATTCCAGAGAGGTCATGCGATCAGCATGAGTTGCATGCTCTATTCCAGGGTGATATAGTGTATGACGTACAACCCGTTCCATAGGAACAGAGGGTGCGATGCAAGCTCCACTCCACACCTGCGCGTTTCAAGCTAATTCGACT
>JAPEIP010000005.1:36813944-36861872 GCA_026120095.1 Capsicum chinense
TTGATAATCATATATATGTGTATAAAAGTGTTAAATCATGTGATTATATGGTTCCAAGTGAAGTCCAAGTAAGTTTGTACTTAAAAGAATCAATTTGAGTTCAATATAGAAAACTAGACTTCCTAGCTTGAGCTAGTTGATTTTCTAGTCTATCTTGTTGGATTCTATTAAGTTTTATGCGTTCCTTATGATTTTAAATGTGTTATGATATTTGGAACAAGATTTTAGGACTGTACAAAGTTCATATGAGTCAAAGAAAGAGTGGGAACTAGAAGGGAAAGATCATGGAATTTAACCTAGTTTAAGCTCTTGTTTTTGATTTATTATAGTGGGTTTAGTGTTTTGTGCTTATAATTCGTGTGGTGTGATGTTGTAGAATGCTTTTGGAGTTTAATATGATGATATTTTAATGTTAAAGAGGCTGGAAAATCAATGTAAAGACACCACAAGACAAGGGATGGAAGGAGGAAGGCCAAACACTTAACCAAAATTCAGAGGACAAATTCCAGAGAGGTCATGCGATCAGCATGAGTTGCATGCTCTATTCCAGGGTGATATAGTGTATGACGTACAACCCGTTCCATAGGAACAGAGGGTGCGATGCAAGCTCCACTCCACACCTGCGCGTTTCAAGCTAATTCGACTCCTAAACGGACTTGGCTTACCCTTATGCTATATATACATGTTGTATCACATTTTTACATAGCTTTTGGATTTCTTGGATGAGTTTTGGGGATGCTCAAAACTTTTTTTAGGTTTTATATCTCTTTATTTTAGTTTTCTTTATGGTTTATATCATCAATCCAACGGATTGGATGATGAATAATTCCTTTAAAGGCTAAATCTCCATATCTGGGGTTAAGGACAAGATCATGAGTACTTTCATTTTGAATTAAGTTTGTTAATTTGCTTATCATCATTGGTTATTTGTTTATCCTTGTTTTAAATATTTTAAAGATTAGTTACCCTCATAATACATAAATTGTCAACCTTGTGAACTTAGAAGGGGGAATAGGGCAATAGAACATGGGAATAAGCAACGTATGGTGTGTGTTTCTTTAAGAAATAAGGAATTCAAATAAGTTTCTAGGACAGGTATGTACTTAGATACCTTACTTGATTCATACGTAGGATGATATTTGTAAAGAACTAAAGTGAACTATTATATCCCTACTCAATGATGTAGGTGTAAGGTTCAACTTAGGTAATAGATTCGAGGTTGGAAAATCATAATCGCGCAATTAACCCTACGAATGAACGACCAAGATAAGAAAGTTAACGAATGAAATCCAAAAGCATAATATGATTGCTCAGAGTGCTTCAACCCTGGGTTTTCTCTTATTGATTATCTTAAGACCTTTACATTCTAGATTGTTTATTTTTAATTTACATTCTCCAAACTCTTTATTTAGTTACTCTCACATTAATTGATTCTAAAGTGTGAATTGAAACCAAATCGTTGCCAAATCTAGTCTCTATGGAATTGAGAACTCAACTTTCTTGAAGGCCACTATATTACTTGGTAGACCAAGTATACTTGCATGTACGCTTGGGCGCTGTCAAGTTTTTTGGGAGAAATTCCCAATTTTTGGCTCAATTTAAAAATAAAATTAGGAATAAGTGAGATATTCTTATTGGTACTATTTTTTATTACATGATGCAAGTGGGTTTGTTAGTAAAAACATATTGATTGATGTGAATTGCTATGTTTGAGACTCCTAGGCTCAAGTTTATGACTCTTTTTCATGTTGGTTTAAATTTGAATTTGTGCTATTGTTTAATTAGGAGTCTATGATGGTCCTATATGAGTTGAGCATGTTCCATGTGCGTGTGAAAATTTTTGTATATTCCTAGTTGCATATGATATCTAGAACTAGCCCGGTGTGTGTGTGAAGTGAAATAAAGAATGTGGGTTTAGGAGATGATTTATGCATTTCTTTGATAGCCTTGTTTTATACCTTTTATATGTCCTACCTTTGAACATAATCCTAGTTAATTCCTATTGAGCCTTTAGCTTTTGCTTTGGTAGCCTCATAAGTAGCCTAATCCCTTCATTGATAGACCTTAATTTGATCCAAAAAGCTCCTAAGTGCTTTAATGAAAAATTGAATTCGTAAGGAGTTTGTGAAATTGAAGAAGAAAAGGTGAAATTGATGCCCCAGGGTAACATTTATTGTTGTATGATTGATGTGTGGTGGATGGTTGTGATATAATTTATGCTAAAAATATTGCCATAATTGTGAAAAAAGAGAAAAAAAATTAATTCTTGTGGTAGTAAACTATGTGTCCACCAAGTATTTGTGAAAATTCTGAAAAGAGATGAGGCAAAAACAAAGGTATGGAGGAATGAGTTAGTGTAATTTGGGTGTGAAGATTAGTTTTAAATGTTTAATGTAGTGTATTAAAGTGCTTAGAGAGGTTAATCACTATTTTCAAATAGCTCCTACTCGTCCCTTAGCCTACATTACAACCCGAAAAAGTCCTAATTAATCCTAAGCTTTACATTCGACTATTAGTTGAGCATTAAATTAAGGGGAAGCCTATGGTTCATTGTGTGTAACTTGTGAATTCTTTGGGAGAGTGAGCGTAATTCGATTCTTGTACCCATCACATTCTAAATTGCTTAATTGTGAGTGATTATGGGTAATTCTCTTATTGTGAGGGAACATGTTTGATGAATGTGGTTGATTTGTATGATGTATTTGATTGAATGATATGCATGATATTTCCAACTTGGTGAGTCGATTGTTGAGGCTAAGAAGTTTTAGAGTAGTGTCCATGAGCTTTCAAGTGTGTAAATAACATTCTTAGTGTAGTAACTTGCATTCTATGTAGTAATTGTAGTATTAGCTTGAGTGTCTTGTATTTAGTATAAGTGTAGAGTTTCCTTAGTTTATGATGATTATAGTTAAGAGTTGTTCAAGGACGATTAAGGTTTTAAGTGTAGGGTGGTCATGATGGGTGTCTTTATGTATTCTAGCATCAGTATTCTAGCCTTTTTAGTCCTTTTTTGAGGATGATTCTATACTATATTGGTTGATAATGAGATAAATGTGTGTAAAAGTGTTAAATCATGTGTTTCTAAGGTTCCAAGTGAAGTTCAAGTAAGTTTGTACTTAAAAGAGTCAATTTGATTTCAATATAGAAAATTAGTCTTCCTAGCTTAAGCTAGTTGCTTTTCTAGTCAATCTTGTTGGATTCTATTTTGAATTATATGTGTTACTTATGGTGTTAAATTATTATTATATGTGGAACAATTTTTTAGGAGTGTACAAAGTTCACTTGATTGAAAGAAAGAGTGGGAACTTGAATTGAAAGATTATGGAATTTAACCTAGTTTAATCCTTTGTTTTTTATTCATCGTAATAGGTTTAGTGTAGTTTGTTCTTATAATTCGTTTGGTGTGATGATGTAGAATGCTTTTGGATCTGAATATGATGATATTTTAATGTTAAAGAGACTGTAAAATCAATGGAAAGACACCACAAGACACGGGATGGAACGAGGAAGGGCAAACACTTAACTAAAATTCAGAGGACAAATTCCAGAGAGGTCATGCGATTAGAATGAATCGCATACTCTATTATAGGGTGATATAGGGTGTGATGTATGCCCCGTTCCATAAGAATAGAGGGTGAGACACACGCCCCACTCCACACCTAGGCGTTTCAAGCTAATTCGACTCCTAAACGGACTTGGCTTACCCTTATACTATATATACATGTTGTATCACATTTTTACATAACTTTTGGGCATCTTGGATGATTTGTGGGGATTATCAACACTTCTTTTAGATTTTATATCTCTTTATTTTAGTTTTTTATATGGTTTGTATCATCAATCCAAGGGATTAGATGATGAATAATTCCTTTAAAGGCTAAAACTCCCTATCTGGGGTGAAGGCCAAGATTATGACTACTTTCATTTTGAATTAAGTTTGTTAATTTTCTTGTCATTATTGGTTATTTTTTATTCTTGTTTTAAATATTTTAAGGATTAGCTACCCTTATAATACATTAATTGTAAACCTTGTGAACTTGGGAGAGGGAATAGGGTGATAGAACATGGGAATAAGCAAGGTATGGTTTATGTTTCTTTATGAAATAAGGAATTCAAATTAGTATCTAAGACAAGGATGTACTTAGATACCTTACTTGATTCATATGTAGAATGATATTTCTAAAGAACTTAAGTGAAATATTACATCCCCGCTCAACAATGTAGATATAAGGTTCAACTTAGGTAATAGATTAGAGGTTGGGAAATCATAATCACGCAATTAACCCTACGAATCAACAACCAAGATAAGAAAGTTAACGAATGAAATCCAAAAGCATAATATGATTGTTCAGAGTGCTTCAACCCTGGGTTTTCTCTTATTGATTGTCTCAAGACCTTTACTTTCTGCATTTTTTATTTTTAATTTATAATTTCCAAACTCTTTATTTAGTTACTTTCAGATCAATTAAATCGAAAGTGTGAATTAAAATCAAATTGTTTCCAAATCTAGTCTCTATAGAATCGATAACTCGGCTTTCTTGAAGGCCACAATATTACTTGGAAGACCACGTACACTTGCGTGTGCGCTTGAGCGCTGTCAAGTTTTTGGGGGGAAATTCCTAAATGTTGGCTCAATTTTAAAAAAAAATTAGGAATAAGTGAGATATTCTTGGTGGTGCTATTTTTGATTAAATGATGCAAGGGGGTTTGTTAGTAAAAACACGTTTATTGATGTGAATTTCTATGTTTGAGACTTCTAGGCTTAAGTTTATGACTTTTGTTAATGTTGGATTAAATTTGAATTTGTGCTATTGTTTGGTTGGGAGTCTATGATGATCCTATATGAGTTGACCATGTGCCATGTTTATGTGATAATTATTGTATATTCCTTGTTGCATATGATGTCTAGAACTAGCCCAGTGTGTGTGTGAAGCAAAATAAAGAATGTGGGTTTAGGAGATAATTTAAGCATTTCTTTGATAACCTTGTTTTATACCTTTTATTTGTCCTACCCTTGAACATAATCCTAGTTAATCCCTATTGAGCCTCTATCTTTTTCTTTAGTAGCCACATAAGTAGCCTAATCCCTTATTTGATAGACCTTAATTTGATCCAAAAAGCTCCTAAGTGCTTTAATAAAAAATTGAATTAGTAAGCAGTTTGTGAAATTAAAGAAGAAAAAGGTGAAATTGATGCCCCAAGGTAATAGTTATTGTTGTATGATTGATGTGTGGTGGATGGTTGTGATATAATTTATGCTAAAAATATTTCCATGATTGTGGAAAAAGAGAAAAAATTAATTCTGGTGGTAGTGAACTATGTGTCCACCAAGTGTTTGTGAAAATTTTTAAAAGAGATGCAGAAAAACAAAAGGTATGGAGATATGAATAAGTATAATTCTGGTGTGAAGATTAGTTTTAAATGTTTAATGTAGTGTATTAAAGCACTTAGAAAGGTTAGTCACTATTCCCAAATAGTTCCTACCCGTCCCTTAGCCTACATTACAACTTGAAAAAGTCCTAATTGATCCTGAGCTTTACATTTGAATATTAGTGGAGAATTACACTAAGGGAAAGCCTATGGTTCATTGTGTGTAACTTGTGAATTATTTGGGAGAGTGAGCGTAATTCGATTCTTGTACCCATCATATTCTAAATTGCTTAATTGTAAGTGATTATTGGTAACTCTCTTATTGTGAGAGAACACATTTGATGAATTTGGGTGATTTGTATGATGTCTTTGATTGAATTATATGCATGAGTTTTCCAACTTGGTGAGTTAATTCTTGAGGCTAGGAAGTTTTAGAGTAGTGTTCATGAGCTTTCAAGTGTGTAAATAACATGCTTAGTATATAACATGCATTCTATGTAGTCATTGTAGTATTATCTTGAGTGTCTTGCATTTTGTAGAAGTGTAGAGTTTCCTTAGTTGATGATGATTATAGTTAAGAGTTGTTCAAGGACGATCAAGGTTTTAAGTGTAGGGTAGTGATGATGGGTGCATTTTTGTATTCTAGCATCACCATTCTAACCTTTCTTGAGGGTGATTCTATACTGTATTGGTTGATAATGAGATAAATGTGTATAAAAGTGTTAAATCATGTGTTTATAAGGTTCCAAGTGAAATCCAAGTAAGTTTGTACTTAAAAGAGTCAATTTGAGTTCAATATAGAAAATTAGTCTTCCTAGCTTGAGCTAGTTACTTTTCTAGTCTATCTTGTTGGATTCTATTGAGTTCTATGTGTTCTTTATTGTTTTAAATGTGTTATGATATGTGGAACAAGATTTTAGGAGTGTACAAAGTTCATATGAGTCAAAGAAAGAATGGGAAGTTGTAGTGAAAGATCATGGAATTTAACCTAGTCTAAGCTCTTGCTTTTAATTCATCGAATTGGGTTTAGTTTTGTTTGTGCTTATAATTCGTGTGGTGCGATAATGTATAGAACTTTTGTAGCTGAATATGATGATATTTTAATTTTAAAGAGGCTATAATATCAATGAAAAGACACCACAAGACAAGGGATGGAAAGAGGAAGGGCAAACACTAAACCAAAATTTGGAGAACAAATTCCAGAGAGGTCATTTGATTAGCATGTGTTGCATGCTTTATTATGGATGGATATAGCCTGCGATACCTACCCTATTCCATAGGATCATAGGGTGCAACACACGCCCCACTCAACACCTGGGCGTTTAAAGCTAATTCGACTCCTAAACGGACTTAGCTTACCCTTATTCTATATATACATGTTTTATCATGTTTTTACATAACTTTTGGACGTCTTGGATGAGTTGTGGGGATTCTTAACACTTATTTTAGTTTTTATATATCTTTATTTTAGTTTTCATTATGGTTTGTATCATCAATCCAAGGGATTAGATCATTAATAATTCCATTAAAGGCTAAAAATCCCTATCTGGGGTTAAGGCCAAGATCATTACTACTTTTATTTTGAGTTAAGTTTGTTAATTTTCCTATTATGATTGGTTGTTTTCTTATTCTTGTTTTAACTATTTTAAGGATTATCTACCCCTAGAATACATCAATTGGAAACCTTGTAAACTTGGGAGAGGAATAGGATGATAGAACATGGGAATAAGCAAGGTATGGTTTGTTTTTCTTTCAAAAATAAGAAATTCAAATTAGTATCTAGGACAGGGATGTACTTAGATACCTTACTTGATTCATATGTAGGATGATATTTGTAAAGAACTTAAGTGTACTATTACATCCCCGCTTAACAATGTAGTTGTAACGTTCAACTTATGTAAAGGATTAGAGGTTGGGAAACCATGATCATCCAATTAACCCTATGAATCAACAACAAAGATAAGTAATTTACCAAAAGAAGTGCAATAACGTAGTATGATTATTCGTAAGCGTTAACCCTGGGCTTCTATCCTTTGATTGTTAAAAGTCGTTACTTTTCTACTTTAGTTTAGTTCCTTCTAAGTTTACAATTCCAAAACTATATTATTTAATTTTTCTTCATTGTTGAACTAGAATTGGTTTGTCGGCAAACGCAAGTCCCTGAGAGATAGATACTTGGGATTTCTTGAATCCACTTTACTACTTGATAAGACCAGGTACACATGCGTGTACGCTCAGGTTCTATTAAGTGTGTTGCATTACCAGGGTAGGGTATGTGTACCATGTGTAGATGACTTCAGACAACAAATTCTTGCTGAAGCTCATGGTGCGCATTACTCTATTTATTCAGGGGCCACTAAGATGTACTACGACTTGAAGGAAGTCTATTGGTGAAGTGGGATGAAGAGGGATATTGCAGAGTTTCTGGCCACGTGCTCTACTTGTCAGCAGGTGAAGATTGAGCACCAAAAGCCTAGTGGTTCTATGCAATTGTTCAGTATTCCCACATGGAAGTGGGAATAAGTAAACATGGACTTCGTTAAGGGTTTGCCTCGTACTCATCATCATGACAATTTGATTTGGGTCATTGTAGACAGGATGACCAAGTCCGCCTATTTCTTTCCAGTCCATACTTCCTATTCATTCGAGGACTATGCCAAGGTCTATATCAGAGAGTTAGTTAGGTTTCACTGTGTCTCGTTGTCCATTATATTAAATAGAGGTAAGCATTTTACCTCTCACTTTTGGAAATCCTTCTAATAGGGTTTTGGTACCCAAGTCCACCTCAGTACAGACTTCCACCCTCAGATAGATGGTTAAGCAGAAAGGACCATTCAGACTTTAGAGAATATATTGAGAGAATGTATCATTGACTTTAAGGGCTGTTGGGATGACCACTTACCTTTTATTGAGTTTGCATATAAGAATAACTATCATTCCAGTATTCAGATTGTTCCATTTGAGTCTCTTTATGGGAGGAGATATAGATCTCTGATTGGTTAATTTGAAGTAAGCGAGGTCACGGTGGTAGGGCCTAACTTGGTGTTTGATGTTTTAAGAAAGTGCAGTTGATCAGGGAGAGTTTTAAAACATCCCAGAGCTGATAAAAATCATATGCAGAAGTGAGAAGGAAAGATCTTGAATTTGAGATTGGCGACTTTGTGTATTTAAAAATCTCTCTCATGAAGGAAGTGATGAGGTTTGGTAAGAAGGGGAAGCTTAGTCCCCGATATGTTGGTCCTTATAGGATTCTGAGTCATTTTGGAAAGGTAGCATATGAACTTGAGTTTCCTGCAGACTTACCATCAGGGCACCCAGTGTTTCATGTCTCCTTGCTAAAGAAGTGCATAGGTGACCCAGCAGTTGTAGTCCCCGTAGAGAGTGTAGATGTTCAGAATAGTTCTCTTACAAAGAAGTCCCAGTCAAAACCCTCGATTGCCAGACTCACAGACTAAGGAAAAAAGAAGTTCCCTTGGTCAAAGTTCTTTGACGGAACCATTCCATTGAGGGAGCCACTTGGGAAGCAGAAGCAGACATGAGAACCAACTATCCTTATCTCTTATCTGCAAACTCAGACTCAGCCTAAGGTAATAGTCTTCTTTATATTTACTCTGTTCTATGCTTAGTTCCAACTACATATCATTCATCCATTCATGATTTAGTTCAGTCATGTGTCATGTCTCAAGATTCATTCATGTTTTAGCTATGCACGTCACTATAGTCGCATCACCTCAGTGTCTCTCAGCTTAATCAATATCATTTGAGGATGAATATTCCCAAGGAGGGGATAATATAAAACCCCATAAAGTCTTAGTCCACTTCAATCCTTTATAGGATGCCTAAATAGGTCCCAAACTTAGAAAAAAAATTATCAAAGTGTTAAAACTTAGTCTTATTTTTGGCCTTGATATTTCAATAGTCTCATTTCTGATCTTCTCGGCTTTAGATTTTTTATTTGTAAATTAATTCATGACTAGGGTTATCTATAGGCCATCTCGAGTGAGTTTTGGAATTTTTGGACATCATTTGAGACATATTTGTATAACCAAAATAATGAGCCAATGCGATCAGGATGCGTTGTATTGGCCATCGTATCATCACCATCGACGTGGTGCATTGGCAATTATGTCGACACTATCGATGTGAAGCATCGACTACAACGTCACTGGACATATTTAGTATAATTAATCCTGAGTCCAGAGGGGTAGTTGGGTCATTTACCCAGATGTTAAATCAATCAAAACTCGAAATTAAGCATGGGAAAGGGCTAAACACAATCGTTCTTCACCAAACCTCTCAGGAAAAAAACTCTAGGCTCATCCAATTCAAGTCCAAGTCTCAAGAATTCACAAACAATTCTCACAAATTCAGAAACCAAGGTATGTTAGATGTTTATCCTTGGGTTCCTTCCACCCTTGGGGTTCAAGAATCCTTTTTCAAAACTTAGATTATGATTTACATACTTAAATGGAATTGTGTTCATGTATATGTTGTTGTGTGGGTTTCAAGCCAAGAAGATTTTGAGTTTCATGTAAATAAACTAGAATGTGTGCTGATTTATGTAACCCTCATGTTAAATCTTTGAATTTGAAGTTGAATGTGGTAGTCATGACATTCATATATTGCTCATTCTCATGTACAAGAATTATGTATCCTAGGTTTTTGATAAAATGTCTATCTGAATTCATTATGCATGGTAACCTATGTGTAATGCTTTTAAAGTAAATATATGGTTCCGTTATCTATGCTATCGAGTCATGGGGGTATTGAATACCCAAAATTAGCTATTTATCTAGTTTCTAGTCGAAATAGAATGATTTCATAGTATCCCAAACTGTAGCATTTGGTCAGTTAAGATAATCAGTGTGAGTTTAGTCAAGCCTTGTACAGTCTAGTGATCAGTTCCAGTGTCGATTTAGTTGGGAGTAGGATTTAGCACCGAGCGAACCCTCGGATGGGGGAATTCCTGCCAGTATAGGGTTTGACCCTTAGTAATAGTCCCTGAGGTACAGAACTACGTAGCCAACATAGGGTAAATCATCTTGCTGCCAGACTAGGGTTGACATAACTATATACATCTTATGAGTCTTCCTGCTAGATTAGGGTTGACCCAGCCAGTTTTAGTGACCTATGGCATGGTGTTAACGCACTTCCAACTTAGGTTACAAGTTGGACCCTAAATTAGTCTATAATTGGGGTATGTTGGTTAGATTATAAATCCCACAGTCTCAGTTTTAGTATTAAGTATTTAGTACAAAACTCTGTTCAGTTCTACCCGATCATGACTTACGGTTATCAGTTATTCAGTTATTAGAAATTTAGTACTTTAGTTTTAGACTAATTCAGACAGATGATATATTCTTGGTATTGTATGTTTAGTACTTTTTGTAGTCCACGACTTGAATATACTCTCATCTAGTTACTTCATGATATTTAGTTATTATTACTCATGCAAATGAACCCATGCGTATTTCCTAACCTTACCTAGCATACCAGTATATTCAAAGTATTGATACATACTCTCTTTGAGCTATGATGTCTCGTATGATAGGTTCGTATTCTCAAGTTCCTGACTGTACTTAGCCATATCAGTCGATCATCTGCAGCTACAGTAGTGAGTCCTTATCTATCAAGGATATGATACTTATTTAGTCATTGCAATACTTATATTATTTTAGTATTTCAGTTATTTTCAGACAGTAGTTGGAGTTAGTTGGGGCCTATCCCACCAACTCTTTTATTACAGATGTTTAGAGGCTTTTAGACACTCTCAGTTAGTAGTTATTCCACAAATTTACTCAGTATTTGTTTTCAAGTAGTATAGACCTTAGGGCATTTTCATCTTTATTTCCACATTTGTTTTATGATTATTATTTAGTATTCACAGTAGGTGTCAGTCATGGGTTAGCTTGTCGTCCTTTGGGGTTGTAAGCACCATGTGTCCCCCAGGGTGTATTCTCGGAACAACACAAAAGGACTTAAGCAACATCTTTATTCTTGTATGATCTACAACATGGGTATCTAGTAAATGCTTGGTGAGAACTATTACTTCATCATTCAATCCTTAAACTTCACCAGTTAGTTTTTCCACTTTTGCCTGGAGTTTTGAATTTTTACAAGTTCAATAGTGGTACATGGTACCTCAAAAGACAACTTTAGATTTACTATCTCAGTGTCTGTGGAACCCAACATAATCCTTAACTCCTCTATTTTCTTTCCCGATCTTTCCTAAATAGCTAGAAACTCAGATACTTAAGACACAAAGCTAGCTTTGCCTTCTATGCATTCATTCTCCATAAGAGTTGTTAGGCTGATCATTTGTTTGGCTGTTCTAGGTGGTCCTTAGTTCCATCCACACCATGATGTTTAAATACCTTGTTTAGTAGATATCCATATGGCATTCCATGTTTGCCTTTCTTTTCATACACCACTTTATGCATATGCTCTATCATTAGAGTAGGAAGACTGATCAATTCAAACTTGCTCAAGCTTCTATTAATAACAGGTCAAGACCAGAGGTAATTATTCTTCCTTCAGATCTTGGCAACTGTACCTTATTAATGAATTCAAATAATAGCCGATACTCACTTTTCTGAAACTTCTTTTTAATGGAATTTATGGATGACCCTCATAACTTTGATGCCTCAATCATGAATTCAGTGGTAGGACATTAATTTTCACATTTCTCATCCCTTTTTTGGGTACATCCAAGATCTTTCCCAATGATTCTTCATCCACATTTATAAGCTTACCTTGTACCTGGGCCTTCATCCTTAGCTAACCTTATAAGAATTCCATGGTATAGTAGAATTCCCTTACCTCATTTTCATAGAGCATAGGTGTTGTTTCCCTCAAATAAATGTAGCCATCCCTGATTCCTAATATATTCTACAAATTCCACCATCCCAGTTTCTTATAAATTTTGCGATCAAAGATTCTTCCGGGTAGTACCTTTTATGTTCTCAGGTTCTCAATCCTTTTTTCTTTGGACATGTCATTCTTTTCTTTATTTCTCTTATTTCTTTTAGGTTGCTTACTTGTTTCTTATTTATCATTAGTTTTTTTCTTCATGGTACCTTGTCCCTCAAAGTCTTTTCTCTACTGGACAGCTATATGTTTTTATCTCATTCCAGTAGAGCTACTACACTTTGACATGGAGGACCTGGTCTTCTCAATTGTAGGATTATCCTTTCTTCCCTTTTTAATAGCAACAATATCCTTTGAATTCAAATTTTATCCTTTATTAATCTCTACAACTTCAGTAATTTCATTTTTCCTTTTTATATTTCTCCTGAGTTTCTTCACAGTCCATCTCTGAGGTACTTCATCCTTAATCTCCTCATTATTCTCATTTGAAGATAATAACATATTTTTTCCCCCATTTACATCACAAACATCCTATTCTACACCATCAATTGAGTTTTCTATGTTATATCAAGCAAGCAGTAGTAGGTTCTCAGTTACCTAGTTCTCACTAGAGGAGAGATCAACTCTTTCCATGAGAATTTCTTTACCAAATAACTGAGCAAAGATATTGTTTGAGTCTGAATGTGTAGGACAATCCAATTTTTATTGTTTTTCAGCTTTTTCAGATATTTCAAATGACACAGGAAATTGGGGGTTTTTTGGTGGAGAAATGCCTTGTTCTATTGATGACCTAGACCCTTTGTTTGAATTATCTGTCATAATTTCCTGAGCATGAACTTCTATTGTTAAGAATGGCTCAGTGGAGTCTAACCTGACTATGGGTTTTAGATTTCTTGCAGAGTTTGAAGAGATAATAACGTCATCCATTTGATTTGAAAAAGGTGAAAAACCAATTTAGTTTAGGGATGATTACCGATTTAGGAAAATAAATAGGATTAGTTGAGGTACATTTGACAAGAAGGTTTGATTTAGCACTTTTAACGATGACCAATGTCTTTAAAAGATGTTTCTTTTGAACTGACATGTCTGAATCTAATAAGTGTGACTCTTTGTTTTAAAAGATTTGATAGTTTAGAGAAGAGAAAGATACATGGCTTTTCAGAAAGTATTTTTTGATTACTTAGGTATCTTATAGGTACTAACCTGAGAAATGGTACCAGGTCCCTCTCTTTTTAATTGAATTGCCCGCTTGTGCTAGCCTTATTTGTTTTCTTTTCAAGTTGTTCCCATGAGTATATACCTGCAAAGGTATGAAGCTGAGTTAGATTATACTACAACTACTTTATCATGGATGCCTGCCTCCTAAACATAGCTAATTCTTTGAGTTACACTTGTTGGAACTTCCTTTTTAAAGAAGAGTGTTCTAAGGATTGGTCCCTTGAATTCAACTATTTCAAAATATGACACCTCCTCCTACGAGTGCCTTGAGAAAGAGAAAACATAGTTAGATCTTCTAAGATTAAACTCCGAACATGCATTTTTAATAAATATTCCTATCTACAATTCCCTTTCTCCAACCTGGACCCATGATCACTTGTTTGATTTGGGAACCCACTTGAGTTTCAGCTCCCTGTAAGAGGACAATAGAGTGATAAAATCCTTTTGGTCCATATAGGTAGATACCTTTTATTCATACTTTTCATGGACATAAAATTCTTTGGGTCTTGCTGGATGCAACTATCATTGAACATTCTTGCTCTATTCTAGCTTTGATAGTGCTCCTTCAGGTGTCCATCTCTTCCACAGTGAGTACACAAGGGTTTATGGACTTTTTTTTTGACATCTTAAACATCCTTGTCTTGTGACCCAAAAGATTGAGCTTTGTACTAGTACCCAGGACCCCTACCATTATACACTCCCTGACCAGAGAAATTAGAGAGGATTTGTGAGGATGAAGTCTACTGAAGAGATTTTTTGAATTTTTCCCTCAAATGGACCAGGTCCCTTTTAACTTCTCATTATTTAGGAGAATGGTCATGAGATGGTCCTGAGAATTCTTTAGCTCTTCTTCAAGCTTAGTTTGAAGTTGTGAGGTTTTTTTCTTTCCTTTTCTATCTGAAGCATCTACTTTCTTTAATTAGATCACCAAACTAAGATTGTTAAATTTTAACTGAGCACACTGTTATTCTATTTTAAGAATATGGTAAGTTAGGGCAATCAATTCAAGCTCCTAATTCTCTATCCTTTCTTCTAGACCATTTCTCTCAGTACCCATCTTGCATATAGTATCAATTAATACATTTGCTAGCTTCTTTATCTTCCTATCAAAATAATTTTCAAGCTTCTTCTTAATGCCAGCGATAGTTACCTTATTCTCTTCTTTGTTTTTAGTGTTTTCTATGAAGGAAAACATGGAATTAAAGATCACTTTATCATCTTCCACTGCAAGAATGGAGACATCGACAAACTTCTCAGTTTTATCAGATTCACTAGAGGAATCACCCCAACTAGCTAAGGTTTGTTTAACCGCACGATCAGTTGCAACCTATCTTCTTGATTTTATAGGGACATGGTCCCTGTATCTTCCTTTGTCACCTCCAGTACTATAAAAATCCTAATGTTCCATTTTTTGCACTGGACAATCCTTCATAAAGTGTTTCGGACATACATATTTATGACAAACTTCCATAGTGGCTCCTTTTCTGTTTTTGCTTCCACTTCTCTGGAACTGACAACTTGTCCTCATAGATTTAACAATTCACTTTTCTAAATAGGAAACATCAGTGTCACCTTCATTTAGCCTTGATCTTGAAGATTTTAAGGCCAGAGATTTCTCCCTTTTTACCTCTGTCTTCTCATGCCCTTTCTGCTTTTTAAGTTCTTGAGTTTTTAGGTTCCCAATGAGTTCTCCATGGTGAGAGTTTTCAAGTTCCTATCCTCAGTAATAGCATCCACTTTGGTTTTCCATAATTTATGAAGGACCCTAAGAATTTTTCTCACCTGTTTGTACAAGGGAATTACTTCACCTAAGCAGTGTAACTCATTAGTGATAGAAGTAAACCTCGCATCTCTTGAATAGTTTCTCCTTCTTTCAATGTGAATTTTTCATACTGAGTTGTCAATATATCAGCCTTTGAATCCTTCACATCAGTGGTTTCTTCATGAGTTTTCTTCAAGCCTCCCCAGATATCCTTAGCTATTTCACAAGCTGGAATCCTATTGTATTCATTCGGTCCTATGCCACATACAAGTAATTTTTTTTCTTTGTAGTTTTTCTCAATTCTTTTTTTTTTTTTCCTCATTGAACTTCCTCCTTATTTTGATAACCATTCTTAAGACATATCCTTCGTTGACTTCTCTTAAATATGAATGAGGACCATTAAGAATAATGTCCATAAGCTCTCTATCCTCAGACATTATAAATTCAAACATCGTTGCTTTCCACCACCTATAATATTATCAATTGAATCTAGGTCGTCTAGTGATATATTTCCCTTCTTCTAGGTTTGGTGGAGCAGTCAAGATGACCAAAACACTCTAGGTGTGAACCTTTTAGAGTTACCTAGATCTGATACCAATTGTAAAAATCCTAAGGGTTGCACAACACAGTGAGGAACCAGGTCTCTCAGATCAATCACAGGCAATCAAACAATAGAGAGCAGGAAAACAATTGAAATGCAGGAAGAGTAAAAATATAATATTTTTAAGTGGAAACCAAGAAAGGGAAAAACTATGGCCTTACCTCACAAGAACTAAAGAAATCCACTATAATTAACCTCCTGAATACATTCTACATTTTATCCTCACTCTATGCTCCTTTCACTTATAGCAACTCTACTACAAGCTCATCTTGGTAACTATACCATGGTCCTCGCTACTGATTAGCTCCAATCATTAATTAGTGTAGGAAACTCTACCAAAGAACCTCTCTTAATAAAAGAAAAATACATTACTTTATAGCATGAGTAATTCCTTTACAAATTAGTACTCAAGAATAATTTTTAATTTAAGCTTCCATACAGCTAAGAACTTGAGCAGTGTTGTAACTATGTTTATATAGCCTCTCTTCACTCTTTGTATTGGTAAAAATCACTTGATGAAGAGGCGTTTCTTTCCTTTTATAGATGAGTGGTTATTAGGGTTGAATGATCATAGGACCAACTATCCTAATCAGTACAAAATAGCACCTAAAAGTTTGTTACACAAAATGACAAAACTGTGCAGATAATGTGTACTAGCTGTACTGTATCTTGTACATCCAGGGACCTGGTCCCTTGCAGTTAGTTGCTCATCATCAAAACTACATATAGCAGGTAGTGTCTTTTATCGAAGGTGTTAAGTGGTTTGCTTCTAACGTAATTTTCATGTCTTGGTCCCATGGTGTTATGATGTTTTATTTGTATATGCATTTCACTTGTTGATTTTGAATGTCATTCAAGGGTATAGAACTATGCTTTGGTTTAGGCATGCTAAAAAGTTGATTTTTATGAACATCGGACTACCTTAGTATTCTTAGATATATGTAGGTTAAGCATTTACTTTGGTCTATTGTGTTTTATTTACATGAGGACATACAAATATTCTAAGTTGAAGGTGTTGATGTTCTATGAATTTACGACACTAGAGATGCTAAGCATAGTGAATATTTGCAAGTACATGGGTATTTTTCTGTGGATATGATGGGCTCTTTGATTTTTGAAGGATACATAGGCTCAGAGAATGAAAGTGTTGAAAATAGGAATTAAAGAGGATCAAATAAAGAAAGACACAACTGTGGGATTTGACCACGGTCGTACAAAGGTTGTCGTGGCTTGAATTAAAGAAGGGGTACTAGGAGGATCAGCTAACGAGATCCCATAACCATATGATGATCACACGATCGTACCTTTTGGTCATGGGAAGGAGTAACTAAAAATAAAGTTTTAGGACCTCAATGTGAGAATCATCAGATGTGAGCCGAACATGATAGTGTAATGAACAAACAATCATACTTTGAGGTTATAGGAGAAAGGCCCAGATATGAATGTTACACATAATTGAAGTGAGGATGATCAAACAAGAACTAGGTGTGATCACTTTTAGTAAGAACAAGGCCAATCTAAGTGTCATACCAGCCTAGACCTGAAGATAAAAATCCATAATCCAACGCACGAGATCCCAAGAACAATCACGGGTTCTAACCACAATCTTACCTTCCTATCATCCGAGGCCACCGACCCAGATATCTTCTTTGTAATAGTATAGGTTTTATTTTGACTATAAATATTCATATAGGGGTTTTTGTATTAGCTTACACTTTTTCATAATTTACAATATTATATTGTAAGATTCCAAGGCATATTCTTGGATTTTCGCAAACATCATTTCTAGGATTTTAATTCAAGTTGAGATTTTAGAGTTTTATTCTTATTGTAAGTTCATGATTATGTTTTCATTGATCAATTATTCTTGTCTACTTGCAACTATTGGGGGATAAACACCACAACTAGGGTTGTAGTAACTTTGATTAATTGATGAAGTAGGAGAAGTGGGAGAATTCTTGAATAGTATGCTTGCATATATTGGTATTTTAATTTATTATGATTACTTTCTAATAATTGCAACATTAGGAACTCACCTGTATTTTGGAATTTCTTGAGAGAGAAGTAAATATTAGGAAAAATAAATGACACCAAAGATTTGAAGATATTAACCTTCTCTGATAACTTAAGTTGTAACAGGGATAATTAATATGAGATCAAGAACAAGGGTTAAAATGTGATACATTCAGAGACCAAGAGGAGAAAATTGAAATTCATCTAACCAAGGCCAAAAGACATTTATATGAACCTATCTTGTTAGATTTTGTATGCATCATATAAGAATAGTTTGCTAGCACGAGAAACATATGTAGTTATGAAGTCCTGAGGATCACAATCCTAGTGTTTATCATATTGATTACAAATCCAGCAACCAACAATTGTTACTATTACTCTTTTGTTTTAAAAAATTCCACCCACTTTTACTTATTAGACAGTTACCTTGGAAAACACTTGATAAAATATTGACGTATTCTTTATGGGATCGACCCCAACTTAGTTGGGTTATATATTTGATTCAATAACTGCTTTATACTTACTATGAGGTGTAATTTGGGCGACATCAAGTGTCTTATGCCATCCATGTAAAGACAATATTATGTTTGACCCTCTTAGTAAGTTAACAAAAGTGTTGCTCATATAAAGAATGAGAAGAAAAAATTAGATCACGAGGTCCACCGACTTGCTAGACTGGGAGTTTCATTGGTTGATTCAGTGGAAAGTACTATCTTGGTTCAGAATCTTCATTGATAGATGAAGTAAAAGAAAAATAATATAGTGATCCTATTTTGATTAATTTTAAAGAAGCAGTCTAGAATCTGAAGATTAAGGTTTTCTTCCAAAGAAGAGATGTTGTTCTTTGTTATTAGGGCAGACCATGTGTTCCAGATGAGGATGGCTTGAGACATTAGATTCATAAGAAGTTCATAGTTTTAGATGTTCTATTCATCTATGATACACTAAAATGTATCAATATCAATGAAAATTCCATTAGTTGAATGACATGAATAAAAATATGGCCAAATTTGTGGCTAAGTGTCTAAATTACCAATAGGTTAAGCTTGAGCAACAGAGATCTTGTGGTATGACTCAAGATATTATTATTCTTACTTTGAAATTGGAAGTGATAAATATGGAATTCATTACAATATTTCCTCATACTCATCGACAACATAATTCAATTTAGGTTATTGTAAACCAAAGACTAAGTCCAATTTCCTACTAATTAACACTTTAGATTCAATTGAGGATTATGCTAGGTACTATTTTAGGGATTTCTTGAAATTAAATGGATTCCCTTGGACTATTATCTCAAATAGGGATACTCAGTTAACCTCTCAGTTCTGAAGACTTTTAAGAAGGGTCTTGGTACCTAATTTATCTCAGTACAACTTTTTATTTGATGATCGATCGTCAAGTAGAGCAGACGACTAAGACTTTAGAGGATGTTGAGATCATGTGTGATCTATTTTAGGGGTATTTAGGATGATCATTTGACTTTTAATGAGTTTGCTTATACTAATAGCTATCACTCCAGTATTCAAATGGCCCAGTTTAATGAACTTTATGAGAAGAGATGTAGATCTTTTATTTATTGTTTTGAAGTTAGTGAAACACCTTGATAGGGTTATATTTAATTCAAAATCCTATAGAGAAAGTTCATCTTATTATAGGAAGGCTAAAAACAACTCAAAGTCATTAGAAATCCTCTGCATATGTGAGGAGAAATGAACTTGAAGTTGCTATTGGTGATTTGGTTTAGTTAAAATTTTGACCCATAAAAAGGGTGAAGAGCTCTAAGTTGGTCCTTATAAGATTATATATTGCTTTGGAAATATGGCCTGTGAGTTAGATTTGCTTGTATACTTAGCATCAGCGTGTCAAGATTTTCATGTGTTTTTATTAAAGAAATATATTGGTGATTCTGCATCTATTGTATCTTTAGGCAATGTAGGTATGAAAGATACGCTTTCTTATAAGGAGGTTCTAGTTGAGATCCTTGACCATCTGGTTCGTAAGTTGAGGAATAAGGAGGTTGCATCAGTAAAGGTTCTTTGATTGAATTAGTCAATTTAGGAAGCTACTTAGGAAGCTGAAGCAAATATTACCACGTACCCACGCCTTTTTTCTTTAAATTTAGTTCTAGCTTGAGGTAATAGTTTACCCTTAATTAATTATTTTTGTTACATGTCACCAAGTTATTCTCATGTTATGGCATACATTTATGTGTTTTGTTCAATCCATATTTCAGTTACAAACTTAGTTATCATGTCATTATTCAACTTGTAGAAATTTAGTGTTGGGATTACAACTTTTTCCCTATCTTTTCATCTTAGTTAGTTTTCATTCAGGTATGAATGACCCCAAGAAGGAGATATTGTAACACCCTGGAAATAAAATCTAAGATTAGAACTATTCTTTAAGGACATATAAAACCAAAATTCATGTTTTGTTTGTGTGGGAAGTGCTTTAGACATGTATTAAGTCCAAAAGTAACTCATGGCTCATAGCCAAGTTGAAACCTTCCTTACCAATTGATTTTTTGTGAAGAATCTTTATTTAGTCAATTTTAAATGAGTATAACTCCTAGATTATAATGTATTTTGGAGCTCAAGACCCACCAAATAAAAGGTTGAATCTTCTTTCCAATACATCTAATTTCTCATTAATATGGTTTTAGAGCTAAGAGTTATGACCATTTTAGTGAAGCATTATCCAGCAGTAAGATCCCACAAACTCTATGATCGTGGTTGGGTTGTACGACCATACCATGTCTTCATCTACATGAAACAGACCAAAATACCTACAAGTTAACATATATACCTCCCCAACATAATAAGATCCCACTATCTTGGTTAGAAATAACGATCTTAGGTACGATCTTGGTTTCTAAAGTTGATTTGCTTTGGACTTCCAACTACTGGCCAAGGTACAATCGTGGGAGTGTCTCACAAGTTGTACTATGGCTTGTCTAATGGATTAAATAGAATCCTCCAACCCAGTCAATAACCCACAAACACCACCCATGATTGTACGTGTCCAATGATTATATAATTATATGTATTTCATGTTCTACAACTTTTCTAGTTACATTTATAAGGGGAATTCCAGTCTTTTTCCACTGCTTATACCCCTAAACTACACCATTTAATATATTACAAGGATAGTTATTAAGTCTAACATTACCCTAAGTCCCTTATTACCTAAATTCAGTTGACACATAGCATCGAAAAATGAAAAAGAGGCAATAATTCTTCCAAGTCTAGGGTCCTCCAATTTTAAGATCCATCTTTAAAGAGTTCACCAAGGTTTCTATCTCTAGTTATGAGAAACTTAATCAATTGATTTCCTTGTACACATTAGGTCCCAAAGGTAGCTTAATTTCGTTGTTTAAGTCCTCTGTCAAAGCTTAGGGTTCATGAATATTATGAACTTTCTTATATTTTGGTTCTTTGTTATAAATAAGCCATGAATCCATGTTTTCCCATGAATTTCAATATCCTTGCGTGCTATAGTTAAGAACTCTCTATGTATTGGTAAATTTGTAATTTATGGACTTGAGTTATGAAATTCTGTAATGCATTCAGATTATAGAATTTCCATTAGTAGTTTCATTCCTCAAAGATGGTGAACTATGAACACCCAATGACCTAGGATTTCATGCATGTGTAACAAATACTCATTTCACCATGGTTACATGATGTAGAATGATTTTCAGATAAGTATCTGCTATTTCAGTCTCAAATATCAGCGTTATGAGTTTGTCAGTTACTCATTCTAAATAACTATCCAATAATCATTTGGTATTCAGTTAGGAGTAGTACTTAGCAACGAGAGAACTTAGGGATGAAGGCTTACCTGTTAGTTTGGGTGAGAGAATTAGTAAAAGTCGCTAAATCATAGAACTATGGTGCCACATTAGGTTTTAAAGGGTCATCTGTAAGACTAGACTTGTCACCTTATGTCAGGACCTGATTTATGAGTTGTGATGGAACCTACTAATACCCACCAATAGGTAAGCCAACACCATAACCTAGATCTAAAGCAAAGGGTTACTTTGGTAGAAATGCCAGGCAAGGGCCACAATACATGAACACAATCATAGTAACAATGTTCCACAATAGACAACCAACTTAGGATACAAGTTCCAACGATTTGATAGTATCAATACAAGAGCCTCTAAGTTTGACAATAGGAATTACAAATCAAAGTCATTCTTATACATTTGTCTCGAATACAAAAGACAGAATAAAGATAGAGGGGAAAAAGGGCGAATCGAACTTCAAGAGCTCACCCTATCTACGGAAATCTATACAGCACGATCATAACTCAACAGTGGCAACTAGTACTCGGGTCTGTACCAAAAAGGTATAGAAGTGTAGTATGAGTATCAAAACAAGGGTACTCAGTATACATCATCGTCCGACAGAGATAAATCATGATATAAAAATTATATGAAGTAAGACAATAACTAAAAAGTCAAGGTACCGAAGAAAACTTGAATCTTCTCAAATATCACTGTATAAATAACTAATCAACTTGAACAATAGTAGGATGTCTCATATTATTACATACCACGACCGTTATATAAAAGAAGTAATCGATTTGGAAGCCTAAAGCCACATATATGCAATAATAATCACGTAAAGACCAAGTTCAACACATATGTAATCATTAGATCATAAAATAAAAGAACTTACCATGGCATCCCATACCACCGGGAAGTGCATACAAAAGGACACAAAGTAAGAACTCATCACGGCATCCCTTACCACCGGAGAGTGCACCAAAAGATCAATTCATCAACATATCAAGGAACAAATAACTAAACAACAAACATTAACCCTTGGTTTCCATATTTCTGCCACAGACTCTAACCAAGATCCACAATCATCATCACCTACCATAAATCGACACAGCAAAACCAATACAATCATAACATAGTTCTATAGTTATATAGATCTCAAACTCATTAATATACTCCATATCTAGTCCATATAAGCTAACCTCCATTTATTTTTAAGTTACTAGTTTACTAGACATCATATAGGAAAAAGCTACATGTCACCAACACAATTATATATCCATTCACCAAAGCCATTTTCTAATTAGCACCATAATTATATAAGTCATCACTTATGCCACTAACGTCCTTACATGTTAGATGTCAAACTAATCATAAATAATGCTAAGTCTTTATCATTATTAGCCATCCATAAATACGAGTTACCATGTTTTAACTGACAAGGTCCATTAACTAGTTCTCTAGGCTTCTTGCTATCAAGTAATTTAAGCACTTATTAGAGACAACTAGTTATCACATAACCCTTTTTACTAGGAAAAATTCCATAACATAAACCTTTATTCAAGTTAAATATAATCACTAGGTGAGTCATTAGTTCTACAGATTATTACACTTATCAATTAGCCTTAACTCAATAATCGGTATATTCTACTTCAAGTTACTATTTAATGTTAACAAGAGCCACACCTCTTAACTAGTGATTAGTGGTAGAGAATGATAAACAACTTACCAAGGAAAACATCATGTCTTAAGTGCACAAATGGACTTAGTCATACATGGTATAACTACATAAATATCTATATTATTCATATATACTTACCATACATGGTACCACTACAACATCAATATATACTCCGAATTCACCGGGTATCATCATAACATTATTACCTCTTCTGAATTTACCAGACATCATCATAACATCATTACCTCTTCCATATTTACTAGGCATCATCATAACACCAATATATCCTCCAAATTAATCTGGCATCATCATAACATCAAGATATCCTCCGTATTCACTGGGCACTATCATAACATCAATATATCCTCCTAATTCACCGAGCATCATTATAACATTAATATATCCTCCGAATTCACCGGCATCATCATAACATCAATATCTCCTCCGAATTTATCAGGCATTATCACATCATCAATAACCACTAAGAAAATAATAAATGCACACATATTTAGCAAAATCAATAACAAGTACAAGCCCAAAATAATAGATTATAAGAGATGTGAGGAAACACATACCATGGTACTTGACCATTAATCGTCACTATATTACATGAGCAGATGCATGGGCATGTTTATCTAAACGATGTAAGAAATCACCGCTATTCCAACTTAACATGATTATTAGCAAGTTAATTATAAGTCATAGATATGCCTTCTAGAATCCTTCTTTACTCACATGGTTCACAAAACCAACACAAAGAGACTCATTTTAGACAAACATTAGCTTAATTATTAAGCTTGAATCATAACAAGAGTTGTGACATAATCCAAGGATCACATAGTAAACTAGCCAATAAGTTAAGTGATAGCATAATCATGATTCAATTCACAAGACTTTCAAATGTTGTCCATATCATGACAACACCATTATCAATCAAGTATACACATTATACCAACATTGACCATAGTTATTAAACGTCCACCGGGTTTAGCCATTATTTTACCAAAAGCATAATCTAGGCATTCATAGGGTATCTAGGTCACTAAAAAAGTTACATGGTTCAAGCTTAAGGCGGGTCAAGTTTTGCTTTTAATAATCCCCAAAGTTCTCTTCTATAAGTCTAACTTTGACTCGGAAGTAGGCTAATTTATCTGAATCATGACTTAAGTCCTTACCAATCCTTACTAGTTCTATTGGGAAATTCTTCTTCAAGTATTCTTGCTAACTCATCCCAAGCACTAAAGGCATTCCACAACTAAGCATATATAGGTCAACATACTCTTAAGGTGAGTGAAAAAGGTCACTCTCATCTACTAGAGTAACTAGAGCATTCTCATGCTATTCATGATATTACAAGTCCAACTCACCAGGTTCTAGGCTATAGGTCAAGCATCACACTTTATAAGTTCAATGGCCTAAGTGATTCAACTAGTCCTAAGCATCACCACTTACCAATCCAACATCTAAGACCCTGCCCAAGATTGCCAAGATATCATAGTTATACAACAATAAAGGTCAATTTAACTACAAGTAAGCCTAACCTACCTTGAGTTCAAATAGCTCACAAACCAACAATCTTTGCCTTCCTATTCCTTAAAGCTTCATCCACGAGCCAAGCTATCAACAACATAATCTATACATTATTACAAGGATAACAACACTCATATTTCACCATTGTGCTATAGGTCCAAAACGATACTAAAAATCCCCAAGTGGGTCCCACATATGGAAAATAAGTTTTCGAGACCAACCAATTATTCAAATACCATAAGGAAGTTATAACCCTCAACAAATTTAAGCAAAACAATCATATTTGGCTAAAATTAATCCTCAAGTCATTTGGGGTTTTTGGTCTAGAAATCAAGAAATTAATACCAAAATTTGAAGGAATCTTACCTTTGATTCATAGCATAACACGATTACACAAGCTATTCAAGTTATCAATCAACCCACAAGACTCACTTTAAGAATTTTACACTCTATTATGGTTTTAGAGCTCAAGAGGGAGGCATAAATAACCAAATTTTTGGTCAAGACTGCATTTAAATAGGCCTTGCCTAGGACTCGAGAAGCGCAATCGTGCACACGCTCTAGGCCGTGATGTGGCTCATGTATTCATACCTCACCCACCATGATTGCGGTATCTCTCCCTCTTTCAGTCGACAGCTGAAACTTAGAATTTTGATTCCAAGTTTTGGCCAATTCTTTGGGATGCATCCAAAAATCCAATAAGTGTAAATAAATATGCAACCATATAGATTTTGATATTTCAGACGCGTTGGCAAAGTTAGATTCTATATCCGAGGTTTTTTTATTGAAGTTTTCATTTACTGGTCAATTTGAACCATCAAAGACTTCAAAAAGGTAAAATGTTTCTAAAAATCAAGAGGGATAGCAGGTAATCAAACTATAGATTCTAGCAAGTCATAAATAATTTAGGGAGCTATAGAGAAGCTCTATTGGTGAAAATAAGTGGGGATATAAGAAATGACCAGAAGGCTCATTACACCTTAGTCCTCTTAGATATTAGTTTAGTGAATCCACGTTAGTTAGTGTTCATACCCTTGGTAAGTTAAAAAGCACTCTTCCAGCTGGGTTTATAGGTACTCTATCTCTAATTGGGGTGTGTTGCTTATTGGTAGCTCTCATAATCCACAATCCACGATTCAGATTCAAACATGTGCATAACCTTATCTTTAGATTCTATAGTATATTATACAATTACATATATAGTACTTAGTCATTATATTAGTTTACATATCTCAGTTCCATGTTTAGTTCACCATGTTATATTCAGTATTTTCAATTTATATTAATCATGCATAACTCAAATGCTCAGTACATTCAAAGTATTGATTGCATACTTTCCTTTGTGCTATATTCTATTATAATATAAGTTCTGAATTTCTACATCTCGCTTGAGGCTAGTATGATTTGACATCAAGAGATTGGATTAAAGCGTATCGAAGAAATAACGGAATGGAGAGGAGCCAAATGAAGAACAGAATCTTGAAGAAATTATGACTTCAAGAGAGAACTCAGCGTAATCAAGTCTAATGCATAGTTTAGCCTTTGTCCCCATTGATTTTGACTTTTCTATGCAGTTTTCGTTAATATTAACATGCATGAGTTGGAAAAAATGATGCAATATTTGTTGATTTTTCATTCATGTAAATTATAAGTTTTGGATCATTTTGCAATTAATAAAATACAACATTCATTAACTCTTGATTTATCTATTTTTTTTCATTTAAATTAAATTTCTAGTTTGAATTAAATAGTTTTAATATATTTCTATCAAACTTTACACTAAGTAATAAACATAACAAACATATATACATATAATGAGAAAAAAATAATATTAGTAAATATTACTTAGGACACAAATTTAGCAATCACAACAGTAATAACTTCTTTGTAACCTTCTTTATTCTTATATTGTATTTGTTAAGCAAACAGGAAATGTCGGCTAAATAAGCTAAAATGTTACAAATAGTAGGATAATAAGCACCCGAGAATTCAACGGTAGCTATTTAAATTTTTTCCAAACATTTAACAAGATCATTATTTGCAGCCCAATCAGAATCATGTAGCACACACTCAGGAAAAGAACCAGAATATTGATTAAAAATCAATGTAATAGGAACTTTATAAGCAAGAAAAGTTTTTAAATAAGTATAAGTAGCATTCCATCTAGTAAT
Organism: Capsicum chinense; assembly: GCA_026120095.1. Lineage (NCBI taxonomy): Eukaryota > Viridiplantae > Streptophyta > Magnoliopsida > Solanales > Solanaceae > Capsicum > Capsicum chinense. The sequence goes on from JAPEIP010000005.1 coordinate 36,840,948, forward strand.
ACAGTCTTCAGGCATAAATATCGGTCCAAGTCCATTTTGTTCACATTTGGTTTTAAATTCTCTCACTTTAGCTTTTTGATTATTTCCTTGAATAAAGCCAACAACAAGCCAGAAATTTTCAATATAAATCTCAAAAAATTCAAGACCATCTCTTACGATTAAATTATATATATGACAAGCACACTTAACATGAAATATTTTGGGTAACGGCGGAGAAAGTTCAACTTTCAACAACTCAACAACAACCTTGTTGTTAAATGCATTATCAAAAGCTATACATAAAACTTTTCTTTCAATACCATAATATTTTGCAACTTTAGAAATAGATTCAGAAATAAATCTTCTAGTTTGTCTACGATCTTCATCATAAAAAAATGCTAAAATACATTTTTACATAGCAAAATTACTATCTATCCAGTGTCAAGTAATTATTAAATAATCATTTTGGTTAACAACACGACCAAAATCAGAAGTTAAAGAAATTCTACATGAAATATTTTTTAATAACGCAGATAAATAATAAATATATTGTGCATGGAGTCTAAGAATATCGATCCGACAAGTACTTCTAGGAATACCTATAAACATAGGATTATAAATTGCTTGAATATAATGAATAAAAGCATCTGAAGAAGAAAAAGTGAAAGACAAACAACCCACAACTATAATTTTCGCTACTTTTTCCTGGTCCTTCATTTTATTATAATTCTGAACTAATTGATCTGGTGTTGGGTTCAATCTAGTTTGTGCTGGTCCACCAAGAGCCTCACCACCTTGTGCAATAGTTAACTCTCTTGCATTTATATCGCTTAAATGTCTCATCAACGAACCCGTAACCCCTTTACTGCCTCCGATTTTATGCTCATATATAGTTTCACAAATATTGCATTGCACTTTAGTTTCTCCTTCTATTCTCGAAAAAAATTCTCATGAAATATTAGTTTACTACGAGATCTTGCAGAGGCTCAATAGGGAGGATGGGGAGGAAGATTAACCGATTTGGATCAAACATCTGCATTTCTGACTTCAGATGTCTCAACAATATTTTCATCATCTTCATCTACATTAGCCATGTCTACTTCATTCTCTTCTTCTATACCATCATTTTTCTGAGCTACTAAATAATTCATATAGTGAGCACCTACACCTATTTCTTCCTCAAAAGGTTGACTAACTAGTACCGGAGGCACACGGGTATATCTAGTACTTTGAGTACCTCTACCGGAACCGCCACTAATTTATTTTTTACTATCACTATCACTTTCGAAAAATTTTTTTGACACTTTTATGGAGGTTTATTCTTTTATCCATATTATAAATTAAATTAAAAAATATTCAAAATACACAAAATTAATAAAAATAAATAGTTAGTAATTAATACACTAATTAAAAATTAAAAGTAAGAGCTGTAATGACAATACCAAATTTTGGAAGTATCCGAAAGTTGTAACTTTAGAAAGATTCCACTTGTATTTGTAATCGCAAAATTAAAAAATAAAATTGAGCACTTTAGGAGATATTTAGAATATTTGAGAGAGATTGAGATTTGGGAGAATGAAAAAAGTTGTTGGTGTGATATATTTGTCGAGGGAAGATAGTCCCTATTCAGCGTTCTACTAATTTTGCTGATAAATTTTCTGATGTTATCATTGATAAAACCCAATTGCAAAAATTCATAGGGAGTTTGAATTATATATCTCCATTTTATGAGAATTTGTCAACAAATTTGGCTTCCTTATATGATAGATTAAAAAAGGGATTGCAAGGTCCCTGCACTTCGGCTAGTATGACACTTAGATTGGCCTTGTTCTTACTAAAAATGATCACACCTAGTTCTTGTTTGATCATCCTCACTTCAATCATGTACAACCTTCATATCTGGGTCTTCCTGCTATTAGACTATTAGACTATTATGAGAAAACTATTAGACTGTTAAATAAATGAGATATTGAGATATATTAAAGGCATTATAATTTTATGCATATAGGAATGGTACAAATTGCATTTAAACCTTAAACTCTTAAAGGGTTACCAGAGACATTTCTAGCTGCACTTTAGGATGCTAGAAATTTAAATTCCAAACAGTATCTTATGGGTTCAATTGAATCCACTGGAGCCTATGGTCCAGAATATTTTAACACACAGCCAAATTTGCAATTATCTTTGACTAATGTAAATATTCTTGATGCCTTGACATTAAATATAAAAACTCATGGTTATAATTATACACCTGGTTCGGAGTTAATTAGTTTTTCTCATAAAATTTATTATAAATTATTGTATACTCTGAACCCAAGATGCAAACTGATAGATGATGCATCGAATCAGACCTTATTGGTCAAAACATACTTCGCAAGATCCAAGGTCACCACAAGAAGACCTATAAGATAGGATGAAATTGAATTTCCCAAACATGGATCTTAAATTCGGTTATTTCTCCGAATCAAGTCATGGATGATGTGACAAACTCTGAGTTATCCCATGTAACTCAGAATCCAGACGGAAGGATTTGTCTTCGATTTGACAACAACTCCACGGTTTATAACCGGCATTCCTTTTCTTTGCCAAAATTATTTTCTGCTATGCATCATATATCTCCTATTGAACCAATTTATGGTTCAGCTAGGAATCGTACAGCATCTTTGCATACTATTGATTCTGTATTTATACCTGTATCTACATGCTTTGTAGAAAAGATTAAAATCAATCCTAAAATAAATATTGTTCAAGATAATGATAATATCTCTAATAGGGATAACCCTACTCCTTTTGAAATTGAGTTTGATATTAATAGTGTTTAATATGATTCCACACCAAATTGATTTTAGTCCTGTTCCCAGGAAAGGAGTTATATTAAAAAGAATTTTTTAATAAAAAATGGAATCGATTTAAAATTGGTTCTTTAAGACTTATAGCCTAGACGAACTAAATAATATTTCTCAAGAATTTTATGAGATGTATGCATTGCATAATCAGACTGTGTGCCTTGTGCAGTGGTTTATAACCACATATTTTTCATTATATGTTAAAGTGTTGGAAAGATTTTATCAAGATACGAGTGATAATATTCTTCAAACTATTTACCCTCCCCAATCACCATTTGTATTGCCTAATAATACTGGTATTACTTTTTCTACATTCCAAAAATTCATTGATAATGAAGTTGGTAAAGTAACTGATGCAGAAATAAATAATCTAATTTCTCAGAACAATTATTTGAGTCTTTATGTGAAAGTTTTTGGAGAACATATTTCTTCTCTTGATGAAAAACTTGATGCATTGATTGAGATAGTAAAAAAGCTTAATGTTAATCCAAAGTCATCTGATATTGCTTCCACTTCGAAAAGTAAGAAGGAAGATTTGAAAACTAGGCCTTGTATTCAGAGACCTCTAGATATTGAGGGATTTGAAAAATTGTCTCCCATAGAAGAATTGAAAATATTACTTGATAAAAAGTTTTCCAATTTAAATATTAAACCCATTGATTTGTCTAATGCCTTTGCTGATAGCATAGAATCTACTCCAGATACGAGAAATGAAATCTACTCTGAACTTAATAAGCTCAGATGTATGATTAGGAAGCAACTGGAGAAAAAATATGCTAATATACCCCACATGACTTCCAACTATTATCCGCGTCCAACTCCTCAAGACGTTCTAATAAAGGAAAGAGAGTGGAATCAGACTAATACGTCGTATAGGGGAGATACAATTTATGAATGGAACTTGGATGGCTTATCTAAAAGACAATTGACAATCCTTGTTCATTGAATGTTAATGTATTCTACTATAGCGAAAGCTACTTTATCTGTCGAGAATCGTCAAAGACGTACAGATACAACTATTTGTAAAATAATTGTTGCTGGTTTTTCTGGCCAACTTCGTGGATGGTAGGATAATGTAACACCCCAAAAATGGGTCCCGAGATGTCATTCGGTGCTTAAGGCTACAAGTAACCCCAAGCTAACCCCTTGAGCCTGCTACTACTTCTAAATACTTAAATCAAGGTACTGAGAGCAACATCTTGAGACATATCATAGCACGTCTCATTAAAATATGAAAGAGTACTGTAGAAGTAACAAAATACTTAATGCCTAAATATACTGACAATCTAGTCTGACAAAGCCTCTACTACTCAATGAACTAGAGAGCCATTAGGACAGATCCCCAACTGACTCGAAATAAACTGAAAGCAATAAAACATCTACTAAAATACTAAATATGTCTGAAGATAGGTCCTCGAACCATGAGGACTCACCACTGTGGAGATGTACATAAAGGTACTCGGAAGTCATGGACAAGGCTGGCGCTAAGTCCTTGACTGATTCCTTCAGTCTGATCAAACTAGGATCTGAGTCTTGTTTCTCCTTCACTTCTGAAACCAAAGAGGATTCGGAACTACTCTGAACCAAAATACACTCCTCAGTGAAATCACAAAACCTAACGCCCAATGTATTCAAATGATGCACATCATGAGCTAACTCTTCCTTACCCTTCTTTACCTGAGCAACATTGCCCAAAGACAACCTGCTAAGGGCAGCTACCACTATATTGGCCTTGCTCAAGTGATATAACACTCTCATATCATAATTTTTTAGCAGTTTTAACCATCTCTACTGCCTAAGATTTAACTCCCTCTAGAAAAACATGTACTATAGGCTTTTGTGATCAGTGAACATGTCCACATGAACACCATAAAGATAATGCCTCCAGATTTTCAAAGCAAAGACAACAGCAGCTAATTCCAGATCATTGGTTGGGTAATTCTTTTCATGAGGTTTCAATTGTCTAGAGGCATAGGCTATAACTTTACCATTCTGCATCAGCACACAACCCAAACCAACTCTAGAGGCATCACAATACACCACAAAACCATCTATACCATCAAGTAGAGTTAACACAGGAGCTTAAGTGAGTCGAGTCTTCCATTCCTGACAACTTTTCTCACAAGAATCCAACCAAAGAAACTGAACTATCTTTTGGGTCAATAGGGTCATGGAAGACGCAATAGAAGAGAAACCTTCAACAAAATGGCGTTAATAGCCAACTATACCCAAGAAACTCCTAATGTCAGATGGAGAGATGGGTCTAGGCCAATTTCTTACGGCTTCTGTGTTTTGGGGATCAATTCTAATGTCTTCGGCTAAAATGATATGACCCATAAAAGCTACTGACCTTACCCAAAATTCACACTTGCTAAATTTGGCAAACAACTGGTGATCTCTAAGAGTCTGCAGGACAATTCTAAGATAATCTGCATGTTTATTCTAAGTATGAGAATACACAAAAATATCGTCTATGAAAACAATGACAAACACAATAAGATACTATTTGAATACTCGATTCATGAGGTCCATGAAGGCTGTTGGAGCATTGGTTATCCCAAAAGACATGACTAGAAACTCAAAGTGACCATAACGAGTTTGGAAGGCTATGTTTGAGATGACACATGCCCTTACTTTGAGTTAATGATAGCCGAATCAAAGTTCTATCTTTAAGAAGTAACTTTCATGCTGTGATTGATCAAATAGGTCATCTATTCTTGGAAGAGGGTACTTATTCTTGACTGTGACCTTATTAAGCTGACAATAGTCAATGCACATATGCAAAGAACCATCTTTATTTCGCATGAATAGAATAGGTGCGCCCCAAGGTGACATACTGGGCCTTATAAAACCTTTGTCTAAAAGATCTTTGAGTTGCTCTTTCAACTCCTTAAGCTCTACAGGTGCCATATGGTAGGGAGGAATTAAAATAGACTGACTGTCAGGAAGAAGGTCAATCCCAAATTCTATCTCTCTATCGGGAGGTACCCCTGGAAGATCTTCTAAAAAAACATCAAGAAACTCATTAACAACATCGACTGACTGAATAGTTGGAGACTCAGACTTGGTTTCTTTAAACTGACTGAATAGTTGGAGACTCAGACTTGGTTTCTTTAACCCTAACTAGGTGATAGATGCAACCTTTAGATATAAGTTTTCTGGCTTTGAGATAGGAGATGAAATGACTCTTGGGGGATACTGAACTCCCAGACCACTCTAAAACTGGTTCATCAAGAAACTGAAACTTAACTACACGGGTACGATAGTCTATAGATACATAACAAGAATGAAGCTAGTCCATACCCAGAATAACATCAAAATTCACCATTTCTAACTCTATCAGGTCAGCAAGTATAACTCTATGAAGAATAGTAACAGGACAATCTTTATAGACTTATTTAGCAACAACTGACTCCCCTACTAGAGTAGAAACTAGGAAAGGCTCAGGAACCTTTTTGGACCCATTTCAAATTTCACAGCAACAAGTAGGGTAAGATAAGAAAAACTTGACCCGGGGTCCAACAACACATAAACTTCAAAGTGAAATACACAAAGCATACTAGTAACAACATTGGGAGAATCCTCCTGCTCCTGATGGGATGGTAAGGCTTATAATCTATTCTATTACTGACCGCCAGCAACACTAGAAGAAGCACCCTGAAGAGAGGCTGGACGGGCTATAAGAGCTAGGGCACTATTAGCTTAAGTCTGAGGTCACATATTGTTGCTCTCCTTCCTGGCATGTGGACACCCCCTAAGTCTGTGGCCCAATTTTCCACAACCAAAACAAGGCCTCTGTTCGGTTAAACACTCACCAGGATGGGTCCTACCACACATAGCACAAGGAGAATAATTAGGCCTGTTACTTACATTGTTCTGGGACTTAGATATAGAAGGCCTATTCCTTTGCTCCTGCTTGTTTCTGGGTGTGGAAGCACTAGCTAACAAGGGTACTGGCATAGATGAACGACTCTGAAACTATGGACGATTCCCTCTATGGGACCTAGCCTGACTATACTCATGCTGCTCGGACCTAGCCCTCTTGTTTCCCCTCACTCTATCTCTTTCCCTTATCTTGTCTGCCTCTATCTTCTATGCATGTATCATCAATATAGTAGATCCATATCCCTATTTAACATAGCGGTCCTACACTCTTTCAACACCAAACCCGAAACTCATGTCACAAACTTACTCATACTGGTACGGGTGTCAAAAATCAAATCAGGGGCATATTTTAATAACTGGTTGAACTTCAAGCAGTACTCCCTAATAGTCATGGAGCCCTGCCTCAAGTTCATGAAATCCTCTATTACTTTCTCCCTCATCTCTAACGGAAAGAACTTATCCAAGAAAGCATCTTGGAACACCTGCCAAGTAATAAGAGCATCATCTTCCCCTCTATTCTTCTTCCATGCAAAAACTCAGTCATAAGCAATATATTTTGACCTGTAAAATGCCAACTCCATACTTTCTTTCTTAGAAACATGCATCACCTATGTGATTTTCCTCACCTCCTCAAGATATAAATATGGGTCCTCACCTGCCTTAGACCTATAGAACTCTGGAGGATTCATCCGCATAAAATCATCAATTATAGCAGCAGCTAAATCACCTCCCTGCTGGTGCAGAACTGTGGCCTGGTTATTAGCCTGAATATTCGCGGTGACTGCTTGGGCTAGCGCCTAAAAAGCTGCCCAAAACTCAGCGTGGGACACATTTAGATTCATGGGGTCAACTGGTTGGGGTTGTTCATTATTGTTTCTTCGAGGAGGTATTTTCTGAAATAACAGAGAATGAGTTAATAGCTAAGAGAGACAACTGTAAGTATGATAGGTTCTAAAAGAAAGAAATGACTTTTTCCTAAAATGTGTTGTAGCTTCTTTCTCATAGATGTGGCATGCTACACACCAATGATCAAGACTCTACTTAACGCAACATGTTAGACTCACTAGGACTCCTTAAACCATAGGCTTTGATACCAAATTTGTAACACCCCAAAAATGGGTCCCGAGACGTCACATGGTGATTAAGTCTACAAGTAACCCCAAGCTAACCATTTGAGCTTGCTACTACTTCTAAATGCTTTAATCAAGGTACTGAGAGAAACATACTGAGATATACCATAGCACGTCTCACTGAAATATGAAAGAGTACTGTGGAAGTAACAAAATACTGAATGTCTAAATATACTGATAATCTAGTCTGACAAAGCCTCTACTACTAAATGAACTAGAGAGCCATTGGGACAGATCCCCAACTGACTCAAACTAAACTGAAAGCAATAAAACATCTACTAAAATACTTAAATGTCTAAAGATATGTCCTCGTACCATAAGGACTCACCACTGTGGAGATGTAGAAAAAGGTACTCGAAAGTCACTGACGAGGCTGAGGCTAAGCACCCGAACCTAGATTATAGGACAATGTAGCACATAGACGTATATATGGATCAACACTTGGGAATGTACTGAGTATATGGGGGTGTATGCAATTAAATAATCCATATCATAAGTCTTTATAGAAAACATACATGCCATAATAGGTGACTCACATAGCTTGAATAAAATCCTCATAAATCATGAATAGAAAACACACCATATAAATCATGTGAGTTATTTCACTTTATTCTAAATCTATACTTTTTCTTTGTACTCAAGATTGCGAACTAGATAAAGTCATAAAACGAAAACCTTCAGAACATACACTTTAATCTTATGGAAAACAAGGAGATTCTTTGAAACTTAAAGATTATAGCACTTGAGAACCTTAGAAATCTTAGAATCATAGACTTTGAAATACAAGTACTTTTATCTTAAATACAGTAGGGACTACTTTTGGGAGATTCTTATAACCAACATAAACCATGTGAGCCACATGGAGTCTAACGTCTTGCCTACGTTGGGGAGAGCTATTCTATTATTGCCATCAGAGTAGAACCTTTTAGTTTTAGTGATCACTATCTTAACCCACTTGGAGTAAATCAAATCCTACGGTAGCTCGTAGTTCTAGGCATGAGACTTTGAAATCAAGCCGAACTCGATGCTAAGTACTACTCCTATACTAGGCTCAGAACTTTTAGGAAAAATCCACCTGATACAATTCAACATTATGAAATGGGAGCCAATATGCTTCCCTTTAACTTAATAATAAGATGTGGATTTTTTCCTTAACTTAAGATCAAAATTAACTCTTTTCATTAAACTTTGGTAGACTATCTTTAACAAGCTTTTAAACATTAATGATATGAGGATATCATTACAATTCTTGAAATACTATAGAATATATCAAAATTAATTCTTGGACCTTAAAACATGTATACATATTCAAGAAATCTCAATTAAAAATAGAGGGTAAACCATGACTTCAATCATAAGAGTATTCCAAACACCAATCATGGAAGGAATAATTATAACATTAATTCTCAATTCAAATCATAAAATAGGTGTAGTATCATATAATTCAAGAATTGAACAAATCCATAATCTCATATACTTAAATATAGAAATTTAGTCATAATTCATCTTGAAAACATTAAAATCTTTTAAGAAAACTAAAACTTTGGGTACAAGAACGGAAGAGGTGTTCTTGTTCAAACCCCACATACCTCGAATTATGAACTTTGATGAATATTTGGATGAGGGTTCTTGAAGCCTTTGTCTTGGGAACCTCAAATCTCAATCAAATTTAGAAAATTATGGTGAATTCTTGAGATTCTTAGCGGAAGATTTGGATGCTTAGGGCTTTTACTTTGAAGAGAATTAAGATTTTGGGCATAAAGTGCTTTGTTATGCCATTGATTGTGTGTTTATGAATCGATTGGGGTAGGGTAATTGCCCAAAATACCCCCCCTTTTAACCCTTAACGTAACTGGAAAAAAAATAACTGGGAGCCCAATTTTATGGATCCCCGTGATGCGCCACTATCACGGTGGCTCACTGGAAATTTACAAATGGGATTCTTGGGGTCACAGCGACGCGGAGCCATCATATTGTCCACTGGTTGGGACCTGGAACTTCAGCACGACGTGCCACTATCGCACTAGGCTACTGAAATTTGACAATTGTTAAATAAACCCACTCCGCGATGCGCTAGCACTGAAATGATGGTGTTTTACGACTAGGACTTAAATTAGCCATAACTTCTTGCTCGAGAAACAAATTTGGCCGAATATTATATCAACAGAAAGCTTATCAAATTTCCCATGTGATAAAGAGTCGAAATTAGTGAAATTCTATATGGTTAAAAATGATTTCAATATTTCATTTGTGAATCCGAGTCATTCCATCTTATATCAACAGACAAGGTATTTGTTCTTTGGTAAATCCGAGTTCAACATTCCATTTGTGAATCTATAGAATGGAGAATTCAATAAAGAAGTACATCTGGTAAATCTTGTCCAAATTACAGACATGATCTGAGTTATATAACACAGTAAAAAATGTAGATACCTTTGTCTATTTTTTGTATAAATTTAAAAATATATCCGGTAATATCTGAACAGTTGGTCCATGATACGCCCACTAATTAATAAACCAGTTGGGGAGTGATTCATCGAATATCTTCGCACAAATTTTTATGAACCAAGTATGTTTATGTTTATTATTATTATAGTATAATGTGTTGGTGAAGGCCTGAATATAGTCCCAATATGTAAAATTAATTTTGGAACCCTTCAGCAATAGCTGTCTTTCTGCCATAGAAGTTGTACCCCAATCTCCAAGGGTAATGATCTTTTATATAACAATTTTTTAAAACCCATGGACATTTGGTTCTCCATCATAAGCCTGGAAATGTTCAATCTCTGCACTTTCAGTGGATAATAGAGTTGTTTCATAATATGCTCAAGTCTTGTAGGACTCTTCTATGAAATAGAGGTTAGAAAATAAATATTTGTGGAGTATCTTCCAAGGATCATTCTGTCTCTGAATTTTAGAATTTTCAACGAGAACTATCAGCTCTCTATTTTCAAGTTGTTCATATGGTTTGCTCTTAGCATGTTCTTTGGTTATTTTAGCAAATGTATTTACTTGATTTGCAGTTAAATATGACTGCAATTGTCCATATAATGGATGATCCTCTGGAATATCTTCTAGATGGATCGACTGTGATTAAGATTTGCCTATCTGTGAAACCTTAGATTTTATCAAACTCATATTTTCCCTTCGTATTACTAGGGTATTTGGTGATGAAGCATATGATGCCTGAGGCTGTGATGATGAGGGGACGAATCTTCCCCCAGAAGCGGAGTATCGTCCTCTACCTCTACCTTTTTCTCTGGCCATTTGCCAGAGCGGATCTGTAGTTATGCTGCACATAATAGATTAGTCAGATAAATCAATATCAATCTAATCAATTTCATCTCTAATTTTTTCATAATTCAAGACAACAAATACTTCTTTAATTATATAAAGTATCATTTTTTCAAGAATAAGCATATGCATATCTGCGTTTGTAAAGCCCCGAAATTAGGTCCTAAGACGTCACATGGTGCTTAGGGGCACAAGTGACCCCAAGCTAACCCTCCTACTGGCATAACTCATAGGCAACTGGATAAAATGCTTAAATCTATATAAAATCAGCGCAAACATAGAACTTCTCTGAACTTGATCAATATAAACATGAACTTACAAGATTACAACTCCACTTTTACCAAACGAAACTGAAACTGAATACATCAACTTCTACTGACTGTCTATGAAGCCTGTACTGGTACGACTTTAGATAGCCGGTTCATGACTCCAAACTATCTAAGCTCAATACGACTACAATAAGAAAATATAATACTTCTCAAACTGTATAACCAACTCAAGCCCTCGAATCAAAAGGACTCATCACCTGCTGACTGGGAGCGACGAACTGACTGAATGCGGTATCTGCACTACAATTTGTACCTACATCATAAGACACTGTAGCACATAAAAATATATAGGGTTCAGTACTTTAAGGAATATACTGAGTATGTAGGGGTGCAATGCAGCATTATAAATAATATCATAAATGATTATAAAAATCATGCATACTGACGATAATGACTTTCTTTGCTTGAATCAACTGAAATATATTCCTTGTAAATGATCAATAGTAATGCAAGCATTATATATCTCATAAATCATTATACTCAACTCAAACTCTTTGACTCATGACTTAGAGTGACTCGGTAATTCATGAAACTTGAACTCTTATGGACTTGGGAGTTTATTATAACTGACATAAACCATGTAAGCTTACATAGAGTCCAACGTCTTGCCCACGTTGGGGAGAGTTGTTCTATCCTTTCCATCGGAGTAGAACCTTAACATTAGTGATCATTGTCTTGACCTTTGGCCCTTAATCTTAACCTATGGTGGCACGTAGTTCTGGGAAAGTAGGATGCGCTGAACCCACACTTCTCGCTCGGTGCTAAATACTACTCCAAGACATAAGCTCAGAACGTGTTAGGAAATCCACCTTTATTAACTCAAGGGTCTATCATGAAGACCAAAATATAAATATATATCTCATTTGTAAATCATAATCAACTTACGGATTCTTAACTCGACTCAATCTCAAAATAATCTTTCCCATCATCAAGTAGACTTGCTTATCAAATCATATCAAGTATCAAAATCTTCAAGAAAACATCATAGAACTCGTTCTTGACTCTTAAGCTTAATATCAATATATATTCAATAGACAAACTTCTCATGGGAAAAAAACATAAATCATGACACTTATCATAAATCACTTAGAAATCATCATTTCATGATAACAACATACAGCTCATGGCACAAATTCTTGATTTAAGAAATAAGACAATGAAGAATTCATACATGTCAGTCTTGTATAGCTCAAATCTCATAAATCCTTGATAAATTAATTTGGATGTAAACCCACTTTGCAAAAATCATGAAATTAAATAGAAATTAAATCTTTGGACACAAGAACGAAAGAAGTGTTCTTGTTCAAAACCCCACATACCTTGGAATATAATTTTAAGATGAGCAAGCTTGATTGGAAACTTTTCTTTACACTTTTGAGATAAGTTCTTGATGCCCTTGACTTGGAGAACTTGATTCTTGAACAACTTGGTGAAATCTTTAGAAGATTCTTGAATTTTCTTGTAGAAGATTTGATTTAGGATTTTGGAAGAAACCCTAGTTGTAGATCTTTCTTGGAGGAGAAATGAGAGAAAATGAACTTCTCTTCTCTACTTGGATATATATATATATATATAGGACCAAAATTGGAAGAAATGACCAAAATTCCCTTGCAAAAACGTCCCTTAATTGCTGAAAAAAATAGCTGACGAAATCCGTGACAAGCCGTCAGGCCCGTGATAGGCCATCACGAATTGTTGTCACCAAAAGGGTAGATTTTATGATTTTTGGCTTAAGGTTGACGACATTTTGTGACAAGCCGTCACAAAAGGTTGGATTTTGTGAATTTCTGCCTTAAGGTGACGACATTTTGTGACGAGCCATCAGGTTTGTGACAAGTCATCACAAAAGGTCGTCACGGAGTTTCCAGACTGACACGCTTGAGTAAAATAAACATAACTCTTTTCTCCGCGATCGTATTTTGATGAAATTGGTATCTTTGGGAAGCTAGTTCAATTATCCATCTTTTGGTAGGTCACGGGATCAATGATTAGTAGTAAAATGAGATATATGATCATTTGAAGTTGGATATGAAAAAATCCTTCTCAAGAATTCAATTAGTAAGGAATGTTTTGATTCACCTAATTGCTAGAACATCTTTGAGGCCTTAATACACCTCACCCTTGATTAGAAAAAACCAAAGCACTATAATTTATTTCTCATAAGCTTGATTCATGGTTTCACTATTGGTTAGAGTTTCGGGGTATTACAAAATGGCTCTAACTCCCTCACCGAGTGTCTAATTCGGATAAATCTTATGTCGATGGAGAGCTTATCCAATTCTCCATATGATAGAAAGTGGAATTTAGGGAAATACAACACGATATAAATATCAATCACTTTAGAACCATCAATATTCGCTCAAAAGACATATTTAAGCTTAAGAATGATCGAGGTATTATAATATCTCCCCCTTGGAAACATTCATCCTCGAATGTTGTTGTTTGGCAAAGAATACAGAGAAAAATGAAAACACACAGCTAAAACAACTTGCTAATCTGGATCTATATCTTTCTAAACTTTGAAGTACTTCATTGAATTTATAAACTCATGATGAGAATAGCTATACCGTTGGATCCAAGACTGGAAAAGAATAGATAGAGACAACTATAATTCTCGACTCAATTTAAGCTGATTTTCCTTCTGCTTATATTAAAGAGCGGGCTCATGCTGAGAGTTTAGAATTCACTTGATGTGATAAGCGTGAAATCGTACTCATAGATGGCGAAGAGATAATTTATGCAGGCATAGGCCATGAGAAACAAGGATAAGACTACACAATGGGTATTATATTGTCTGGATTAAAATACTTGGAAAACAAAGATTGTTCAATGAATGCTTACAGACTGAATCACAATGATATATCCAAATCTGAAACTGATGCCTGATACACATACTGAACTGAATTCGCAGATTTTGGGTGTGAGAAACTACTTACCGGATTGCCCGTACTTATGAAACTTTGAGTGGTAAGACCAGACTAGTTCAAAAAAATGGAAGACCATAGAAATCTATCTACCAAATTTTAAAAACTGGGTTGCTAACTATGCAAACTGAATCGTACTAGATACTCATACTTAAGTAAAGGATTTCTTCAACACCCTCCCAAGGAATTCTAATGGTCTGAAGGAGCAAAGAACTTTAGGCAAGATCTTGAGTATGTACTCTCAACTTCTATATCTTTTTCTATAATAGCCTTTTCAAGATCTTCTTTCAGCTTCACCCTTTCAAGCATAATTGATGGCTTAGGAAACTCTATAATATGGTCCAAAGAGATCTTTTGTAGTGCATACTCCACCACCCCATACTCTTCCACTTCCATAGCCATAACCATGTACAAATCCTTATAATAAAGAGGTGGATTGAATTGCTTGTATAATTTAAATACCATATCTTCATTATCCAGCCTAATATTTGGAGTGACCTCTCTAACACTAATTAGTGCTCCTCCCATCTCCAAGAATGGAGGTCCAAATATAATTAGTAGCCCTCCATCTGCATCATAATCAAGAACAATAAAGTCGTATGGAATAATGAACTTACCAACCTTAATAAAGATGTCTTTAATGATTTCTTCTGGATGCACTATTGTTCTATTTGATATTTGGAGCACCACTGAGCATGGACTCAGCTTCCCAAACCAAGATTATTAAAAATAGATAAGGGCATCAACATTATACTAGCCCCTAAATTACTCAAGGCATTGAACACATTATTATCACCAATTTATATAGAGAGGGTAAATCTCCCTAGGTCCGGTCCTTCAACTTCTTTGGCATCTTCCCATAATAATCGAACTGCACTCCTTATTAAGTGACACTATCTCAATATCACTCAGCTTTTTCTTATTGGTCACCACATATTTTAAGTAATTGGCGTACTTAGTCATACCCTACAAACATCTAAAAATGAGAGGTTAATCTGAAGTTCTATGAATGTGTCAAAAAAATCCTTGAAAAATGCATCCTCCTTAACCTTTTTAATCCTCTAAGGAAATGGTGTTGATCTTTCTTGAATCCGCTCAGCTTCCTTATTTTTTGGGTACTCAGACTTCCCTAAAATTGTAGGATCTTGTTCTGCACTTTATGTCTCCTCTGCCTGCTTTGGTACCAACTTTGACTGTACCTCCTTATTTTTCCTGGAAGGTCTGTCAATGAGATCTTTACCACTACTAAAGGTGATTACCATAACTTTCTTTGGATTCTATGTATTACTAGGCAACTTACCTTGAGGTCTGGTACTTTGAGATTGAGCAAATTGCCCTAATTAAGTCTATATGTTCTTTTGAGTAAGTTGTTTATTTTTTATCTCTGCAGCTATTTATTCTTTATTGGATAGAATCTTTTTTAGTGTCTCCTCAATATTACTAGCCTACATATTTTGCTCCTATTGAAACTACTGAGTCTGATTATTGTCCAATAAGTAGTTGGGTTGACTCTTCCACTTGTGATTATTAGCATTCCAATAATTTTTCCTTCTATGTGTTGCCCATAAAATTCATAGACTTTGGATTCGCTCTATATAATCCACAGAGTGGAAACTAATATTACAAATCTTGATCTAGGATGGGGTCTATTGTATTGAATTTACCTGAGCCTGAGGTTGGTTTATAGATAACTTACTGAATTGTATCATAATTTGATTTTTTGTAAGACTAACATTTGAGTAGCTAAATCTATGGCGCTATCCACCTCAATCATACCTGGAGGCTTCTTCACTGCACTTCTGAAGATGTCACCATGCCAATCAGGATTATCTTGTGTAATTTGGTTCATCAAGGTATACAACTCATTATAAATTTTTTCCAACACTTGACCACCTATAGTTGAACTAATAAATTATTTGTTATGTTTAAGATCTTCAACAAAAGTATGATCCAATACCTTATTGGTCTATTGGTGATGTGGATAGTCTTTGGGAATATACTTGAACCTCTCCGAAGCATGATACAAGTTCTTAACTGGCTACTAGTTAAAGTTAAAAAATTTCACTATGTAACCTCACATCTTGCTAGATGGTATGAATTAGATGAGGAATTACTTTTTTAGATCATACCATGTAGTGATAGAGTATGTCCCCAAAAGTGAGAAGGGGAAGAGCATGAGCCTCACATAATTTGTGAAGACTTTAGTGTGGATGGAGGTGTCACTAATCTCTAAGAAATTCTACAAATGGACTTATGGATCCTCATGTGGTAGGCTTATAAAATGCCCTCTGATATGCAATAGTGGCACCATGTTTTGTTTAAGCTCAATTCTACCTCCAAGTTCCATTCTGTGGATGGCAGAGATAACATTGGTTACGAGTGGGATTGCCATTTTGCGTACTTTATTACAGGCTGGTGGAACTTTACCCATTGGTGTAGGAATAGTTTCCTCTTATTGAATTTGAGGTATCTGGTAGAGAAGCATTGCTTCTTTTCTTAGCTAGTGTAAGCATCGCTCAAATTTGGGATATGGGTCAACCAAATCCCTTTCCCTGTCCAGTTTACTTACTATACTTACAAATTTAGGAGCTAAGATCTAGTTGCTAACTCTTATGAAACCAAATTGCAAAACTAAAGCTAAGACAGTTGCCAATTTTCAAGTCCCTGGAAACAGCGCCAAAAACTTGTGGCAGCCAAGCACACACACAAATGTACGTGGTCACCCAAGTAGTAAAGTAGACTTTAAAAGCCACATAGGACTTTTGATCAACAATGATCTAATTATAGTATTATTGAAAAGATTAAACAAGTGCAAAAGTAACCTAAAATGTTTGAAAGCTCAAAATTTAACATAAAAAAAAACAATGCGCTAATAAAAAGTGCTTGAATAATAATAGGGAGAAATCCAGGGTTAAGGTACTATGAATACTCCAACTTATCTATAAATTTTATTAGTTTAGTTAATTATATTGGTTGTTTTTTCTCGGGTTTGATGACATGATTATATTTTTCTGAGCCTCTAACTGTCAATCTAACTTAGCCCCACAACTACATTGTTGAATGGGGATATAAGAGCTAAGTTAAACATATTTATATTTCATTTTTTATATGAACCAAGTGGGGAGAACTAGTTATAATCCTATCCTAGCCGCAAATATTCACTTCAAACCCTCTCCATATAAGATCCCACTCCACATATCCCATGTTCTAATCTATTATTCCTTCTTTCGGGCTCACTATAGAAACATAGATTTATCCTAAGGGTCGCAAATCATAGAATAGTAAATACAAGGATATATGAACAACCAATAATGATAATAAACCTAAACCAACTCAAATATAAGCTTAAGTAATCATGTTCATGGCCTCAACCCTAGAAGAGTGTGTTTAGCCGTTTAGCCACTGATGGAATTACAATGAATTGCAATATTAAAACTCATGTAAATAATCCAAAAGTAAAAGAAAGGAAAGTATAAAAAGCCATAAAATAAGCCTACTAAAGTATATTAAAATCCACATAGGTCATCCAAGGTGTGTACAATAGGGTAGAAGTGATCGATTTATACTAGGACAAAAGTTGTTCGTTTTGTGACCTTAGGCGTGTCAGGCTAGTGTGGCTCTGCATTTTGGGGCGTGAAATGCCCTTAAAATTTATGCACACTATTTTGACACATTAATTTTGTGTCTAAGGTCATGGAACGCCTTTATCTTGGAGGTCCAATAGTGTGACACACCCATGTGCTAAAAAATTCCAGATTTCTCCATCGATTGCTCCTTCCTTTTGCCTTTAATTTTATCGCTTCTTGGGTGTCTTTCCACTATAAATTTAGCTTTTTTAGCTTCCCAAATTTGATATTAACATTTAAAAAGTCCTCATATAACATAATAAAAGATGATTTAGTGCACAACACAATAGAATTGATCGAGATACACTAGAACACCCCATAGCTCAAGCTAGTAACACAAGTTTTCTTGTCTAAACTCTAAGTGATCATTTTGGTTCCAAATTTGTTTTGAAAACACATTAAACTTTATAAAAAAAATTATTTTAACACATATATGCTCATTTATATGAATTTTACCTCATTATGCACACAAAAATCCTCAAAATAAGGCGAAACAAGCATAAATTATGACACTTAGGTGCATAAATCAACCTAAGATCAGCTTGGTGACTGGCTCTACATCGATAGTAAAATAAATATCACAATCCAGAGGCATAACAATCAAAATTATTTCAAAAACATCCATAAACTCATGAAAAAATTGAATGGAGTCTATAGGATGTGATAAGGCAATACTAGAATCACGGGTATGAGCTAAATAACACAAATACGCCCGTTCTATCATGTGATGAGAATGCGGAAAAGATATTACTTTATTTGGGCATGAATTATGCTTACCCTTTTAAGCTAACTTCAAAACACTCGATGTAGCGAAAACCATGGTCTTTGCATAAAAATCAAAAATAGCATGATAAGGATCTAACTAATCCATACACAAGATAACTTCAAAATAAACGATATCTAGGACAATTAAGTCTACCCAAGGATCACGTCCTGCAAAGATAACCATAAAAGATCAGTACAAATGATCCACCACTAAAGAATATTCTATGAGGGTAGAAACATAAAGAGAATAGGAAGAGGCTAGCATACAACATCAATACCAGAAGTAAAATATGTAGACATAGAGGGGAAAGTTGACCCAGGGTCAAATAACATAGAAGTAAATCTATAGTAAACTGGGACGATACTTGTAATAACAAACAATAGTTGCCTCTGCCTCAAGTCTAGAAGGTATAGCATTGGACTGACCACATCTACTCTCTAACTAAGTAACCCCACAATTGTAATGACTTTTTAGGTAATTTTTCATATTTCTAATTATTTTCGCTGTTAGAGCTTTCCTTTTGCTTCCCTAAGTCATTTATGACTTTCGAGGACTGACAGTTTGGTTACCGAGTAATTCATTTGCTTTTTAGAGTCAATTTTCTATTTTGAAGTCTTTGCTGGATCAAATTTTCCATGAGGTGAAAACTTTAACCAAACAACCTCATATGTCAGTTATGACTATTCCAAAAACTTGGTAATGTTAATTTTAGGTTAGGTAGACTCTTAGTTTGGTATCGAGGCACTTGGGCTCATTTAGACCTATTAGTCGGCAAGTTAAGAAAATAGTGTATGGGTGTGGGATCCACTTTTAGTTGAAATTACCTGGGATGGAAATTTCTACTCCATTAAGTACAAAATGTCAAATATGGTAGGGTATTATAGTTCGTTCACGTATATGGGATTCCACATGAATCCTAAGGGGTTGGAGGTGACTTCAAAGTCTCAATTTTGTTGGTTCACTCACAAAGAGCGAGCCATGGTTTGCGATAGCAATACCCTTGGAAGGGAACCATATGCCGAGATTGTGGAGCAATATTTCATGAAATTGACTCACCTAGCAGCCACCATATATCGTGGTCGTGATAGCGACACTCTAACACCTGGGAAGGGTATAAATATTCCCCTTTTGGACAATTTTTCAGCATTCTTTATCAATTTCCAAGAGAGTTAAACCCTAAATATTGAGAAAGATTAGGATTAGAGATTGTGGGTGATTTGGGGAGCTTATATAACGATTATTACATGATTTTCCTTCAAAATTCTGGTAATATTCCTTCAATTCTATGGTTGATATTCCTTTTTCTTCCCTAAAATCCCTAAAGCTTGGTGACATGATTTGTCACAACCAAAACTAAGTCCTATTCGTGATGGGTATGTCAAGTCCCACGTGGATCGAAGATCACCCACTGCACCTAGCAAAATGAAATACACCACACGCCTTGGTCGGCTGAATTCCAAACATATAACAAGATAGCAGTAACGCCCCAAAATTGGGTCCCGAGATGTCACACGGTGCTTAGGATCACAAGTGACGCCAAGCTAACCCTTCTACTGGCATAACTCATAAGCAACTGAACAAAAAGTATAAATCTATACAAATCTGCGGAAAATAACTCTTCTTCAAATATGATAGATACAAAACTAAATTTACAAGAATACAACTCTGCTTTTACAACCAAAACTGAAACGGAATACATCAACTTCTACTGACTGTCTATGAAGCCTCTACTAGTACTGACTGTAGGTAGCCGGGTCATGAATCCCGACTAACCCAAATCAATATGACTGAATAAAGAAAATACAACACTTCTTGAACGGTATAACTAACTCAAGCCCTTGAATCAGAGGGACTCATCACCTGCTGACTGGATGCCGCGAACTGATTGCATTTGAAGATGTACACTATACCTTGTTCCTATATTCCGAAAAAATGTAGCCCACATACGAATATGTGGGTTAGTACCATGGAAACGTACCGAGCATATGGGGGTGCAATGCATATTTAAAATAATATCTTAATATCATCACAGTTTATAAAATTATGCATGCTGATATAAATGACTCGCTTAGCTCGAATTAAAATCATCATAATCATAAGAGAGTAAAATATATCAGGTGAAACATGTGAGTCATCATAATAAATC
>JAPEIP010000005.1:36871872-36882363 GCA_026120095.1 Capsicum chinense
GCCCAAAATATACACTAATGACCAAAATGCCCTTGAAAAAATATCCCTTAATTGCTGGAAAAAAATAGCTGACGACATCCATGACAAGGCGTCAAGCCCGTGATAGGCCGTCACAAAAAGGGTGAATTTTATGATTTTTGACTTAAAGTTGACGAGATTTTGTGACAAGCCGTCAAAATTGCGACAAGCCGTCATAAAATGTCAGAACAAAAGGTTGGATTTTGTGACTTTCTGCCTTAAGGTGACAACATTTTGTGACGAGCCATCAGGCTTGTGACAAATTGTCACAAAAGGTCGTCACTAAGTTTCCAGGCTGACACGCTGGAGTAAAATAAACATAACTCTTTTCTCCGATATCATATTTTGACGTAATTAGTATAGTTGGAAAGATAATTCAATTATCTATATTTTGATAGGTCATGGGCACAATGATTCATAGTATAACGAGATATATGATCATTTGAAGTTAGATATGGAAAAATCCTTCCCAAGAATTCAATCGGTAAGGAATGTTTTGATTCACCTAATTGCTAGGACATCTTTGAGGCCTTAATACACATCACCCTTGATTAGAGAACAACCAAAAAACTATAATTTATTTCTCATGAGCTTGATTCATAGTTGCACTATTGATTAGAGTCTCGAGGTATTACAAAATATCTCTAACTCCCTCACCGAGTGTTCGATTTGGGTGAATCTTATGTCGATGGAAAGCTTATCAAATTATCCACATGATAAAAAGTGGAATTTAGGGAAATAAAACATGATATAACTAACAATCACTTTGAAAGTCATCCATATTCACTCAAAAGATGGATTTAGGCTTACGAAACGATCGAGGTATTACCGGGTTCAAAGAGATTGCTTTTATAATAGTGATTATCTTTTTTGTAGAGAGAAAATGAGTGTAAAAATTTATTTTTCACTTGAATGTTCTCTAGATAAGAAATCAGGCAGGGAGTTTGAATTTCAAAATCAAAAGGGGCTAACTGAACTTGCCACCTTGCGAATATTAATTTTGAAGTATCATGTTTAAAATCTTTGTCAAACATATACTTCACTGATTGAGCATTAGTTTTAATCAAAAAAATTTTATTATATAAATAATCCTAAAATTTAAGAATGCATTTAACAATGGTTATCATTTCATGTGCAACCGTTCCATACTTCTTTTGACTATTAGTCCATTTCCTGGAATGAAATCGTATCAATTCTTCAATATTCTTATGGAGATTCACTTGTTTAAGTATTCCTCCATAGCCAATATTAGAGGAATCAGTTTCAATAATTTTTAGCCAAGTAGGGTTAGCTAAAGTTAAGCAAGGAAAAGATTTTACATATTGCTTAATACATTTTACAAGGTTTGTATGACTATCAGTCCAGGGATCTTGAAAGCCCTTTTTTAATCTATTATATAAGGGAGCCAAATCAGTTGTCAAATTCTCATAAAATGGGGATATATAATTCAAACTCCCTAAGAATCTTTGCAATTGGATTTTATCAGTGATAACATCAGGAAATTTATGAGCAAAATTAATAGAACACTGAATAGGGACTATCTTCCCTCAGTAAATATTGTGACCTAAAAATTGAATACTTGTTTGAAATAAACTCATTTTTGGTTTAGATATTACCAAACCATTGTGTATCACAATCTTTTTAAACATATCAAGATGTTTAAAATTTAATTCTAATGTTTTTGAAAACACCAAAATATCATCAATATAAACAATAATGAAATCCATATATGGATTAAAAATGTCATTCATTATTTTTTGAAATTCAGAAGGAGCATTTTTCAATTCAAAAGGCATCACATTCCATTCAAATTGACCAAATGGGAAATTGAAAGCAGCTCTATAAGTGTGCTTTCTAAATATCTGAATTTGCTAGTAACCAGATTTTAAATCAAATTTAAAAAATATATTGGCATCAAATAATCTGGACAATAAATATTTTTTATTGGGAATAGGGTATCTATTCCATTTCAAACATTTATTAAGAGGTTTATAATTAATTACTAACCTCAGCATACCACGTTTTTTTTCAGCTGCATTATTCACATAAAATGCAGTACAAGACCATGGTGATTTAGAAGGTTTTATTAAACCCTTTTGTAAGAGATTATCAATCTTCTTTTTGCAGAATTCAACTAACTCTACATTCATTTGGCAGGGTCTAGACTTTATTGGGATCTTGTCCTCGTAGAAATAGTCTTGAAAGAGTTACAATCTGCTCTTTATAATCCCAAAAAACATTGGGGCGATCAGCATATATATCAACAATTATTTGTTTGGAGATTATTTTTATTTTCTCCTGTACCTTAGCAGATTTCATGGTATCACAAATATTTATGCTAAATATTTCAAGCTGTAAAAAGTTAACATGGTTTTGCTTCATATCAATTAAAGCATTTATATCTCTAATTACTGGATCAGTAATAAAAGGGTAGGATATCTCCTTATTTTTATAAGTAGCAATAAATCCTTTAGCATCAATATGAGTATAAGGATAAATTGCATTTATCAAAGATGTGTCAAACATAATTGGGGGATATAATTAATTTTTTACCAAAAAGAAGAAATGCGGAATGCAAACCTTATTTCGATAAATATATGCATTAAGAAGTGTATAATTGATATCAAGAGAATGACCAGATGCAGACTTAACAATATGTGTAGTGTTATGAAAATATCTGGTTGGAATCAAACCTTCTTGAATGCAACTAACATCAGCACCACTATCAATCATGGCAACATTAGTCACAGTGAAATCATTATTAATTAATATTGTGCAATTTATATACCATTTATGAGCTATAACAATTTGCATCATGCCCAAAAAATAATCATTTTTACATCAAAATTTTTGACAATATCATCGTCTTCTTCTATATTGATCATTTTTTCCTTCCCTTTGAAACTGGAAGAAACATCATTGTGAGAAATATCTTTCTCAATTTTTGTAATCATTTGATTTTGTTTCAAAGATATAATCTCTTTTTTTAGGTTTCAACCTCAATTTTTAAATCATTGAAAGATGTATCTTTTCTAGGTAATTGACTTATACCAAGGCGTCTATTAACTTCAGCTAAAGAATAAGACATGTAATAATCATTATCAGTACTCCGAGAAGTGTGAGTGCTATCAATAATTTTAGAAGTACTAGGGGCGTTATCAGCAGATTTTTTAGTAGAAATAGTAATAATTGTTTTAGGAAGTTTTTCATCGGAAACTTCTTTTAATAACTCAAGAACGCTATCAGCGGTGAGGGTTTGAACATTCAAATCTAAATTTTTAAATTGTGATTGCAATTTATAAAAGGTTTCATCACAAACACAATTATCACCATTGCAGTCAGTACAAATATTAGCATGATCACTATCAAATGAATTAGGAAATTTAATATCATTTTTAGATTCAGAGTCACAATTATAATTAGACTCAAAACCAGAAGTATATAACAAATCATAAACTTGATCATGAATATCATTAGCAAAACCTAAAGACTTAAGCTTTTGGAGCTTGCAGTAAGGAGCAATATGCCCAAAGTTACCACATCTATAACACTTAATTTTTGCGAGATCACACTTAGACCTATTATTTGTAAATCTAGAAGACTTACGATGGGCTTTACGAGTCTCATGCTCTTCTTTGGATTTATGCCTAGATCTCTTATTCTTATAGGGTTTATCAGACTTAGCATATTTTTGATCCTTTTCTTGAGAAGTAGAAGTCAATTTATCCATACCAAATTGCTCACAAAAATATCCTAATTGGGATCTTTTGTTTAAGCTTATCAAGCATAATTTGTCTAGCTAATTTTAACTCATTGCACAAAGCTAAACCTTGTTGAGTACAGGCTGTTATCAGCTGACCATAGCTAAGAATTTTATAGGAACCCGAGCGTCTAAGCTCTTTTCTAACCCTTTTAGCAAATAGAGGAGGAAGACCATCTATGAACTTTGCCTTCCAATGTGTATACTTACTTTTGGGTGAATCCATGACCCTACTTAGAAAGGTATCTTTATACCATCTAAATTCTCCTAAGATCCTACATCTCAGACCATTTAAGAGGGTCTAAGTATTCTCATATTGATTGGTAAATCTACCACCAAAATGCTCAATAATAGTAAGCATAAGAGTATAAACAACATCTTCTCTATTTACCAATAATGCTCTTCCTAGGTTATACTCACCTTCGGTGGAATTCCTAGCTTCAAATATAGCATTTCTTCTATCATTATCTAAGAAATTATCCCACCAGCCACGAAGTTGGCTAGTAAAACCACCAATAATTATTTTACAAACAGTTGTATCTATACGTCTTTGACAATTCTCGGCAGTTGCAGTAGCTTTCGTTATAGTAGAATACATTAACATTCGATGAACAAGGACATATAATTATTTTTCAGATAAGTCATCCAAGCTCCATTCATAAATTCGATCTCCGCTATATGACGTATTAGTCTGATTTTAATTTCTTTCCTCTATCAGAACATCTTGAGGAGTTGGACGCGGATAATAGTTGGAAGTCATGCGGGGTATATCAGCGTATTTTTCCCCGGTTGCTTCCTAACCATACCTCTGAGCTTATTAAGTTCAAAGTAGATTTCATTTCTTATATCTGGAGTAGATTCTATGCTATCAGCAAAGGCATTAGACAAATAAATGGGTTTGATATTTAAACCAGAAAACTTTTTATCAAGTAATTTTTCAAATTCTTCTATGGGAGACAATTTTTTAAATCCCTCAATATCTAGAAGTCTCTAAATACAAGGCCTAGTTATCAAGTCTTCCTTGTTACTTTACGAAGTGGAAGCAATATCAGATGACTTGGGATTAACACTAAGATTTTTTACCATCTCAATCAATTCATCAAGTTTTTCATCAAGAGAAGAAATATGTTTTCCTAGAACTTCCACATAAAGACTCAAATAATTGTTCTGAGCAATCAGTTATTTATTTCTGCAGTAGTTACTTTATCAATTTCATTATCAATGAATTTTTGAAATGCAGAAAAAGTAATACCAGTGTTATTAGGCAATACAAAAGGTGATTTGGAAGGATAAATAGTTTGAAGAATATTACCACTCGCATCTTGATAAGATATTTCCAACACTTTAACATATAATGGAAAATATGCGGTAATAAACCACGGCGCAGAGCACACAATCTAATTATGCAATACACACATCTCATAAAATGCTTGAGAAATATTATTTAGTTCGTCTGGACTATAAGTCTCAAAGAACCAAATTCTAAATGGATTCCATTTTTTATTAAAAAAATATTTTTCAATACAACTCCATGCCTGAGAATCAGGACTAAAATCAATTTGGTGCGGAATCATATTAAACACTGTTAACATCAAACTCCATTTCAGAAGGAGTAGGGTTATCCCTATCAGAGATAAAAAAAATATATATATATTAGCAAATATTACTTAGACAACTAGTATTGACATATAAAAATACTATAAGTTTATCTTTTAAGTGTTGTATGTTAAATTATAAATTTTTTAATATATGTGCAAAATTTCAAGTATTATTATATTAAGTAGTATACATTGTAATATTGTATTTATATATGTGTGTATATTTTCTAAAGTACTATAAAATGTATTGTATATATCTTTCAACTTTCAAATGGTATTTAAGTAGTATATATTCTACATATATGTGTATTTATTTTCTTTAGACTCTAAAGACCAAAGTAGTATATATTTAATGTATACATGTGTATATATTTTCTAATAGTGTATATATATATTATTTCAAGTAGTATATATATATATATATACACACACACACACACACACACACACACACACATATATATATATATTATTCGTATATATGTGTATATATTCTATAGACTTTAAAGTAGTATATGTTTAACGTATACATGTATATATGTTTTCTAAAGTAGTATATATATGGTGTATATATGTTTTATGCATATTATTTCAAGTAGTATATATATTATATTACATGTATATATGTGTATATATTTTCTATAGACTCTAAAGACTAAAGTAGTATATATTTAACGTATACATGTGTATATATTTTCTAAAGTAATATATATAGGGTAAATATGTTGTAAGTATATTATTTGAAGTAGTATATATATTATATTGTACGTATATATGTGTATATATTTGTTGTATAGACTTTAAAGTAGTATAAATTTAACGTATACATGTGTATATGTTTTCTAAAGTAGTATATATATAGTGTATATATGTTGTATGTATATTATTTTAAGTAGTATATATATTATATTATACGTATATATGTGCATATATTTTCTATAGACTCTGAAGTAGCATATATTTAGTGTATACATGTGTATATGTTTTTTAAAGCAGTACACACATATATATATAATGTATATATGTTGTATGCATATTGTTTCAAATAGTATATATATTTTATTGTGCGTATATATTTATATATATTGTATTGTAGTATAATATGTAACATATATATGTTATACGTTTATTGTTTAACATATTTAAAATATATATATTATAGTTATAGGCGTGTATATACAGCATATATTGGAAAAAACATATATTTCAAATTTAATTTTAAAAAAAAAAAATGACTCATTTTGACCGGTTTAGACCTGTCAAAACTGGTTGTACGCTTAATAGGCCGATCATTGGCTAAATTGGAATTTTTTACTATTGGACCCGGACCGAACGGGTCCATTAAAATCTAAATCGGTACTGAACCGACCCAGAACCCGATAACAACAAGTGAGCCGGTGCCGGTTTGAGCCAGACCGGCCCGGTTGTCAGGCATCGTGTAAAGTCAAAAAGGAAACAAGTAGTATTAGTCGTAATGCAAAAATAAATAAATCAAAAGGGACAACACAAGAAACAGACATAAATAAAAAGTTAATAAAGCAACCGAATAAATCATAGGGTTAATTACAACAGTACTCTTTTTTTAAGACTTGCTAGCTTTAATAACATAACTAGCTTTTGTTTTATTTCAAAAGTGGCAGATTTTATAATAAATATAGCAATTACTCTCTCCATTCATCTTAACTTGTCACTAATTTCCTAATTGAATTTCTATTTTTACTTATTATTTTTGACATATCAAGAAAAGTCTAACTTTTTTTTCTATTTTATCCTTAACATTAATTCTTTGTTTCCAAATTAATTTTAAGATACAATGTTAACATCATTTAATAGGGTACTATGGCAAAATAATGTTATTAATTATTTTTGTAATAATTATGTCAACTCAAAATGTGACAAATAAAACCAAATGGGGGAGTATGTTAATCATAAGTCAATCCCACACAATCAGAAATTAGTTTTTACTCCCTCCGTCACTTTATTTGTCATATTTGGACGTAACACGATCATTAAGAAAATAATAATTGACATGATTATTTTATCATATTATGACACTACCCCTATTAGTTGATGTTTACATATTTCATCATGAAAAATGATTTGAAAAAAAAAAGTAATTAATGATAAGGATAAAATAAGAAAAATAATTATCTTATTTTAATTTATTAAAAATAATAAATAAAAATAAAAATCGGTTTTGGGAACAATGGACAAATAAATGTGAGGAGGTGGAGTAAATTTTATTACTTTCATCCGCTTGCTCTCACGTCCTCTCTTCTATTATCTACTTTTTGGGCACGAACGTTACATGTGTTTTTCATACTACTAGGTAGAGACGATCCGTGCTTGTACGGACCCAACGTTAAAAGATTTTGTAAGCTTGCATATACCTGATAAGATAGATAATAGGTATTATATATATAGTTGGAAAACATTTGTTTCCATTGCAGCTGCATAGTCTACATTAAATATGTAGATCCTATACTAAACATTTGCTAAACATTAGATATTTACATCTGATGCTATTTGCAAAGTGCTACGTTTTCGCTACTCTGTAGTATGAGTCAGTGCTTGACAAAAAGTATATATGGAAGATTGGAATCAGAACAAATTTTTAGACGATAAAATAAAGTAATGCAGTGTAGTAATAATTTATGTTGTACCTAATGTTATTCAAAAAACAGGCAGCAGAAGTGTACGACATCAAGATTTGTAGCAATTGAGTAGACAAAAGAGTAGTGCCAATCATATTTCAAAAAAATGATACGTATATCATTGATAACAAAAGAAAAAATTTATACAAAGCGTTATGTTCAGGAATAGATAAATATCTCACATAACAGAAAACTTTCATCTATGGCCATAAAGATTATGTCATTATGTCACCACTTTGATCTTGATGCATGCACTTTGATAAGCATTTTCCTTTATGGCCACCTTTGTCTATATTGACATGGACAGTTGATACAAAGCTCTCTTCTTTAGCTACTTTGGATAGCTACTTTGGATGGGATACTTGAACTTTAAGATATGTGTTGAACTAATTCTTTATTTCCTGTGGTTAGAAGGGGTTTCAAGGAGAAAAAAGTCGGGTCATTTGAATTTTCTTCTATTATGTTGATGACACTAAAGGTGAACAAGGAAGATCTAAAATCATGTAGTTGTGTTGTCTCAAAGGACCTATAATCTCTAGAGTCAATGTTGATCTAACTTAGAATGGACACCATATGATTTTTATTGAAGGAAGATTTTCATAAAGCAGCAGTAAATTGGCGTGTAGTTAAATCATCAATCAATCAAACAATCAAATTAATAACCAAATACACCATAGGAAAAGATGAGTGATCTATTTCTCAGGCGATTATGCAACAAATTGTTACTATCAAGACCCCAAAGCAAAGAAGGAATGTCAAGCTGAATCACTCAACAGGATAAACGAACTAGGAATGGTTAGCTGTATCAATCAAATAGATATAAGAATGAAAATACTTTATTAGTTGATAGTATGCAGCTGTGAAAAATTCAAAAGATACCAGAAAGAAACAAAAACTGTGAAAAACATAAGAGCCATATTGAAGATCAACATATCCATCTTTTTTTCTTTTTACTTGAGTAGTGCCTGCACCTTTCATCCAACACCCCTGTTGGTTGCAGGGTAAGTAATGTCCAAATACTTCATCCTTGTCTCCATTCAATTCTTATTTCTCTCTCAGTATAATTAGCTAATAGTTCTTACATTGTCATTGTACTCTCAATAACTCACCAGCTTTATCCTCGGGCTCTCTATTTATAACTTAGACTGTAACGAAGCTTTCCCTCATATAAATTTTGTTTTACAAACCTACTTAGTAAGTTACTTTAGTCAATCAAGACTGATCACTCATCTTCTTTCTAGTTTCCACTATTTGGAATTAAATGATATGAGTAAAGCTTATAAGTTGCGAATTTACAGATGCCAAAAATACTACAAGCAATTTTCAAATGTTTGAAAATAGAAAGAAGAGGATAAAATGCACAGAAAGCTCTAGTCTGAATGCTTAGATAGAGATTGATTTTATATGATTTATTATATATAAAGGTTCTGATTTGTATATAGGTTTTTTTCTTTTTGAGTTAATTGTTGATAAGTTTAGAGATATTTTGATAGTTCAATGTTTTGAGTCACACTTCTGTTTAAGAGGTTTTAGAGATATCGCTAACCTATCTAACTTTGTGACACTTAATCTTACCGTGGACATGACTCTAGCTAGGAAGAAGTGAAGGATGAAGATTATCCTACAAGGTTAGCAGGTAGCAAAATATTTCAAAATATATGAAGTATTTTTTCCTTAACAGAAAAGAGCTTTGTTCATGAGGAATAAAAAGTGTCAGATATTAGAGGACCAGACTTAAAACTAATACAACAACAATAACATACCCAGAAACCCACTAGTGAGAAAGACTTAAACTAATACAAGGGCAAAAATTTAAACAAATAAAAGACCCAAAATAGTGCTTAAAGAAAGACTTAAACTAATACAAGGGCAAAAATTTAAACAAATAAAAGACCCAAAATAGTGCTTAATAGTTATGATTTGGGCAAGTTATCATAAGAAATCCTCATAAAACCACAACGTTTAGGGTATTACGGAGATCTTGGTTAAAATAGTGTATTATGCATTCTTACTCAACACATCATGTCTATGCCCATGCAAGCATTACAACTAATTTAAAGGTCAAAGTCTACTCTTGCTATATTTATGGGGAACTATTTCATTATGTTAAAGAGCTGAGAAAACTCAACTTTATCAGATATTAGGGCCATGATGTTATGCACGATATAATACACTTGGAAGAAAATTTGAAGGCTACCTCATTGTAATAAATTTACAATTAAAGCTGCCAAAAGTGAGTAAAGCAATATAGTCTTACTCCAAAAACAAACTTCAACACTTTGCACTTTATAGCAAGGGAAATATCTCATGATTAAAAATTAACATAATCCCTAACTTCAACACTCTGCACTTTATAGTAAGGAAAATATCTCATGATTAAAAATTAACATAATCCCTAACTTCAACACTCTGCACTTTATAGTAAGGAAAATATCTCATGATTAAAAATTAACATAATCCC
>JAPEIP010000005.1:36913097-36938489 GCA_026120095.1 Capsicum chinense
CATATTTTAAGTCTTCTAACTCTCACGTCCTATAAATTTGTAAAAACTAAACTACTTAAATTGAGAATCTAAGCTATTGTTAAATCAGTCCTTCAACTCTATTAACTACCACACAATTCTACCTTCTACTTATCCTAAGTACCACAAACCATATAACATTTCCCCACATATTAACGAGGTACCTCGGTTGCTTATCAGGATTTAGATGGAATTTAATGAGTACTTCAAGTCATGGAGAATGAGATGAATCTCAAGTTCCATAAATAAAGATACACCCCGAGATCACACCCGACCATTATTTTTTTTAAGTTCCTCGTAATAATTCATTTCAAACTGAACACAGTAACCAATTGCACACAAGAACTTCAGACATCACCCAATATAAAAATGAAAAAATCAATGCAATAACAATCCACGTAAGGAATACATATAGCATTCTATCGTAACACAACAAAACATTTTAAACACAAGCCTTCCTCAAGTAAACATAACTAGTAAATTACTGGAAGAGTTACGCTTACCACTGTACATACACTAGATGATAATGATCTCAGTTGAGTGGCTATAATCGATATCAAATTGTAGAAAATCAACAACACAAGTAAAGATAATAGAGAAATAAGATATTAGAATTAAAATAAATTGAGATGAGAATAGAAGAAAGAAGGGATAGTTGAATCAATAAACCAAGGTAGAAAAGAACGTGATTCAATTAGAATACATAAACTCAATTTGAATCTACAAATGAGTAAGTTTTGTGAAAATCTAGGTTAAGAAGGTTTAGATCAACAGTGGGATCCACCCATCATTTGTCTCTCTAACACTGTGACAACTATTTATACTTATTGTCTACCTTTTTTTGACTTAGGTTCTCCACCATGTGCCTTAGGTCCACCACCATATTACATAACGAGTATTAGTGTCTATGTTATTTAGGTCTGTCATAAAAAATTATCTAACATTACTGACAAGTAGTGTATTCCACACTAATACAAAAGTTTGATCATTCATAGATTATTATCTTATATATTACTAATACATAATATCTATGTATACATTGGATCCTGTATTAAAATCATACATATTTATGTATTCTCTAGGTTTATAGGATGTTAATTTAATTATTATAGTTATATACTTATGTATCATCATGTTATATAATATATTATATTATATATTATTTTATTTAATACTAAGAAGTTATCTTTGATAATTTACTAATTGAGATAGACTCAATCGAAATTGAAAGGACGAATCAAACCCAATCAAAAGGAAAGAAGGATTAGGATTTCGTTGACGTTTAGCAAAAATTATGGAAAACAAAAACTATATTATATTATATATATATATATATATATAGAGAGAGAGAGAGAGAGATAGATAGATAGATATTATTTATACTTATTCCCTTACACAACTAGACTATTACAAAAATAGTTCAAAAGTGGTTATTTAGGAAATACGCACCAAGGGCCCTTGTTGATTGCCCAATGCCATCTTGATCATTTATGCAATTGCATATTTGTTGCTCCATAGTATCCTCTGAGCTCCAATAAATCATCCATATATAGATGCCCCTTTTAATGTTCCCCATGCTAATGATACTTGTATCACTACAATGTCTACAATATTAAAATACAAGTCTTATGCCTTTGATTGATCTCTACAGGTTAGATTGCTAACATTCAAGTTTTTTGAAAACTATTGACATACCAATTGGGACCAACTAATACTAATTGAGAGGGTTGTGATACCAATTGAACTCAACTCGGGAGGGGCAGTAATTAAGTAGCACGATAGGATAAAGGAAAGTGAAACTGACTTCCTAGATGACTTGTAGCTCCTGATAGATTCAATATGGAAGTCAACACACCAATCTACAGGACTCTACTCAATATTTTCTCTTATATATTGATATCAATAACCTGGACTTTGAAACTGCATTATTTTCACTCATATCATAGTTTGTGCAGGCACTTACCTAACTCTAACCTAGATAAAAGAACCCTTACCGCCCAAGCATTGATTTAATACAATAGATAATTACAATTTTCATTAAAACCAAAACCTTTCTTTTAACTAGTAAATAACTCTCTTTTAGTACATTTGATAAGTAAAAACAATGAAAAAAATAATCAATGGATCCCAGAACCTAATTTAAACCAGTACAAGAGCGTTAGACATGGAATATGGAACTCTAATACACAACATCCATGTATCACTTATATGACTAGAAATATTATAGAATGATCACCATGTCTTCTATAGAAACCCCAACTGACTTGTTGCTATACCCCCAAAAGGAGGTATAATCAGTGTAGCATCCATACAAACACATGTACAGGTGGATATTATTGGTTGACAAGGATTAGAAACATATAACAATAATAACAAATAGGAAGAAATCATTACATTAAGTAGATTTTGGTTACTATTCCCTTTGTATACAATTTTTGACGTGTTACCCTTAGCATCACTATGGACTACCAGTCATTTAACATTTTTTTGTATTTTTATCTTTTGACAATTCATCCTTATTTATAAACCCTAAGACTTTCCCTACCTTATCTTTCTTCCCATTATTTCATGACCCTACTCCTAATGGGTAGCTCGATGGACTTTTCTATTCTAACCTTATGAAGGTACTGAACCGGATAGCCTGACTTCCAATCACTTATAGTTTACAATGTAACTATGTACAAATAATACCCTGACTTTCCACGGATATACAAATTTTTATTATGAACTCAATTTCATTAAGCAGCTTCCACAATCAAATACACCATAATCATCCACATGTAGGCAATTCATAAGGAATAATCAATGCATGTATACATATGTACGTATCACTACATCATTATCTCAACACCATCATTAATATAATTTTATCTTCATCTCACATCTACATATCATCATCTTAAAAAGATCAATATAGCAATATCACCTCACATAATCTCAATATCGTCATTAATATAATCACATCATGAACTCATCATCTTTATGTATCAATATCAATATCATTAATGTAAATATGAATATGGGATGTAGTCAATAATAAATAATGCCCGAAGGCAATTAAGAGCACTTAATTCACATATAAACATATAGTCAAGCAGGTTGGGTTGCTATTGTTAACAATCCTAACAATAACAAGGGTTATTTAAATACTTTATCTTATACTTCTACATGTCTTAAGGGTGTTATAGCAGATACTATAGACTCCTAGGATACCCCAATTGGATAACACCTCCTACTCTTTCTTATCGATGCATGCTCGTACTCTTAAGTCGTTCTTATGCCTTTACCTAACACCATAACCCCATTTCGCCAAGTGTGGACTTACGACTTTTACCTCTTTATTATTTTATTTTTTCTGACATACAACCTATTATCTATTTCCCTTAAATTCTATAGCTTTTATTCATAGACTATTATCCAGTGTTTCACATCTACTTAGGTAAGCTCTTACATTCACTGGACTCCACTAACTCTACAATTGTGATCATGTAACCTATCTTAACCATGTATTTCCCTTCTTTATTTTGTCGGTATTCCTTACATTCATTCTAGTCCAATTAATCATTAACAACCCTTTACTAACTCTGACATTTAAGCAATCAAAGAACTCATCACCATAATACAATAACAATTCAAGTATATGTTTGAACTTAACCAGTTATTATTTTTTTTGTCAATCCATACTTCATGACTGAAGGCTTAAAACATGATAACTCCCTACATTACTACTATAATTTCATTCATCTATCCCAAGTCTAGGATAATAAATCATAACCTACCTCATAGATGAATCATGTTGCTATCGGGAGTGAAAATATGTCCCCCATGCACGTGGCCTCTTTCCATATTAAAATCTCATAACGTATGTCTCAATGTTGCTCTTATGAAGTTTTTCCTTCTAAACCTCATTGATTAGGGTATTAGGGATACTCAGTGTGTTTTTGGAGGAGGGTATAAACTGAGGAGGCTAAATAAAAAAAGAGTTTCAAAGTAAACTTGGGTTTGCTGCCCGAGTACCACTGTAGTTTTAGGAAGTATACCAATCCATTTCTTTTAATATTTTGGTCTAACTATGTTGGCCGCCATTTTCCCCATTAAATAATTTATCTTAGGTTAAGAGAATAGATTTCCTTCATCATAAAATTTTTCTAGGTTGGTTTTTTATGTAATGATATTTTGGCTCGTTACACCAAACATCCTATTAAGTAAATAAAGGCCCATGGATAACGCTGGGTAATTACAACACACAAGAAAATGATCTCAAAACCAGGCAAAGAATATAGCGATACCTAAATAGGCGCTCATCATATCACCTATATAAGATCATGTATCCCATTACCCCCTCTTTACTTGCAATTACTATATAAACACATCAAAAAGAGTTTAAGAAAGTCTCAACTTGTCTTAAAGACCTTCATAGTCAAATTGAAGTCTTTACCTTTTCAATCACCTTCAAAAAAGTTCAATCTAGTCAAATATGAATTCTATATAAGAATAGAAAACTAAGGACACCCATATTGCCCCACTTTAAATTAAAGTTCATAGAGTCAATCCAAAGCCCACAATTTTATTAAAAAATCAATTTACCCATAACTTAAGGATTTCCAAAATGAAATTTCATTGAAAACAAAGTTAAAATCGATCATAAAACCATCAATTTAGAAAACCTTAACTTTACTGGGAAAACACCAAATTTCCATGTTCAAATGTAGTTTAAAATGAGAAAATCATTGACAAATTGCTTTTTTGTCAAAATCTGTTAACCCATCCAACAATAACCTTAAACTCAACAAATCAATGAAAACTCATCACAAATTGATCCTATATTGAAATTCTTATCTCCAAATTTCAAATCTAAAATTTATAAAAAAAAAACCATAAAAATAAGATACATATTCTTGAAAATAAGTAAAATAAAGGTATAATAACACATTCAATAATTATATGAAAAAATGCATTAAGAATTGCCTTAATCAGAGCTCACTAACTCCCAAAATGTCAAAAATACAAAAAAATCAAAATCTGCCTTTGCGATATCCACAATTCTAGATATTTGACTGCATTTGTTATCTTTTTATCTCATTTGCAGCAATGAAATCTAGAAAACCTCTCTTTAATTCTCCCAAAACTGAGGTCTAAGCTTTAAAAATGGGGAAATTGAGTTTATGCTCCAAATATAAAATTTAAAAGTTGTTAGGTCATATTTCTTCTTCGAACATAGGAGACCGATTACAAACATAGATAAAATGGGTTGGGTTCAACGTGAACACGAACATATCTCTTAAAATGTGATGAACCAATGACCCTACTTAACCATTTGATACCCCTTTCTAATTTGAACTGAATGTCGTGAACATGATGAAGGGCCAAACTCACCCCTTTACAAAGCAACCAAGGCATCATGAATGCAAAGCCTTATACCAAATTTAGCTGTAACAGAGGAAAAATAAGGTAAGAGCTCTATGATCTTACCCTAAGAATAAGTTAAAAACCTCACAAAAAATAATCAAACTATGCTACTAGACCAAATTTTGTAATTCAGGTTCAATAGTATTGTAGTTTAACTTTCCAGCTGAGGTCATTTATCAGATGTTGACAAAACTTAACTGTAAGACCCTGCAAAATTTATAAGGTTAGTTCAATCCTTTAAGTTTGTCAAGGGGGCCCGACTTAGAAAATTTTAGCTAAGTTTTCAAACTTAGTTTATTTATTTGGCCTTCAAAAGTTGGCGATCTCATTTTGTGACCTTAACGTCCCTTAAAGGTCCATATTTTTGTTGATTCACGATTAGAGAGGTCGATAGGTGTTCCCAGAAAAGTTTTTAATTTTTCAAAACTCGTTTACACCACGTTTGGTGTCCTAAAACAGTGGACCAATGCAATCTTGGAGCGCCACATCGCCTATCATGTTGGTTAAGATTGTTGTAGGAATTGCCAGTAAAAGTACTGAGGCTTGGCGCGATCATGGCGTGATGCATCGAGTTTCGCATCGATGCCTTCAACGTGCCACGTCGCCAATCACATTGATTCTCAGTTTTCAGTCAGTAAATGTCTACATCCTTAAGGGTAATTAGATTATTTTCTACCAACCTTCATCCCTCATAACACGAAATTCATCCCTCTTTTGGCCAAATACATTCATTATTTCTCTATTCCTCAAGAACAAGAAACCCTAGGTGGATAATTTCAAGTCAAGAATTCAAATTTTCCTTCATCAATCTTTAAGAAATGATCCACTAAGGTATGCCAAGTTTTCATTCATGAATTCCTTTTCATCCATGAAGCTCAAGAATCCTATTTTAAAATCATAAATTATGGCGTTCATATTGTTAGTTGATTATGACCATGTTGATGTTGTTGTATGATTCCTAAGTTGGAATCTTTAATGTGTTTTCATGAATCAATGCTAGCATGTGGGTTGAAATCTATTAAATTGTGTTGATTTATGTAATCATGAAGTATTGATTTAATAATCATGCTTAAGCCTAAAGTTATGCATGCAAGGTGTTTGATAAAATTCCCAAGAGAGCAAGAATAAAGCATTATGACTCATTAGGGCCTAAATAATGAATTTATGCATTACCCTTATGTTCAAAAATAAATACCATGCAATTTTTATGCATTGAAATTGCTTGATGGAATACCCATAAGACTAGAATTGTAAAACCATGATATATATTTGAATGCATTCCTCTACATGTACAATATTATGAATATCAAGTTCTTCATAAACTCCCCAATGGTTGTATTATGAATTGTTAACTATGGTCATGAGTTCAAGAAGTGTCATGTCTTGTCCGTTGTATCCTATCGAGTCCTAGGGTTAGTTGTACTCGACAATTTAGCTGTATGCCTAGAGCCAGTGTCAGTTTTATGAAAATCTCAGTCATGCCATGATTAGTAGTATTCACAGTCAGTTTTAGAACTCAGTAGAATTCAGCCAGTTACATAACTCAGAAAAACTCAGTAATCTCATGAACTCAGTCGGTTAACAGAATTCAAAAATATTTCATCAGTCCACCAAATTTAGTGAATTCGCAGTATAACCAGTTCAGTATCTATTCAGTTGGGAATAGAATACAGCACCGAGTGAACCTAAGGATAAGGGTACACACTGACAATAGAGGGTGTGATCCTTAGAAGTAATCTTTGCATTCTAGAACTATATAGCTAGCATAGGCTGAGACATCAATACTGATAGTTGAGGGTTGATGAGGTGGATTAACGCTGCCAAATGAGGGTCCCACCATTCTCCTTTTGGGAAACTTCCAGATAAGGGTCACTCACAGGGTCCTTACTAGTGGCATTGTATTGACACCCTTCTAATTGGGGTTACAGATTGGACCCCAACTCTATACAGAAAAGGGGCATGTCGGTTAGATAACTACTTCCCACAGTCTCAGTCTTAGTCTCAGTAAAAGAACTCAGATAGTTATTCAAATTTAGGACTGTCAGATACAGTCACTCAGTTCAGTACGGAACTCAGCTAGTTCCATCAGAATTAGGAATGTCAGACACAGTAACCCAGTTAATAGTATATCAGTTATACAAAACACATGTTATCAGTATTCAAACTCAGTAGTCAGTATTATCACGATCTCATTTTTAGTGACGTATTCATGTATGTACTCTCATGTTCATGTTATTTAGTTAGTATTGTTCATGCATACGAACCCCATGCATTCAGCCTACCTCACTTTGCATACCAGTATATTCAGATGTACTGACACATATTATTCTTCTATGCTATGGTATTTTATACCATAGGTTCGGACGCTTACAGTCCTGATCTTACTTAGCTTCAGATTCAGCCAACAGCAGTAGATTTGCAGTTAGTCCTCATCATTCGAGGATAGCATGATTATTTTATTATTTCAGGTTTAGTAGAGGGAGTTAGTTGGGACATGTCCCATGAACTCCACTATTTTCAGATAGTTTAGAGGCTTTCGGACTAGCATGTTCAAACAGTTTATTTCAGTTTTGGGTATTGATATACCGTATTTCCAGATGTTATGTTTTCTTAGATATTTGAACCTTATGACCTTTTAGCCCTTTTATTCCATATTTATATAGTATATTATGTTATGCTCAGTTACAAATATCAGTCATGGGTTAGCTTGTGATCCTTCATGATTACTAGCATCATGTAGCATTTCGGGTATCATATTTGGGGCATAACAAACTTAGTAGCAGAGCATAAGGTTCAACAGTGTCCTAGGATATCTGAAAAGCTGCATCTAGTAGAGTCTTGTGCATAGGTGTGTTGCGTGCCACATTTATGTACAGGAGGATATAAGATATTTTAGGAATAGTTTCCCTTCTTTAGTATTCATGTCATACCAGTGAGCATGATCTAAAATTTAACTTTAGTCTAATCCGTTTCTCCCTTTTTCTCTTATAGAACATGCCTCCCAAAAGAAGAAACGGGAATCAGTCAGCCCGTCCAAGCGGATCCCTTAGACAAACATATTTCTCATGCAGAGTTCAGAGCTACATTCACTACTCTTGCTAATTTAGTTGCTGCCTAGAATGAATGACCAATTGTTATTTTGGCAAACCCACTGGCCAATTCTTCCACAGCCAGGATTTAGGACTTCAACCAAATGAATCCTCCATCCTTCTTTGGGTCTAAGTCAGATGAGGACCCCCAGAAATTCCTTGATCACGTTCAGAAGGTTATAGATATTATAGGGGTTACTGCTAGTGAGAGTGTTGAGCTAGCTATATATTAGTTTTAGTATGTGGCTCACGCATGGTTTAAGCAGTGGAAGGCAGAGAGAGCTATAGATGCAGGGCCTATTGAGTAGGAAAAGTTTGCCACTGTATTTCTAGATAGATTCTTTCCCATAGAGCTGAGGAAAGCTAAGGTGTTAGAATTTATCAACCTCAATTAGGGCAACATGATAGTGAAAGAGTATTTTCTTCAGATTACTCAATTAGCTAGATACGTTCCTCATGTAGTGGCAGGCAGTAGAGCTAAGCTAAGTAAGTTTGTTTCTAGAGTGAATGATAGTGTGGTCTATAAGTGTAAGTTCACGATGTTGATTAGGGAGATGGACATAGCCAGACTTATGATCTATGCTCAATAGATAGAAGAGTAGAAGATTAAAATAAGAAAGAAGCAGAATAAAAGAGCAAGGACAGGGAGTTTCAACTATGCTCAGCCTAAGTTAGAGGGTGGGAATCGTTCTCAGTTCTACCCAAAGTCATCAATTCCAGCTTCTTCCTCAGCCAGTGATCTAGTGCTAAAATTTAGAGATGACAACAGGGATAGGGCATCAGGCCATAAACCTTAAGGTAGTATTAGTAATGCCCACACTAATCCTCTTTGTCATTCTTGTGGTAAGAACCATCGGGGTATTTATAGAGCTGGGAGCGATGTTTGTGTCAGATATGAAAAGACAGGCCATAGGGTTAGAGATTATCCCTAATTAGGCTTTTAGGGTCAGCGTAACCATTTCTTAG
The DNA here is from genome assembly GCA_026120095.1 of Capsicum chinense. Taxonomy (NCBI): domain Eukaryota; kingdom Viridiplantae; phylum Streptophyta; class Magnoliopsida; order Solanales; family Solanaceae; genus Capsicum; species Capsicum chinense. Next base: position 36,922,580 of record JAPEIP010000005.1, read on the forward strand.
CTCAGTCTGGTCGCCCAAACCAGCAGGGTGTCACTTCCAGCGCCACCAGTGGGCAATGCCCAAATAGACTTCATGTTCTTCAGTCCCGACATGATCAAAAAAATTCTCCTGATGTATTTACTGGTACATTACAGATCTTTTATATACATTTTTATGCTTTGCTAGATCCAAGAGTTTATTTATTTTTTATTACTTCTTATATAACAGTTAATTTTGAAGTCTGTCCCAAAATTTTAGTATAGCCCTTTTCAGTCTCTACCCTGATGGGTAAAGCTATCATAGCCCGATGGGTATACAGGAACTGTCCAATTATGGTATCTCAGAAAGTTACATCAGCAGACTTAGCTGAATTAGAGATGACTAATTTTGATGTCATTCTCGGTATGGATTGGCTTAATTCCTGCTATTCCATAGTCGAGTGTAGAAATAGAATTGTCAAGTTTCAATTTCTAAATGAACCTATCTTAGAGTGGAAGGGTAGTACTTTGGCCTTCAAGGGTCATCTTGTTTCCTACCTACGGGCAAGGAAAATGATATCTAAGGGATGTGTCTATCATCTTGTTCGAGTTAAGGACTCTAGTTTCGAAACTCCCAGTCTTGAATTAGTCCCAGTAGTGAATGAATACTCAGATGTCTTTCTCGAAGAGCTTCCAGGAATTTCTCTCGTAAGAGAAATAGACTTTAACATTGATCTTTTTCCAGATACTCAGCCGATATCTATTCTTCCATACAGAATGGCACCAGAAAAACTCAAAAAATTAAAAGAACATTTAAGGGATCACCTAGATAAGGGGTTCATCAAACCCAGTATGTCCTCATAGGGTGCACCGAGCTTATTCGTGCGAAAGAAAGACAGTTCTCTTAGGATGTGCATTGATTACCGTTAGCTTAATAAAGTCATAGTGAAGAACAAGTATCCACTTCCCAGAATTGATGACTTGTTTGACAAACTTTAGGGCACTAGTTACTTCTCTAAGATATACCTCAAATCAGGTTATCATCAGCTCAGAGTCAGAGAATGTGACATTCCAAAAATAGCTTTCTGAACTCGGTATGGTCACTTCAAATTCTTAGTCATGTCCTTTGATCTTAACAATACCCCAGCGGCCTTTATGGACTTTATGAACCGAGTGTTCAAGAAGTACTTGGACATGTTCTTCATATTCTTCATAGATGACATCCTTGTTTACTACCGCAGTGAGCGTGATCATGCAGAACATCTCAAAACAGTGTTGCAGACTTTTAGAAATCATCAGTTGTTTGCCAAATTTAGTAAGTGCAAATTTTGGCTAAGGTCAGTAGGCTTTCTTGGCCATATCATTTCCGGTGATGGCATTAGAGTTGATCCTAAATAGACCAAAGAAGTAAAAAACTAACCTCGTCCTGTCTCTCCATCAGATATCAAGAGTTTCTTAGGTTTGGCTGGCTATTATAGATGGTTTGTTGAGGGATTTTCTTCTATTACATCCCCTATGTCCAGATTGGCTTAAGAAAATTCAAGTTTCAGTGGTCAAATCCTTGTGAGAAGAGTGTTCAGGAGTTGAAGACTCGACTTACCTCAGCTCCAGTTTTGGCTCTTCCAAATGGTTCAAGATCCTTGCGAGAAGAGTTTTCAGGAGTTGAAGACTCGACTTACCTCAGCTCCAGTTTTGGGTCTTCCAAATGGATCAGATGGGTTCGTGGTGTACTGTGATGCATCCAGAGTGGGTTTGGGTTGTGTCCTCATGCATCATGGTAAGGTCATAGCCTACACCTCCAAATAGTTTAAACCTCATTATAAGAATTATCCGACTCATGATCTTGAGTTAGCAGCCGTAGTTTTTTCCTTAAAGATTTGGAGGCATTACTTGTATAGGGTGCACGTAGATGTATTCACAGATCACAAAAGCCTTCAGTATGTATTCTCTCAAAAAGATCAAAATCTTTATCAAAAAAGATGGTTAGAGCACTTGAAAGATTATAACATGAGTGTCCTTTATCATCCGAGCAAGGCCAATGTAATGGTTGATGTTCTCAGTAGACTAACTGTGGGCAGTGTTGCTTATGTTGGGAACAGTAAGAAGAAGTTAGCTCAGGAAGTCCATCAGCTTGCCCGACTAGGTGTTCACTTAGTCGATTCAGCAGAAGGTAGTATATGGGTTAAGTATAGCTCAGAATCATCCCTAGTTTCTGAAGTTAAGGAAAAACAAGATAGAGATTCCAATCTAATCAAGTTGAAAGAGTCAGTCAGAGATCAGAAGGTTGAGGTTTTCTCCCAAGGGGGAGATCGAGTTTTGTATTGTCAGGGTCGTCTCTGTGTGCCAGGTGTAGATGACTTAAGGCAGCGAATTCTTATAGAAGCGTATGGTGCGTGTTACTCGATTTATTCAGGGGCCACTAAGATGTACCGTGATTTACGGGAGATCTATTAGTGAAGTGGGATGAAAAAAATATTGTAGAATTTGTGGCTAAGTTCTCTATATGTCAGCAAGTTAAGATAGAGCATCAGAAGCCTAGTGGGTCCATGCAAGAGTTCAATATTCCCACTTGGAAGTGGGAAGAAGTGAACATGGACTTTGTGATGGGTTTTCCCCGTACTCATCATCAGTATGATTTAGTTTGGTTCATTATAGACAGGATGACCAAATCATCCCATTTCCTTCCAGTCCATACCTCTTATTCAGCCAAGGATAATGCCAAACTCTATATCAGGGAGTTGGTCAGGTTACACGGTGTTCCATTGTCCATTGTTTTAGATAGAGGTACCCAGTTCACCTCTCATTTTTGGAAAGCATTCCTAAAGGGTCTTGGTACCCGAGTTTATCTCAATACAGCCCTCCATCCTCAGATAGATGGTCAAGCAAAAAGGACCATCCAGACTTTAGAAGATATGCTAAGGGAGTGTGCAATTGATTTCAAGGGTAGTTGGGATGACCATATGCCTTTGATTGAATTTGCATACAACAACAGCTATTATTCCAGTATTAAGATGGCTCCATTCGAAGCTCTCTACGGTAGGAGATGCAGATCTCCAATCGGTTGGTTCGAAGTGGGTGAGGCCGTAGTAGTAGTGCCTGAATTGGTATTCGATACCTTAGAAAAGGTCTAGTTGATCAGATAAAGGCTCAAGATAGATCAGAGCCGACAGAAATCATACGCAGATGTTCACAGAAAGGATCTCGAGTTTGAGATTGGTGATTATGTATACCTAAAAATCTCTCCCATGAAAGAAGTGAAGAGGTTTGGAAAGAAGGAAAAGCTCAGTCCCCGATATGTCGGTCCCTTCAAAATCCTCAGTCACTTCCGTAAAGTAGCTTATGAGCTCGAATTTCCTTCAGATCTAGCCTCCGTGCATCTAGCCTTCCACGTCTCCTTGCTTAAGAAGTGCATAGAAGACCCAGCAGTTGTATTATGAATTGTTGACTATGGTCATGTGTTCAAGAAGTGTCATGTCTTGTCTGTTTCATGCTATCGTGTCCTGGGGGTACTTATACCTGACAATTTAGCTGTGTGCCTAGAGCCAGTGTGAGTTTCATGTAAATGTCAGTCATGCCATGATTAGTAGTATTCACAGTCAATTTCAGAACACAGTAGAATTCAGCCAGTTACATGACTCAGGAAAACTCAGTAATCTCATGAACTCAGTCAGTTAACAGAATTCAGAAATATTCCGGTAGTCCACGGAATTCAGTTAACTCAGTTCAGTTAATCTCAATATAATTAGTTCAGTATCTATTCAGTTGGGAGTAGGATACAACACCGAGCGAACCCAAGGATGAGGGCACATACTGACAGTAGAGGGTGTGATACTTAGAAGCAATTCTTGCATTCCAGAACTATGTAGTCAGCATAGGCTGAGACATCAACACTGACAGTTGAGGGTTGATGGGGTAGATTAACACTGCCAGATGAGGGTTCCACCGTTCTCCTTTGGGGACACTGCCAGATGAGGGTCACTCACAGCTTGTCCTTACCAGTGGCGCGGTATTGACACCCTTCCAATTGGGGTTACAGATTGGACCCCAACTCTATACAGAAAAGGGGCATGTCGGTTAGATTACTACTTCCCATAGTCTCAGTCTTAGTCTCAGTGAGAGAACTCAGATAATTCTTCAGATTCAGGACTGTCAGATACAGTTACTCAGTTCAGTACAGAACTCAGCTAGTTCCATCAGAATCAGGATTGTCAGACACAGTATATCAGTTATATGAAACTCATGTTATCAGTAGTCAGTATTATCATGATCTCATTTACAGTTACGTATTCATGTATGTATTCTCACATTCATGTTATTCAATCAGTTAGTATTGTTCATGGATATGAACACCATGCATTCAGCCTACCTCACTTTGCATACCAGTACATTCAGACGTACTGACGCATACTTTTCTTTTGTGCTATTATGTTTTATACCATAGGTTCGGACGCTCACGGTCCCGATCGCACTTAGCTTCAGATTCAGCCAACAGCAGTAGATTTGGAATGAGTCTTCATCATTGCAGGATAGCATGATTATTTCATTATTTCAGTTTTAGTAGACGGAATTAGTTGGGGACATGTCCCATCAACTCCACAGTTTTCAGACAGTTTAGAGGCTTTTAGACTAGCATGTTCAGACAGTTTATTTCAGTTTTGGATATTGATATATCGTATTTCCAGATGTTATGCTTTATCAGATATTTGAACCTTATGGCCTTCCAGCCCTTTTATTCCGAATTTATATAGTATATTATCCAGTGCTCAGTTACAGATATCAGTCATGGATTAGCTTGTCATCCTTCGGGATTGCTTGCACCGTGTAGCTTTCGGGTATCAGATTCGGGACGTTACATCAACCATAGACCATAATTTTCCAACATCTCATCTAAATACTAAAAATAACATCAAAAACCTTAGGACCCAAACTAACTGTACTAATCCAAAATTCATGTTTTGTAGCTAATGAAACTGTCAAAACTCTCATATGATACTGGGATCTTTGAATACTGATGAAAGTGAACTATTCCAACTCTAAAGCCTTTCAAATGATAAACTCATGTAAAGCTCAACCAAACACCTCATAAACTATGCCATCGACTTTCACACACCACAAACACCAATATGCAATTAAGAAAGGGATAAAATGATCAAAAACTCAAAGATCCAAGTTTCACTGTATAGGTCAATACATTATCCACCACTAAAACACACATTCATTCTTGAACGTAAGAGTAAGAAGGTACCAAGACTGTCAAACAATTGCAAGAACCAATTGAAGACGTCATAAATGCACTTCCAAGCAAAGGCATACCAGCAACAGTCAATACCACTTGTTCAACTGATCTAACAAACTCTTCTTTTATCCAAAAATCTTACAACTGCATGGTTAGTATCCAAATCAAAACTTCACAAAATATAATATTTGTGTATTTGAACTATCTTTGAACACAATACACGAGTTTATCAAAACCATAGTTCTAAGCATACCCTATTAATCGAAACCCATCATAGTCACCATAAACAAATAATCTTAGCCAAAAACTAGAGCTAAATCTATATCAATGAAACACCATGACCGTGAAAATCCTTTATTCACACTTCCAAGATAGTAGTACCAAAATCCTTACAGAACACATTGCCACTTTCCACAACACGAGTTTATGACAGTCCTGCTTTCCCAAAGTGAACCTCCACTTGATCCTAGCTAACCTTAAGCACCTTTAGATTTATCCAAGGCTAATAGTGCAAGTTCTAAGCCTAATAGTACTTTTTCATCAATCTGAGGCTACTGAGTCAACAACCGACACCAATTTTGTATCAATCTTCTAATGTAATGCCTCAATTAATCCATGCAAATAATCAAATTCTCATACCAAGCCTTAGAGAAAAATGGAGAAAAATCACGGATAATCCCACAAAACTTTCCATATGCAAAAGCATGTACCCTCTATACCTTACCAACTATATATGCAACCCATCACAAATGCCTATGTAATTTTCATGACGAAGGAGTATTAATCAACCTGAACTCCTCAAAATTCTATAGAATGGCAAGGCCTTTTTCTAACACACATAAGTGACCTGTCATAACATGAACAACTCAACCCAATGCACAAGTTTAAATTACCCGTATATCACTTATTGTCACCCATTGCTTAGGAAAATCACTACAAAGCCCATTTGTTGGTGCCAATTTAAATCATCTTACCTAATGACTGTCTCAACCTCTATTATCATTTCTGAACTCAAATACTGGAATCCACATGAATCCTTAAATTTATAACAACAACCCATACTTGATTTGTTATTTCTGTATACTTAAGAGACTTGTACTAATCATTTTATGCTGCCAGGATTTCGAATTTGTAACTCGTACCTATGACACAACCTTAATACCTTGAACTCTACAATATCGGAGAGTAAAATTCATTCCCGTAAATTGTTCACTTGTCTATACCTTATTTTTTCCCATAACGTAATACTCCATGTTCAAAACCCAAGACCTTGCAACAAAATATCTTATTTTTCCTTTTAACATGTCAAAGTACTATAATCTGTAACTCGCGTGCTTTCTCATGCACAAGTCCTTCTAATTCTCTATAACTGATATGCTCAAATTTTCTTGCCTCAGTTATTCACATCTTAATACAACTCAATACTATAAACATAACCCTGCCACAAAAAAGATGAATTCTATTCCAACCCATGCAGACAATAAAACCATATAACTGGATGCCAAACCACACACACTTTATCACCTCACCAATTATTTTCTCATCGAACTGACCATGCCTATCACTTAAAATTTGAACCATACTAGCTACCCAACTCAAAACCAATTAATCCCAGTGTCTATAGACTTCCTTCTTTAAGAATACTTGAAGTTTATAACCTATTCTATAATACATAGTAATACCACCATAACCTAAAAAATACCCAAGTAACCATATTGTGTAGAAAATAAGCCTAATACCTTAAAGATGAACCACTAGCCTTTCAAATAAAAAAAAAAAAATACTCCATTCTTATTTGCCAAATGTCATACTTCCTTTTTCTAGTAACCTTTAACTTTATAAGTTTGATTTTTTTCAAGCCTATTCGAGTGTTCCATGATACCATGAGCCTTTACATACAAATTAAGCCAGTGCTCGAGTAGAAATAAACCACAAATCTAGGACACCTAAAAGTATTCCCTACCTTACTATAATAATTGCAAATATTTCCATATTAGTCGCATCACAAGTATCAAGAATCACAAAGTCGTCCCACCTAACTTTTTAAGTGGCCCTGGTCACCCCACAAAGTTGATCTTGTCAATGATACACAACTTTAAACCACCAATGTACTAGTTCACTCTGTAAGACAATCAATCAATGTACACACTAATAACACTTTCCCACATGAGTACACCCACTGAAAACTTCCTTTATCTATTGTCACCATCCAATACTGATTAACTTCTCTTGATCTCAATTGATATCGCCAGACCCCACTAATTCTCTTACATGCACTTCACAACATGAGCATATTAATTCCTACTAGTGATCTGCCACTTTACTCTCCCTTATTGATCAATACTAGCCTAAGTGTCCTTAGTAAAACTAGTTGGTCCTTTAAATTAAAAAGCAGTGTATAGCTGCATTATCGAAATAGGTGAAACAACTGATAGCTCCTTAAGTAATCAACCTTTACACTAACTGATATACCTATTCTTATTTATCACTTGTTCTACCTTAGTGGCACCACCGTATGAAAATCCCACTAGATCCCCCATCTTTCCACAATATAACCATCAAGAAGTAGTATTTTCAATGGCGTTTTTTAGGTGAGTCCTGGGATGGGGAATATGAAAATACACGGGTGTAAATTAAATGGTAGATCCATTAGGCGTACAAAATTTAATTTGGGCATAATAGCTTAAGCCCCGAGCGTAAAAAGGTATGTTTCAGGTGTACATAATTTAAAAGTATTTTTTCTATAATTCATGTTTTTTAATTATTGGCGTAATGATATTTACACTTTATTCTATCATATTTTTCTTGTTGTACTGATCTTTTCTAAAATATATAAAGGAAAAAGCACTTCTTATTTAAAACAACACTGCCATATATAATATTTTAGATAATCATGCCTAAAATTAAAAAGGACAGAGATTTCATAGCACTATGCTCATGAGACAACTTTATCTATTTTTTGTCATATCACTACTATTGCCAAGTCTACGGGGCTTCTTTCCCACGAGCCCTCACACTTACAAACAAACTCCTCCAGAAACACTTGTGTAAATCCATTCTATAAGAGAGGAGGTGACACATCTCGCCTACCATTGAAAAGAAGTAAAGTCCACTCCATTAGATCCTACTAATCTTAACCCATGCAACCATTTGTCGCAACTAAACAAGAACCCATAAGCATCAATAGTGTGATACCTAATGAATTACCATCGATCCATCCTCATGAACTCCACAAACCTCCTTTGCCACTCTACAAATATAGTGGTAAAGGTCACTAGATGTGGAGAAATATTTGACAATATCACACCAACGGTAGGAGAATCTGTAGTAGTGACCTGTTATGTTTTTGATGGCTGAAGCCTCAAGGAGTGTGCTAATTGAAAATATAAGCAGTCCCCCTCAAAATAACCTAATACCCTCTACCAAGACATCCTGACCCATTGGAATATCAATAAAACTAGGTGGTATTTATGTTGAACTCAACCCTCTATCCCAACTGAACCATCATTATAAATAACTCCTGACCATAAAGAGGTGACCCTTGCATGACCCCTAGCTGATCCTAATACTTGAGGCCTACCTTTGCCTAGTCTTATGCCCCTGCCACATACCAAAGGTATAGGCTCCAACCCTATCGCCATTGTCGAGCATGTCTTTACCATTTGTAAGATAAAGAAAAAGATATTTAGGGTTATGATAAACTATGATCACATGATAATGAATAAAGAAAGGGATTTTCCTATAGTTTTCTTACCTCTCGAAGATACATAATAGACATATCTGCAGTGATCCATAAGACTCTCTTTGTACTTGTAAGAAAAAGAAACTTGGGTATCTGATACCAACTTGTCATGATCCAAAATTGGGATCGTAATGACACCTATCCTGCCCTCTATGATATGTAAGCCTAAAACTATCCAAACACGAACAAAATTAAAGTTATAGTTGAAGAATATAAACAACAAAATCTTGAGAAAATCTCAAATGGTATAAACAAAGGATCATATAATATGACAACATTCACAGTTTTGGAAGTAATAGTACAAGACTCTAAATCATTAAAAATTATAAAGAAAGGTCCAACATGTCTAAATGTGAAAAAGTACATAAGACGAGGATAAAATAGAGAACTTGGCATATTTGGGGCCAACAACTACTACCTCAGAATCTCCAGAAAAATCACCAACATTATGGTACAGAAAAGAAAAAGAACGGATGAGTACATAACTACTTGTACTCAAAATCATCGTTTATCGATAATTCAAAGCAATAGTAAGAACACCGACACCAACCATCTAATATGACTATAAATATGTACTCAAGAAATCAACCCTAATCTAACATGATAAGCAGTCCATAATAGTCATATGGATATCATATCAAAGTCAAATAGAGCCTCAAGCTAATAAAATCAGACAATAAATACTTAGATTCTCAACCAATAACACCAAAATAAAAAATACACCATATTTGACCTGATTAGAAATAAATGAATGAATGTTATACATATGTTATGTATACACCCTCCGAGTATATCCCTTATAGGTAGGGACTCATGTGAGACTCGCGAATTCCATGTTCTGTGTAGTGTGTACTCTAATTCTTATACACAGACACAGACACACACACATATATATAAGTATTTTACATCAAATGACAAATCATATGTCAATCCAACATTGGCTCAACTTTTGAAATAGGAGAATATTCATCAACTAGTATACTCAACAAGTCATTATACTCTAACAGGTCAATAAAGGCCCCAATTTTTCTATATTTTCCCCAAAACATTATTCAAACCTTTTATTACATGTTGAATACAAACCATCTCAATCAATGAATTATTCTTTTCACACAAAGTCATTACTCTTATATCGACAAATAAAGGAAACAATTAAGATAATTCAAGTTATTAAGTTTTGACACGTCATGTAATATAGGTACCGAATAGGTTCTCATTACATCACCTATATAGGACCCTTATTTTCTTTTACCCCGCTTTACAAGCAACTAATTGATGTCACCTAAATTACACCTCGTACTGAAATATAACATGGTTGTTGATGAAATATAGAATCCAACCATGATTGGAGTTAATCCCACAACAAATATAGTTAGAAGCTAGGTTGATATAGTTATTGTAACTATTAATTGATTATTTTTCAGTTTTAATAGAAAAAGTAGCGATTTACAGATTTTAGTAACAAGTAATAAGTAATAGTTTACTGTTCTTTGTAGTGATCAATAAGAATGGACTAGGATTGTGTTTCCCATTATTTCATTACTCAGTGAGTGTCACACCCCTATTTTTTACCATCATCCCCACTAAGGAGTTGGTTAAAAAGGTTTTTCTAATTAAAGTGACATTTTAAAAGAGATTATTTATTTTACTAATTCATCACTTGAAATTGAGTTGGGATGTTCCAAGTTACCTTATTAAATCTCTAATAAAAAGAAAATGACTCTTTATTATTGTTCTGTGTACTAGAAATTTAGATCAAGAATTCTATTGATAGGGGGAAGGTGTGAGGCACCCCTCGAGTACTGTGATTATGGCACAGTTGCTTTAGTGACTTATACTTGAATCAAATTATTTTCTGGATACATTATATTCGTTTGCCTAGAAATAACTTATATCTCACTTTTTGTTTATTTTAAACTAATTAAAATTGTCCTACTTTTATTAATGTTTAGCTAACCAACAACTATTTTTTAGTTTTTTTTCACAAATTTTAATTTTTTTATTGTGCCTTTTGAGGCATTTATAGATCATTCTCATAGTTTCCAAGTATAAATAAATATCTAAAATATTTTAAGTCTATCCTATCCAATTGAATCGACTTCAAAATGATACGTTAATTTTATTAAAGTGAATCGTTAGTAGTACTGATTTTTCGATTAAAATTCTAACTTCTTTGAGTTATTAACCCCAACTCATTCTATTATAACTTAAATATTCAAATGTAACCTGATTCTATGTGACAAGAGTTATTCTAGGATAATATATTTGATCAAAATAATAAGTAAACAAATTATTCAAGCATAAATATGTGCAAGATAAAAGTAAGAAACAAACAAAATGGATTACTATTTTAGAGATGACCATTCAAAATTTCTTTTTCTCTAAACTCATTTTTACTAATAAAAGTCCAAATGTGATATTTATAAACGAGATTCATGCATCAATTAAGATGTTTTTATATTTGCCTAAGTTTATCATCTCAACTGCTTCATATTATAACAAAACAACATAAATAAGTTGAACACATATAAATTTGAGCGACTTAATTATTTTGGAATCAAGTCATGCATAATTATAATATTAAATTACACAAGAAAAATTAGTTGTAGCTTTTGAGAATATTAATTCACAACAAGAATGTTACCACAATCTATAGGAGCCACAAACTTAAAAACCGCGAACGGAAACCGCAAACTTTGATTTGAATGCTTGTTTTTTCTCTCTCCCTTTTCTAACTTTCTTTTTCCCTTTTTTTCTGTTACTTTCCTTCTTCTTTTGTTCTTTGTTTGTTCTTTCTATTTTTCTCGTTTTTTATCTCTCCTTTCTTACTCTTTGTTTTTTTTTATTTCTTGGGATTGTTTCCACGTGGTAGGAGGGAGTATATTTTTTTGTTTTGAGTTTGTTTTGGTATGCTAAAGAATGTTTTCTCCTTCTCCTTCTTTATGTGTTGTGTGTGTTATATTATTGTGAGGAAGTGCATGTTACGGGTGTTGTGTGTAGGAGTGAGTTGGGGAGGCTGAATGAAAGTGGAATTATGGGAGGAGGTTTGGAGAAGATTTAGTTAAAAGGATACTTTCAACACTTAATTTGAAAAATAGACACCATTTTTTTAATTTAACTTTCTAAGGTTTGGAAGAAAATGGTGGGATATGGGTTAAAGTGTAAAAATAAAAAAAGTTGTTGGCACCCCTTAAGTCTTTTTAAATATTTTTCACACCCCGCTTTTCTATACAAGACCAAAAAAAAAAATCTCTCTCCTCACTCCCACTCACAAAACCATGGACATTTCCCCTTCCTCCTCCCCTAACTTTTATTTTTAATTTTTATCTTCTCTAAAGCTCTAAGATCTTTCATCTTCTATTTTAAATAATTTCTCTTCATCTCCCGAGTAGTTTGTGCTCTATATTGATGGGGGTTACTTTTTTCAGTTTTGGTTTGTGGTGATCAGGTTGATTTTGGAGGGTTTTAAAAAAAAATGGAGGTTGATTTTACTGATTTTTTTTATTTTTAAGTTGTTATTTTCTTTATTGTTGATGGATTATGATTACCCTTGTCGATTTCATGGTGAAATTTTTTTGTAAATTTAATCGGCTAATGTACCAGGAAATTCAGATTTTCTTCAAATTCTTCTTTAATATAATGATGTTTTAGATGCATGTTCTTGCAGGGAATGGTTTCATCATATGTTTTTCTTGTTCTATTAATAGACTGTTCAATTGATTAGGTTAGATTAGGTTATTTCTTTGGTTATTGGATGGAAAAAATTGAAATTTTTTTGAAAAATGAAGCTTGATTTTACTAAAAATCTTTGTTTTTAAGTTGATATTTGATTGTTGATGGATTATGACTGCGCTTTTCGATTGTATGGTGATTTTTTTTTCAAATTTCATCGGTTAGTGTGTTAAAAATCTGGATAATGAGGACAAGTTCATTTATGATCCTAGACTTAATAAATTGTAGTCGTCTTCTTCTTACCTAATTTTCGTATAGTACTTGATATTGTTTTTTCGACGACCATCAAAATTATGCAACGACTTAAATTTTTGGAACAAGCTAAGGAGTGTTCCAAATGAGAAAGGGAGACATTGGTATTGTTGAATCAAAATGAGAAATGGATGAATAATTGAACTTGGAGGAGCTCAAAAAGGTCCCTGTCATTTATATAGTAGGCTACCAAAAAAGTGATAGTTGAAAAAGGTCTAAAGAATGTTTGTCTTCTATAATTGATTATTAAGGTTTACTATAGATCCTATCATTTTATTCCTGAAAGAGTTGTAATTTTGTACAAGGTGGAGTTGGAGCTTCTTAAAATTGATGAAATAAAAATAGATTGAAGAGGTACTAGACTATGCAAATATTTACTATATACTGAAGCCGTTATTGATTTCTACACATGATAGATAGATTATCAACTTTTCAAGAAGTCGATTATTTTCCAACTCATAGGTCTATGATCAACTATCTGAATATATGGACAAGTTAAAATAATGACAAAAAAAGAGAGAGAAATTAGATTAAATAAAATTAAAGTATGATAATTAACACATTTCAAATATTGTAAAATAATTTAGACACATTAAGCATGACACCAAATCACTTTTGAACACGATCAATTTATATTTAAGACATGCTATAGTCGTAAATCGGTGAGATGGGACTAAAAAGGAAAGAAATAAAATAAATAAGCACCATTCAAGCAATGCCAAACAACTAGATATTATCAAATGATCTTAGACGTGTATAATGAGCATAAAGTAGAGTGATGGTTGTGACTTGTGGATGTTCATGGGACAAGTAGTGTTTGAGAACAAGTAGTGCTTCTCAATGTAGACATTTGTTCTGAGTAATTGATTGTTATTATCATTGCTCTTTCTTATACTCATTTGATCTAGTGTTCAATTATTTTGTACTCTCATATGATGATATTTAGTCACTTTTCATTGCTTGAATGATGTTAATTTATTTTATTTTATTTATCTCTTTTTTAGTCTTGTCTTACTTTCTACTAGACTCAATTGGTCGATACATAACTGCTAATTTAGTCTGATATAGATGCATACATTTATATATAATATATGCGCGATATCTTTATAGGTCTAGCATCAATCATCTAATTCTATTGATAAGTAAGACGGGACTAAAATGGAGAGAAATAAATTAAACTAAAATAAAATAAATAAACATCATTCAAGCAATTAAAAGTGACTAAATATCATCATATGAGAGTACAAAATAATTGAACACTCGATCAAATGAGTATAAGGAAGAGTAATGGTAGTAACAACCAATAACTCAGAACAAACGTCTACATTGAGAAGGACTACTTGTTCTCAAACACTACTTGTCCCATGAACACCCACAAGTCACAACCATCACTCTTCTTTATGCTCATTAGACACGTCTAATATCATTTGATGATATCTAGTTGTTTCACATTGCTTGAATGATGCTTATTTATTTTATTTTATTTATTTCTTTCCTTTTAGTCTCATCTCACCGATTTACGGCTATAGCATATCTTAAATATCACTTGATCGTGTTCAAAAGTGATTTGATATCACAATTGATGTATCTAAATTATTTTACAATGTTTGAAAGATGTTAATTATCATACTTTAATTTAATTTTTCTTTTTTTAATCATTATTTTAACTTGTCCATATATTCAGATAGTTGATCATAGACCTATGAGTTGGTGAATAATCGACTTCTCAAAAAGTTGATAATCTATCTATCATGTGTAGAAATCAACAACGATGTCATTATATAATAAATTATTTGCATAGTCTAATATTTATTCAATCTTTTCTTACTTAAAATTACATAAACATTCTTGTCCTTGAATATTTGTCCTACATAAAAATCAGTGTCATCCGAGAAAGAGTGGCTTCCATATGGTCCGGAATGCCCCTCCTCATCTTGTTCATACGCCTCTTCTTTAAATTCTTTATAATTATCCCATTCATGACCACTTATGCACTCATATTTTAGTGACCTATCATTCACTGTCCCTAATGAACGTTGAATAGATTTTCTCCCTCTCATTCATCAAGTAACTAATAACCACATCTCTTGGATCACAACTTAATTCACCATTCTCCATTACGCATTTAGTCAAATTGGCATATGAACCATTGTGACGAAGGGAAATGAACATTGTCTTTTTAGATGTGGTTTTCCAAACTCAATATTTAGAAGTCTCCTCTCATTCACCATAAAATACACCACCAACAACCACGTATTCTATAATAGACATGATATATCTTGATGATAGTACTTAATAGACCAAAATAGTAGTTTATGAGCCAAGACTTAATAGATAGTAGTCGTCTTCTTCTTACCTGTTTCCCGTACAGTACCTGATCTCACATTTTTCAATGACCACCAGAATAATTCAATGGATTACAGCATAGAAACAACCTAAAAAGTGTTAGAATATTGCTATTGAGCCTAGAATCAATTTCAAAATGTGGCGCTGATTTTCAAGCTTTTTGTATGAAAATAGATGAAAATGTGGGGCTAAAAATATGAGAAAATGGCTTTGAACAATGGAGGTAATGTCACTGCCAGAAAAATTGATGCAAAATGACCAAAAAATGATTGGAAAATTATGGGAAATCGACGAAATAGTGGTTGGTAGTGGATCTTGATTGAGAAGCTTGAGTTTTTTAAATTAAATATCCAATATTTATATTTTTGGACATGGACTAAAGTGTAGTTTTTAAAAAATAGGGTCTGAAATGGAAGTGGAACTAAAGTGCACATTTTTAAACTTGAGTGCAAGGATTAGCATTTTTTTTATGGACCCATTAAGGTGTCTATTTTCCCAATTTTTCAATACTTTTGTCTAAATGTCAAAATAAGCTCTCAATGTGTCCTTTTAACAAACCCACCCAAAGGTTTGGGTATTTTAGGATTTGATCTTACCCTATTTTTTTTAAATATGTATTGAAGATCTGATTTTATCCTCCTTTTT
>JAPEIP010000005.1:36939070-36950234 GCA_026120095.1 Capsicum chinense
ATGCTAATAAACTATTTAAAAAATTATAAGACTAGTAAAAACTATGTTAGACTAACACAACCACAAAATTAACTAGCTTATTTATTAAAACCTAAATTAAAAGAAACTATATATTTTTGAAAGTTTTCTTTTCTTTTAAAAAAAAACACAACTTGTCTAAAATGTGACTCTATTTTTTTGTACTTCTCAAATATTATAAAAACAAGCTTAGTAAAAATAAGATAAAATTAAAATATCTAATTTAGACCTAAAAATATATTTAAATACTAAATTTGGTCAAAAATTAGGTATATACAGAATTCCCCTCTTTACTGAAAAACATGGAGAGTTTTCAAGCAAAAGAGTGAACACGACTGATTTTTGACCAAATAATTCATTCAAAAATAGAAAAATAAATAATAGAAAAGAGGTATGATCGAGCCCAGGTTTTGAGCAGCCTACATATCTCGTGTTATGAGAGAATCAGATCACGTGTAGTTTAAGTGAGTGTAGGAATGAAAGGATGAGTTAGAGAGTCGAGTAAGGTCCTGTCAAGTTTTCGGTCGGTGGCTCCTTGTATTACATCAAAGAAAAAAATAATACTAGAAAGGAAAATACAAGATCCTATCTATTCTACTTGTCTTGATTTTGTTGCTTTAGATCTTTGTTTTGGACATTCAGTTATCAAGTCACTTTCTACTGGTGGGTACCTCAATCTCAAAATTCAATCTTGAAGTTAGGATTTGAGACTTGAACTTGAAACTTGGATTGAGTCGTTGGCGCTCCTCCAAAGGACAATTCATAGAATATTCTTATATGCTAGTTCTCTCAATCAGAAGCTATAAAGATGACTTTTGAGATGTTGGGCCGCTACATATACAAAGATGACTCTAACTATCTTAGAGATTGAACATTCTTCACTACTCTAACTAGAGATTGGACTTCATTCTTGGAACTCAAGTCTGTTCTTTGCAGAAACACCTACAAGCTATTAGATAAAATGAAACAAAGATGAAAAAAAAATTTACCCTAGTTTGCACTAGAAAAATTTTATAAGTTATTAGAAAATCTATAAACTAATTACTTAAATAAAAAAAATATGAAAATGCTAGAAATCTAAGCTAGGTACGAAAATAAAATAAGATTCATGTTCTCGATAATGCAACAAAAGGATGTTATTCCTTATGAATGCATGAAAAAGATTAAAATGCTAGAAATCTAAGTTATGTATGAAAATAAAATATGAATGTTATACCTTGTGAATGCATGAAAAAGAATTATAATCCTTGCTTCTTAAATGCAATTAGTGGATGTTGTTTCCTATAAAGGCTTGAAAAAGAAAAATAGGAATTGTATTTCTTAAAATACAACAGGGAATAGCATACCTTGTGAAGACATAAATAAGAAAATAAATAAGATTTTATTATCTAAAATGGAAACTAGGGAATGTTGCATCCTATGAAGACTTGAGCTAGAAAATTAGGGTATTTTATTCTCTAAAATGAAAACTAGGGATATCGTACCCTATGAAAATCTAAATAAGTAAACATGGGATATTTTATTTTATAAAATGGGAACTAGGAAATATCGTACCCTATGAAGACTTAAAAAAGAAAATGTAGGATATTTCATTTTCTAAAATAGCAACTAGATAATGTCGTACCCTATGAAGAGTTAAAGAAGAAAATAGGGGGGTTATCTTCCCTAAAATGACAACTAGGGGATGTCGTATCCTATGAGGACTTAAAGAAGAAAAGAAACAGGGGTTTTATCCTTGAAATGATGACTAGGGGATATCATACCCTATGAAGGTTTAAAAAAAAATTAGGATATTTTCTTCCCCAAAATAGAAACTAGGGGATGTCGTACCCTATGAAAACTTAAATAAGAAAAATAGAATAATTTTATTTCCTAAAATGATAACTAGAAAATATCGTACCCTATGAAGACTTAAAGATAGGAGAATTTGTTTTCAAAATTGATAACTAGGAAATGTCGTACCCTATGATGAATTAAATATAAGATAATTTATTTCCTAAAATTACAACTAGAAAATGTCGTACCCTATGAAGACTTAAAGATAGGCGAGTTTGTTTCCTAAAATGACAACTAGGGGATGTTGTACCCTATGAAGACTTAAAAGATGAAAATACGAGAGTTTGTTTCCTAAAATGACAACTAGAATATATCGTACCATACGAAGACACAAAGATAGGAAAGTTTGTTTCCTAAAATTATAACTAGGGAATGTCACACCCTATGAAGACATAAGATAGGAGGGTTTGTTTCCTAAAATAGAAACTAGGGAATGTTGCATCCTATGAAGACATAAATATAGGAGGGTTTGTTTCCTAATATGACAATTTGAGAATGGCATCCCCTATGAAGAAATAAAGAAGAAAATATATAGTTTTGTTCCCTAAAATGGCAACTAGGAGATGTCGTACCCTATGAAGTCTTATATAAGAAAATAGGAGATTTTATTTTCTAAGCGAGAACTAGGGGATGTTGTACCCTATGAAGACTTAAAATAAGAAAATAGGAGAGTTTATTTCCTATAATGGTAACTAGGGAATGTCATTCCCTATGAAGACTTAAAGAAGAAAAATAAGATATTTCTGACCTAATACAAAATGCAACTAAGGAGTGTTGTACCCTATGAAGATTTAAAAAGAAAGATGATAATTTTTTATAGAAACTGACAACTAGTGGATGTTGTATCCTATGAGGACTTCAGGAAGAAAAAAAATAGGATTTTGTTTCGAAAAATGACAACTAGAGGATGTTATACTTTATGAATAGAAGTTATTCCCTCCATCCTATTTTATGTTTCATCATTTTCTTTTTTGTTCGTCCATAAAAGAATGTTATTTTTCTTTATTTGGTAACTATCTAGAGACACAATTTCACTTTTATCCTTATTGATCCCACTTATAAGGTCCCACTTAACTAAAAATAGTAGTAATACATTTTTGAATAACGGATAGTTTGGTAAAAATCATCAAGTCTTTTCTTATTTTTTAAACTTTGTGCCCGGTCAAACTACGACCCATAAAATGGAACAGAGGGAGTATAAACTTTTTTTTGAAAAAAATTGCCCCAATTTTGAATGTGAGGGACTTTGAAATTCCTTTTGACTTTTTTTTTAAAATGCCCTGTATTATACCTTTTAGATATATAAAAACTTTTATTCAGCGAGACCAATCTCTATTGTAGGACTACCTACGTATCTTGTAGAGCAAGAATCAGGTCTGATGTAGTTCACAAAAACATAATTCTTTTTTTATTTACTCTTTCTTTCACTAAAAAAGGAGGTGCTTTGTAAAGGACATCAAAAAAAAAGAAAATAAAATTGATTTTATTTTACTTCAATTGGTACTAATAATTAGTATTATATGATCACCTCTAATTATGTTTGGACAAAAATTGAGGTCAACTTAGAAGTAATCCCTATAGTTTCAAATGGTATCTAAAATATACTTAAGTTTCGATAATGTTTGTTTATATTTCCTCAATCAAGGGTATAAAATTATACTTATCCTCGTGTTTAAAGTGCCCTTACCACAAATAAAGTCCTAATCCACTCACAATAGAAGTATTTTAATATCAGGACATTCTAAAAGCCACTCATACTTAGAAAGATATTTAATGCATGCATTGAGATACCACAAGTTTGGCTGGCATGTAAGCATCCATTAATATGAGAACATTCAAAATGGAATCAAGTAGGACTTATCATTAGCTTATAGTATAGGTTTAGGGATGGGTAGTATATACTTTTGAGATAAAATAACTATTCCCTCCTTATACATTGCCTTTGCTCTCAATATTTTGTGTTTTTGCAAATGATCTTCATTTGATTTGCTGCTTCCTCTCATCATTTTTTGTCTTTTTTCTTTTCCTTCAAATTTAATTTTTGGACTATCTTTTTCTTCTTTTGGAGTTTTTTAAACACCTTGTTGGAAGTTTTTCTTTCTTTTTTTGGGTAGACATATCATTTTTTCTATAGCTTTGTTTGAACATTTGCAAATCCAACTTTATCTTTGTCACTTGACTTATCTCTTTAGTAGTGCACTCAAGGAGATGGGGCCATAATAGGAATTGTAAATTTATGCACTTACAATTATATAGGCGAAACACTATGGGTTTTCGCCCTTGGAAATTTCCTGATCTTTGAGTTCACTAGTCTTGTAATGACCCATTATATGAGTCTTATGGTATGGGTATGGGTCAAATATCCCAACTTATGAGGTTTACAGTGATTGGTGGTTGGGTTTCTGTGGTGGGTATGATTTGGTGGTACAGGTCGAATGGTCTGTTGATGGATCATTAGGTTGATTCTATACTTAATATGAAAATTAGTAACGAGACTTGTTTCTAAGTACGAGTGGCTTACTAAGAGCCATGCGATTAGGATACGAGTGGTATATTCTAATTGTATGTTGTTTAATATCAACCCCTTTGTTTTTTGTCTTGGGTACAATTGGACGATATGAGTCATATGGTTTGTTCATGAGTTGAAGCAATAAAGTTGTATGGTAGACAGTGTGTAGGTATCCAACCTTCTATTCTAGTTATGATTGGATGGTACCAGTCGTATATTATGGTGATGAGTTGGGGGGTCAACTCTCACCCACCTGCGGTGATTTTAAAGTTTTTAGTTAGGGTATTCTGGACATTTTCCCTCTAAAATCCTTTGCTCCTATGACATAAAACATCTTTTAGGACTTTATTAACCTATTATTCTAAATTAAACACTCTTAAAAATCTCTTTAAATCTTTCTCAAACTCTTGGTTTAAGAAAAGGCTAGGGTTTCTACAAGTCAATCAATTAGGGGCTTTCAATGGTGAATCTCTCCATCTTCATTGGTTTCTAAGGCATTTTAATCTTTTCTCATTGTTAGTTCAACTAAAAGCATGTTTTAATGAATGTTTTTATGGTATTATTTTAGTTTTGAAAGAGATATTGGGGTTTTTTATTGTTTAGGGTTAGATAATATTTTCTCATATTTTACTTATGGTTTTTTATGTTATAATTATGATTTTAACATGTGGTTGTTGGTAATGGTCAAATGATACTTGGTTTTGGTTTTGAAAAGTATATGCCCTCAACATGTTTTTTAAAATGCCAATGAGAATGAATTTGTCATGTAGTTTGACTATTCTTGAAACTTTTGCATTGTATAATATGGTAATGGAACTTAAATTGGTTTGATTGGTTTTAAATGGATTGTAAAGGCCTTGGTGGCCATTGTATTGGTTTAATTGGAAACTTTGGATTCAAATTGGTTTAATGGCTTTGGTATGGCATAAATAGATAGACTTGTAATCTCTAATTATGGTATGATGATACCAATGGTTAATGCCTAATTAAAAAAACTTGTTGGTAATGGTTAGTTATGTGTGTATGGTTTTAATATGGGCTTAAAGAGGGTCGTGTTAGGAAAGTCGTATAAGGCAAAGGTCTCGGGGGGACCAAAATTGAAAACTCATATTTGCTAATGTGAGGTTTAGTCTTGATGACCATATCAATAATATCACACTTATCTTTTTGGAAATGTACTAGTTATCTTAGATTTTTCTTGGTTGATGTAGCTAACACATACTGAGGCTCATTCAGTAGGGGAAGCTGAACCTATATAGCCCATGGTTGGTTTTAGGATGGCAGAGCTACACAACCTAGGTTAAGGTTTTAAATGCATGCTAAACCTAGTTCCCTTTCTCGGCATGGCATATATGTATATATGTATGTGATTGCATATGGTTATTTACTTTGGTTTTGAATAATAAAATTATTTTATTCTTATTCCTGAGTACATGCTAGCGTTCACTCTATTAACCATCTTTAGGAATTGTATCCCCACGCGATGCAGAAATCGATCATTCTACTACTCCTACTCAATGACTTGGATTTGGGGACAGCTTTGTGTCATACTGAAGTGGTGAGATTCATACTCTGGAAGACTCCATTTCATGCTATGAACTTCTTTGTATTATTTTTGTTTCTTGGACTTCAGTTTTGGCTATGGTTAAGGGCATCTCCTGATCGGATGTTCTTTTATTTAGTTAGAGGCTTTGTGAGACTACTATGGTCATGGGTGGTGTCGATATTGGTGTCAGCCTTGGTATTGGTATTGGCATTAGGGTTGACACCGGTTAAATATTTTATTGAGGTTGTTATATTATGGTTATAGACTTTAATTAATGTCTTTGAATTATTATTGTTTTATCTTGTTTTTAATTCAAAATTCATCTGACATAGGGTATAGGGAAGTTATGTTTGGATATTGGAAGGTGGTCTCCAGACCCAATTGGACATAAGAATCCCAACATAACTAGGTCCTACTTTGGGTTATGTCAAATTGGTATCGGAGCCCTAGGTTCATGGTCAATTGGAAGTGCATAAAGTCGTGCCGAGTAGAGTCTCTTTTAAGGATATGTAGTGCGCTACACTCATAAGGGAGAGGCTATAAGGAATTTATGAATGTCTCTCTTTGTTGTGTTTTGTTTTTAAAATGTAAAGTCTAAGGTCCTAAAATCTTCTCTAATTTCTGTTTGTTTGCTATTCAGATCATGCCTCCTCAAAGATCTGAAGCTCATAAAAACTTCTCTGTCCTACCTGAGGACAATGTTGATGGGACCCATTCTACTTATGGGGTCCATACTCAGTCTTGGGGTTAGTTCCTTATTGCCCTCCTAGAGTTCCACTAGTTCCTCTAGTCCTTCTCGAGCTCTTCAGGCTGATGTGATGAATATTGAGTTTTATCATTCTACCGATATGTTGGCATAATTGCTAGCTTCTCAGGATAAGTGTGGTACTTCTGTTGCTTCATGTTCTGAGGCCTCAAGGGTTGGCCAGTTCATGAGGTTGAATCCTCCAACCTTTACTGGTGTTAAGGTAGAGGAAGATCCTCAAGGGTTTCTAGATGATATAGAAAAGATCTTCCTTGTTATGTATACCACAAATGTAAAAGGTGTAGAGTTCTCTATCTGCCAACTAAAAGATGTGGCATACTAGTGGTGTGAAAAATTATATCAGTCAAGGGGTGAGATGTTGATTCGGCCCTATAGGAGGATTTTTCTAATGCTTTTCTAGACCGTTTCTTTCCGCATGAGTTGAGGAAAGTAAAGGTGAAAGAGTTTGTTAATCAGAGGCAAGGTAAGATGTCAGTCAAAGAGTATGCCTTAAAGTTTCACTAATTTTCTCGGTATCCTTCGAAGTAGTTTCTAGCATTAGGGATAGAATGAGAAAGTTTTCTTATGGGTTGTCAATAGACTTGATATTGGAGTGTAATGCTATCTTGTTGATCAAGGACATGGATATTTCCAGGTTCTTTGTGTAAATGCATCGGGTAGAGAAAGAGAAGAAAAAGCAGGCTGAGATAATAGAGAGGTACAGCAAGAAGTGTAAATTTTCTGAGTAGGGTGGTGTTTAATAGCAGAGTGGTAGGGATGGTGGAATATGGCCCAAGAATAAGTGGAGTAATTCTAGGTCTTACTCGACGGCTAGTGCTCCTACCTAAAGTTGTCTGGTGGCAGGTATTTCTAAGAAAGCGATAACTATAGGGCACAAGGTGCCCAATCTAAGGCTTATAGGGCCTAATCAACTCCATAATATCCTCCATGTTGGTTTTATAGTAGATTTTATTAGAGTTACTATGAAGAAGTAAGGGATAAGTGCTTCAGTTATGGTCAGCCAGGGCATATAATTAAGAATTATCTAGTGGCCAAGGTTGCTTCGGGGGAAAACAAGGTTCCAGTTTCCTCTTATCAGCTTTGGCACCAAAGGGTGCACCATCTAGTTCCTGCACTGGTCAAAACTGTCTCTATTCTCTCACTACTCGCTAGGATTTTAAGACATCGCCTGATATTATGACCGGTATGTTGAAACTCTTTTCTCGTAATGTGTACTGTTTACTTAATTCGAGGTCCACTTTCTCTTTTAAACCCTTTTTCTGTTTCTACCCCAGTAGGTGACTCTATGGTGGATAAAAGTGTCTACAGAGGTTGTGTGTGCCTATGGGTGGTCGAGAGACTTTAGTGGATCTATTTGAATTAGATATGGGTAATTTTGATGTCATAATAGGGATAGATTGGTTGCACTCATGATATGCTTCTCTAGATTGTTAGACCTATAAGGTTGTCTTTAAATTCCCTAATGAGCCAGTTATTGAATAGTAGGGTGGTTCACTAACTCCTAAGGGGAAGTTCATATCGTATCTTAGATCTTGAAGATTAATCTCTAAGGGGTGTCTCTATCATTTGGTTTGGGTTAAAGATTTTAACTCGGAGAATCTTTCTTTGCATTCTGTCCTAGTATGAATGAATTTCCAGAGGTCTTCCCTGATGACCTTCCTAGTGTTCCTCCTAATAGGGAGATTGAGTTTGGTATAGATCTTAATTTGGACACTTGTCCAATTTCTATTCACCATATAGAATAGCCCCAGTTGAGTTGAAGGAACTAACGGAGCAACTCAAGGATCTTTTAGACAAGGGTTTTGTAAGACTCCACAAAATTTCTAGTTAAGCTTGTCAAAGGGTCCCAAACTTAGAATATTTAGCTAACTATTCCGACTTAGTTATATTTTTAGCCTTTGGAAGTTGGCGCTCTTACTTCGCGACATTAACGTCTTTTAAATATCTATATTTGAGTTAATTCATGATCAGGAAGGTCAATAGGTAAACCCAGACAAGTTTAGGATTTTTTGAACTTCATTTAAAGCTCCTTTGAAATCCCAAAATAGTTAACCAATGCGATCTTGGCGCATTGCATCAAGTATTGTGTTGGTTAATATTTTTCCCAACTACCAGCGTCAAATTCCAGTGAGTCAATGGTGCGATGCGTTGGATATCATATAGATGCCATCGATGCGCCGCGTCGACCTGCGTATCGGCAACCCAGTTTTTTAGTTATTTAAAAGCCGCATCTCATGGGGTTATTGGGTCTTTTTTCCATGCCCTTCAGCCCCCATAACACGAAGTTTATCCCCTTTAGAGGCATAATACAATCATTATTCATAAAATCCTCAAAAACAAAACCCTAGGGCTATCAATCCAAGAGATTTCACCATCAATCTTTCCAAATTCAAGCAATAAGGTATGTAAAGTGTTCATCCAAGGGCCCCTTTCACCCTTGGAGTTTAAGAAACTTCTTTTAAAAACATAAGTTGTGATTTCCATGTTGTAGGTTTTAATGTAATTATGTTGATGTTGTGGTATGCATTTCAAATTGAAATCTTTAATGTATTTCTTGATATTATGGTGGCATGTAAGTTGAAATTTTGATTCTCTTAGGTAGAAACCCCTGAATTATGAATTAATATGGTAGTCATGATGTATTAGCATTGTTGTTCATGCCCAACTATAAATCTATGCCTTGTAAGTGTTTGATGGAATGTTTATGAGATTAGTTTAATGAAATTATGACATGTTAGCATGCATTCCTATTTATGTGCAAGTTCACAACTTTCAAGTGCTTGATGAAATTCTTCATAAATTGTATTGTGGGTTGTAGACTATTTTCAAGTATTCAAGAATCATTATGTCTTATTATCTTCATGCTATCGAGTCCTGGAGGTATTTAATACTTGATAAATTAGTTGTGTTCCTAGAGCCAGTGTCAGTTATAGAATCCATCTCAGTCATGTCACGATTAGTAGTACTCTCAACCAGTCTCAGAATTCAGGAAAAACTCAGTAGTATTTAGTTCAGGCCTCAGTAAACTCAGTCAATCAACAGAATTCAGTAGTATTCCGGCAGTCAACGGAACTCAGTAAACTCAGTCCAGTTCAGTCAAGCATACTCAGTTCAGTGTCTATTCAATTGGGAGTAGGATTTAGCATCGAGTGAACCCAAGGATGAGGACTCACCTGCTGGTAGAGGGTGTGATCCTTTAAAGCAATCCTTGTGTTCCAGAAATACATAGCCATCATAGGATGAGACATCAAACCTATTAGATGAGGGTTGATGAGGTGGCTTAACCTATGAGTTGAGGGTCCCACCATTCTCATTAGAGTACCTGACAGATAAGGGTAACTCCTAGCTTGTCCTTACCCATGGCACTATATTGATACCCTTCCAACTGGGGTTACAGATTGGACCCCAAATCAGTTAAAAAGGGGTATGTCAGTTAGATGATTACTTCCCACAGTCTCAGTCTTAGTCATCAGTAAAGAACTCAAATAGTTCTACAAATTTCAGGACTGTCAAATACAGTCATTCAGCTCAGTATGGAACTCAGCTAGTTCCATCAGAGTCAGAACTATCAGAAATAGTCACTCAGTAATAGTATATCAGTTATTAGTAATCTATGTTACCAGTAAACTCAGTATTCAATATTATTATGACTTCAATTACAGCTCTTGTATTCATACATGTATTTCTCACTCAGCCATGTTCATGTTATTAAGTCAGTAATAGTTCATGCATGTGAACCCTTGCATTCAGCCTACCTCGCTTTGCATTAAAGTACATTCACACATACTGACAAATACTTTTCTCTTGTGCTATGGTGTTTTATACCATAGGTTTGGACACTCAAGTTCCCAATCACGCGTAGATAGATTCAGATTCAGCCAACAGTAGTAGACTAACAGTGAGTCCTCATTATTCGAGGATATTCTTTTATTTCATTATCTCATTACATTCAGTATTTCAGTAGATTGAGTTATTTGGGGGATTATCCCATCAACTTCACAATTCAAATAGTTCAGCTAGAGGCTTTTCAGACTAGATGTTCAGACAGTTGTTCAGTTTTGGTATTGAGATACCTTTCTTAGTTTTATTTTAGTTATTTGAACCTTATGGAATTTCAGCCTATTATTCTGCATTATAATATATTATTACTCAGTTATTACAATAGGTACTAGTCATAGGTTAGCTGATGGTCCTTCAAAATTATGAGGACCATGTAGTATTCGGGGTATAGACTCGAGGCATTACAAACTTGGTATCAGAGTCTAAGGTCCAACAGTGTCCTAGGAAGTCTGAAAGCCATACTTAGTAGAGTCTTGTGCATAGATGTATAGTGCTCCATAATTATGGACAGGAGGCTACGAGATATTTTAGGAGCAGTTTCCCCTATTTCAGTATTCATATCATGTGAGTGAGCATGATCTCCAGATAAACTCTCTTTTAATCCAAGTTTCTCTTCCATCTATAAAAAAATGCGTCCAAAGAGGACTCA
>JAPEIP010000005.1:36950334-36960881 GCA_026120095.1 Capsicum chinense
CCATCAGAGTCAGAACTATCAGAAATAGTCACTCAGTAATAGTATATCAGTTATTAGTAATCTATGTTACCAGTAAACTCAGTATTCAATATTATTATGACTTCAATTACAGCTCTTGTATTCATACATGTATTTCTCACTCAGCCATGTTCATGTTATTAAGTCAGTAATAGTTCATGCATGTGAACCCTTGCATTCAGCCTACCTCGCTTTGCATTAAAGTACATTCACACATACTGACAAATACTTTTCTCTTGTGCTATGGTGTTTTATACCATAGGTTTGGACACTCAAGTTCCCAATCACGCGTAGATAGATTCAGATTCAGCCAACAGTAGTAGACTAACAGTGAGTCCTCATTATTCGAGGATATTCTTTTATTTCATTATCTCATTACATTCAGTATTTCAGTAGATTGAGTTATTTGGGGGATTATCCCATCAACTTCACAATTCAAATAGTTCAGCTAGAGGCTTTTCAGACTAGATGTTCAGACAGTTGTTCAGTTTTGGTATTGAGATACCTTTCTTAGTTTTATTTTAGTTATTTGAACCTTATGGAATTTCAGCCTATTATTCTGCATTATAATATATTATTACTCAGTTATTACAATAGGTACTAGTCATAGGTTAGCTGATGGTCCTTCAAAATTATGAGGACCATGTAGTATTCGGGGTATAGACTCGAGGCATTACAAACTTGGTATCAGAGTCTAAGGTCCAACAGTGTCCTAGGAAGTCTGAAAGCCATACTTAGTAGAGTCTTGTGCATAGATGTATAGTGCTCCATAATTATGGACAGGAGGCTACGAGATATTTTAGGAGCAGTTTCCCCTATTTCAGTATTCATATCATGTGAGTGAGCATGATCTCCAGATAAACTCTCTTTTAATCCAAGTTTCTCTTCCATCTATAAAAAAATGCGTCCAAAGAGGACTCAGGGAAGAGGAACGGGAGATCAGTCAGCCTCTCATCCCGATTGGCCAAATCCTTGGGTGAGCATGTCTCCTATGCTAAGTTCACAGCAGCTTTTACCACCCTAACTCATTTAGTTGCTGCTCAAAATGAATGTACAGCTGTCTTCCGGCTAACCCAGTGGCCAATACTGCAGCAGCCAGGATTTGGGACTTTACCCAACTAAACCCTCTGTCTTTAACAGGGTCTAAGTCAGATAAGGACCCTTAGGAATTCCTTGATCAAGTGTAGAAAGTTACAGATATTATGGGGGTGATAGCTAATGAGAGTATTGAGTTAGCTACATATCAGTTACAGGATGTGGCTCACATGTGGTTCAAATAGTGAAAAGCAAAGAGGGCAGTAGATAAAGGGCCCATAGAGTGGAAGGAGTTTGCCACTACATTTCTAGATAGATTCTTTCCCCTAGAGCTAAGAGAAGCTAAGGTGTTTGAGTTTATTAATCTGAATCAGGGCAATATGACAGTGAAAGAGTACTCTCTCAAGTTTACTCAATTAGCTAGATATGCTCCTCATGTAGTGGCAGATAGCAGATTCTAAATAAGCAAGTTTGTTACTGGAGTGAATGATAGTATGGTTAAAGAGTGTAGTACCACAATGTTGATTAGTGAGATGGACTTGGCTAGGCTGATAATCCATGCTCAACAGATAGAGGAGCAGAATAAAAAGGAGAGAGAAAAGAAGAATTAGAGAGCTTGAATGGGTAGCTTCTACTTTACTTACCCTAAGTTAGACGGTGGGAACCGTTCTTAGTTCTGCTCAAAATCTTTAGTTCTAGATCCATCCTCGGCCAGTGCTCTGGTGTCGAAATTTAGAGATGGCAATAGAGATAGGGCATCAGGCCTAAACCTCAAGGTAGTGTAAGTAGTTCCCGAACCAATCCTCTTTGTTAGACTTGCGGCAAGAACCATCAGGGTGCCTGTAGGGCTGGCAATGATATTTTTTTTGGATATGGCAAGCCAGGCCACAGAGTCAGAGATTATCCTCATTTAGGTTTTCAGGGTCCGCATAACCATCCTCCAGCTCAGTCCTATTGCCCAAATCAGTAGGGTGCCACATCCAGTGCCACCAGTGGGCAACACCCAAATAGACTCTATGATCTTCAATCCCGATAGAATTAGAAAAATTCTTCTGATGTAATCACTGGTACGTTACAGATCTTTCATATACATGTTTATGCTTTGCTATATCCAGAAGCTTACTGATCTTTTGTTACTCCTTATATAGCAGTTGATTTTAGAGTTAGTCTCAAAATTCTAGTAGAGCCTTTCTAAGTCTCTACCCCAGTAGGTAAATCTATCATAGCCCAGCGGGTATACAAGAACTGTCCAATTATGATATCTCAAAAAGTCACTTCAGCA
Organism: Capsicum chinense; assembly: GCA_026120095.1. Taxonomy (NCBI): domain Eukaryota; kingdom Viridiplantae; phylum Streptophyta; class Magnoliopsida; order Solanales; family Solanaceae; genus Capsicum; species Capsicum chinense. The sequence goes on from JAPEIP010000005.1 coordinate 36,952,670, forward strand.
GACTTAGTCAAATTAGAGATGACCGATTTTGATGTCATTCTCAGCATGGATTGGCTTTATTCCTGCTATGCCTCAGTCAATTGTAGAAATAGAATTGTCCATTTCTAGTTTCCATATAAACCTATCCTAGAGTGGATAGGTAGTACTTCAGCCTTCAAGGGTCATCTTATTTCCTACCTAAGGGCAAGAAAAATGATATCTAAAGGATGCGTCTATTATCTTGTGTGAGTTAGAGACTCTAGTTCAGAAACTCCCAGTCTTGAGTCAGTTCCAGTGTTGAATGAATATTCAGATGTATTTCCAGAAGATCTTCTCGAAGTTCCTCTTAAAAGGGAAATTAACTTCAGAATAGACCTTCTTCCGGACACTCAGCCCATATCTATTCTGCCATACAGAATGGCACCTGTAGAAATTAGAGAATTAAAAGAATATTTGAAGGATCTCTTAGACAAGGGATTCATCAGACCCCATGTGTCCCCATGGGGTGCACCAGTTTTATTCGTGCATAAGAAATACGGTTCTCTCAGAATGTGCATAAACTATTATCAACTCAATAAGGTCATAGTCAAGAACAAGTATCCCCTTCCCAAAATCAATGACTTGTTTGACCAACTTCAGCGAACTAGTTACTTCTCTAAGATAGACCTCAGATCAGGCTATCATCAGCTCAGAGTCAGAGAATGTGACATCCCAAAAATAGCTTTCAAAACTCGATATGTTCACTTTGAATTCTTAGTCATGTCCTTTGGTTTTACCGATGCCCCAACATCCTTCATGGACTTGATGAACCATATGTTTAAGAAATACTTGGACATATTCATCATAGTATCAATAGATGACATTCTAGTTTACTCCCGTAGTGAGCATAATCATGCAGACCATCTCAGAATAATATTACAGACTCTCAAAAATCATCAGTTGTTTTCTAAATTCAGTAAGTGTTAATTTTGTCTAAGGTGAGTAGCATTCCTTGGTCATATCATCTCTGGTGATGGAATTAAGGTTGATCCCCAAAATACCAAAGCAGTGAGAAACTGGACCAGACCCATCTCTCCATCAGATATCAGGAGTTTCTTCTATTTAGCTAGCTATTACAAGTATTTTATTAAGGGATTTTTGTCTATTACATCCCCTATGTCCAGATTAACTCAGAAGAAGGTCAAATTCCAGTGGTCAGAATCCTGTGAGAAGATTTTTTAGGAGTTAAAGACTCAAATCACAACAGCTCCTATTTTGACCCTACCAGATGGTTCCGATAGCTTTGTTATGTATTGTGACACCTGCAGAGTGATATTCAGTTGTGTCCTCATGCAGGAAGGTAATTTTATATTCTATGCCTTTAGACAGCTTAAGCCTAATGAGAAGAACTACCCTACTCAAGATCTTGAGTTAGCATATGTAGTCTTTGCCTTAAAGATTTAGAGGCATTACTTGTATGGTATGCACGTTAATGTGTTTACTAATCATAAGAGCCTGCAGTATCTATTCTCTCAGAGAGACCTCAACCTCCATCAGATAAGGTGATTAGAGTGGTTAAAAGACTACGACATGAGTGCCTTTATAACCCAGACAAGGCCAATGTAGTGGTTGATTCTCTCAGTAGACTATCAATAGGTAGTGTTGCTCATGTTGACGATAGTAAGAAGAAGTTATTTCAGGACGTTCGTTAGCTGGCGCAACTAGGTGTCCACTTAGTCGATTTAGCATAAGGTAATGTATAGGTTTAGAATAGTTCAAAATCATACCTATTTTTCGAAGTAAAGGAAAAATAGGATAGAGATCCCAAGTTAGTCAAAATAAAAGAGTCAGTAAGAGAACAAAAGGTGGGGGTATTCTTCCAAGGGGGAGATCGTGATTTTCATTATTAGGGTCATCTATGTGTGCCAACTGTGGATGACTTGAGGTAGCAAATTCTTGCAGAGATGCATGGTGTGCGTTACTCTATTCATCCAGGGCTACTAAGATGTACCGCAATTTATGGGAGATTTATTGGTGGAGTGGGATAAAGAGAGGCATTGCAGAATTTGTAGTTAAGTGATCAATATGTCAGCATGTTAAGATAGAGCATCAGAAGCCAAGTGGGTCCATGCAGGAATTCAGTATCCCTACTTTGAAGTAGGAAGAAGTGAACATAAACTTTGTGACAGCTTTTCCTCGTACTCATCATCAGCATGATTCAGTTTGGGTCATTATATACAGGGTGACCAAATCAGCTTATTTCCTTCCAGTCCATACCTCATATTCAACCAAGGATTATGCCAAACTCTATATCAGAGTGTTGGTCAGATTACACAGTGTTCTATTATCCATTGTCTCAGATAGAGGTACCCAGTTCACCTCTCATTTTTGAAAGGCATTCTAAAAGGGTTTTGGTACCCGAGTTTATATTAGTACAGCCTTTCATCCACAAATAGATGGTAGAGCAGAAAAGATTATTCAGACTTTGGAAGATATGCTGCGAGCATGTGCTATAGATTTTAAAGGTAGTTGGGACAACTGTTTGCCTTTGATTGAGTTCACATACAACAACAGCTATCATTCCAGCATTCAGATGGCTCCGTTTAAAGCTCTCTATGGTAGGAGATGCAGATCTTCAATTGCTTGGTTTGAAGTAGGTGAGTCTGCAGTTGTAGGGCCTGACCTATTATTTGATACCTTAGAAAAAGTTTAGTTGATAAGGGAAAGGCTTAAGACAGCTCAGAGTTGACAGAAGTCGTAAGCAGATGTGCATAGAAAGGATCTCGAGTTTGAGATTTGTGATTATGTGTATTTGAAAATCTCTCCCATAAAGGGAGTGAAGAGGTTCGAAAAGAAGGGAAAGCTTATTCCCTGATATGTTGGTCCCTTCAAAGTTCTCAGTCATTTCTACAAAGAAGCTTATAAGCTCGAATTGCCTTTTGATCTAGCTTCAGTCCATCCAGTGTTTCATGTCTCCTTGATAAAGAAGTGCATAGGTGACCCAATAGTTGTAGTCCCTAAAGAAGGCATAGATATTCAGAAAAACCTCTCTTTCGAAGAGATTCTAGTCAAAATCCTTAACTATCAGACTCGCAGAAGTCCCTCTAGTCAAAGTTCCTTGGCGAAATCAATCCGCTGAGGGAGTTACTTAGGAAGCAGAAGAAGACATGGGGACCAAGTATCCTCAACTCTTCTCCGTAAACTCAGACTCATCCTAAGGTAATAGTTTTCCCCAAGCTTATTCAGTTTTATGTTTAGATTTTAGTTACAAATTTGGTATTAAATGCCATTGCATATTCAGTCATATGTTCATGAGTCAATTTAGTTATGTATCCTTGCATCAGATATGCATGTTCAGTATGAGAAACTCAGATTATTAGAAATCCTAGTCATGTACTCATGAATCAATCAGTTATGTACTAATGCATCAGATATGCATATTCAGTGTGGTAATTCAGTATATCAGTAATATCAATCCTATAGTCATGTCCCAGATGTCCATGTCCAGTGAGTAGATTCATCCTACTAGTACTCTCAGTTCAGTCCGTTCCATTCCAGGATGAATATTTCTAAGGGGAAGATATTGTAAGATCCCACAAAATTTCTAGCTTAATTCAATCCTTTAAGCTTGTCAAGGGGTCCCAAACTTAGAATATTTAGCTAAGTATTCCGACTTAGTTATATTTTTAGCCTTCGAAAATTAGCGCTCTTACTTTGCAACATTAATGTCCTTTAAATATCTATATTTGCGTTAATTCATGATCAAGAAGGTCAATAGGTAAACTCGAACAAGTTTTTGATTTTTCAAACTTCGTTTGAAGCTCCTTTGGAATCCCAAAATAGTGAACCAATGCGACCTTGGCGCGTCGCATCGACTATCATGTTGGTTAATATTGTTTCCAGCTACCAGTGTCAAATTCTAGTGAGTCGACGCTAACATGGCGCGACGCGTTGGATATCTCTTCGATGGTATCGACGCGCTGTATCAACCTGCGCGTCGGTAATCTTATTTTTCAGTCATTTAAAAAACGCATCTCAAGGGGTAATAGGGTATTTTTCCCACGCCCTTCATCCCCCATAACATAAAGTTTATCCTCTTTAGAGGCATAATACAATCATTATTCATAAAATCATCAAGAACAAAATCCTAGGGCTATCAAGCCAAGTGTCAAATTCAAGAGATTTCACCATCAATTTTTCAAAATTCAAGCAATAAGGTATGTAAAGTGTTCATCGTAGGGTCCTTTCCACCCTTGGAGTTCAAGAAACTTCTTTTAAAAACATAAGTTATGATATCCTTGTTTTGGGTTTGAATGTAATCATGCTGATGTTGTGGTAAGCATTTTAAGTTGAAATCTTTAATGTATTTCTTCATATTATGGTGGCATGTAAGTTGAATTGTGATTCTCTTAGGTAGAAACCCCTAAATTATGAATTAATATGGTAGTCATGATGTATTAGTATTGTTGTTCATGGCCAAGTATAAAGCTATGCCTTGTAAGTGTTTGATGGAATGTTTATATGATTAGTTTAATGAAATTATGACATGTTAGCATAAAATTTCTATTTATGTGCAAGTTCATGACTTTTAAGTGCTTGATGAAATGCCTCATAAATTGTATTGTGAGATGTTGACTATTGTCAAATATTTAAGAATTGTCATGTCTTATTAAATTCATGCTATTGAGTCCTGGCAGTATTCAATACCTGATAAATTAGTTGTGTTCCTAGAGCCAATTTCAGTTACAGAATTCATCTCAGTCTTGTCACGATCAGTAGTACTCTCAGCCAGTCTCAGAATTTAGGAAAAACTCAGTAGTATTTGGTTCAGGCATCAGTAAACTCAGTCAGTTAATAGAATTCAGTAGTATTTTGTCAGTCAACAAAAATCAGTAAACTCAGTCCAGTTTAGTCCAGTATACTCAATTCAGTGTCTATGCAGTTGGGAGTAGGATTTAGCACCGAATGAACCCAAGGATGAGGACTCACCTGCCAGTAGAGAGTGTGATCCTTAGAAGCAGTCCTTGTGTTCCAAAACTATGTAGCCAGCGTAAGTTGAGACATCAAACCTTCTAGATGAGAGTTGATGAGGTAGATTAAACTTTGATTTGAGGGTCCCATAGTTCTCATTATTATACCTGACAGATGAGCGTAACTCTCAACATGTCCATACCCGTGGCACGATATTGACACCTTTCTAACTGGGGTTACAGGTTGGACCCTAAATCAATTAAAAAGAGGCATATTGGTTAGATGATTACTTCCCACAGGCTCAGTCTCAGTCATCAGTAAAGAACTCAAATAGTTCTACAGATTTTAGAACTGTCGGATACAGTCATTCAGCTCAGTACGGAACTCAGCTAGTTCCATTTGAGTCAGTATTGTCAGAAATAGTCACTCAGTAATAGTATATCAGTTATCAGTAATCCATGTTACTAGTAAACTCAGTATTCAGTATTATTATGACTTCAGTTATAGCTTTTGTATTCATGCCTGCATTTCTAACTTAGCCATGTTCATGTTATTTAGTCAGTTATGTTCATGCATGTGAACCCTTGCATTCAGCCTACCTCACTTTGCATACCAGTATATTCACACATACTGACGCATACTTTTCTCTTATGCTATGGTGTTTTATACGATAGGTTTGAAAACTCAAGTTCCCAATCATGCATAGATAGATTCAGATTCAGCCAGCAGCAGTAGACTAAAAGAGAGTCCTCATCATTTGAGGATACTCTTTTATTTTACTATTTCATTACATTCAACATTTCAGTAGATGGAGTTAGTTGGGGTATTGTCCCATCAACTCCATAGTTCAGACAGTTTAGCTAGAGGTTTTTCAGATAAGATATTTAGACAGTTGTTCAGACTAGATACCTTATCTTACTTTTATTTTAGTTATTTGAACCTTATGGAATTTCATCCCATTATTCTGTATTATAACGTATTATTACTCAGTTATTGCAGCAGTTACCAGTCATGGGATAGCTCATGGTCCTTTGAGATTAGAGCACCGTGTAGCATTCGGGATACAGACTTGGGACTTTACAAACTTGGTATCAGAGCCTAAGTTCAACAGTGTCCAAGAAAGTCTGAAAGCCCCACCTAGTAGAGTCTTATACATAGGTTTGTAGCACGCCACACTTATGGATAGGAAGCTACAAGCTGTTTTAGGAATATTTTACCTATTTTTTGTATTCATATCATGTGAGTGAGCATCAGCTCTAGATAAACTCTATTTTTATTCTAAGTTTCTTTTCCATCTACAGAAAATACCTCCAAAAAGGTCTCAGGGAAGAGGAACGAGAGATCAGTCAGCCCAATTAGCCAAATCCTTTGGGTGAGCATGTCTCCTATACTGAGTTTAGAGCATCTTTCACCACCTTAGCTCATTTAGTTGCTTCTTAGAATGAACATCCAGATATTGTTATAGACAACCAAGTGGCCAATACTACAGCAACCGAGATTCGAGACTTGACCCAAATGAACCTTTCATTTTTTATAGGGTCTAAGTCAGATGTGGACACTCAGGAATTCCTTGATCAGGTGTAGAAGGTTATAGATATTATGGGGGTGAAAGCTAGTAAGAGTAATGAGTTAGTTTCATACCAGTTGCAGGATGTGGTTCACACTTAGTTCAAACAGTGGAAATTAAAGAGGGCAGTAGATGCAGGGCCCACAGAGTGTGAGGAGTTTACCACTACTTTTCTAGATAGATTCTTTCCCCTAGAGCTGAAAGAAGCTAAGGTATTAGAGTTTATTAATCTGAAGTAGTCTCTCAAGTTTACTCAATTAGTTAGATATGCACCTCATGTGGTGGCAGATAGCAGATCCTGAATGAGCAAGTTTGAGTTTGGAGTAAATGATAGTGTGGTGAAAGAGCAGGATTGCAATATTGATCAGTGACATGGACTTAGATAGGATGATAATCTATGATTAGTAGATAGAGGATCAGAAGAAAAAAAAAGAAAAAAAATAGAAAAAGAGAGCTATAACAGGTAGCTTTCACTTTGCTCAGCCTTAGTTAGAGAGTGGGAACCTTTCTCAATTTTGCTTGAAATATTTAGTTCCAGCTCCAACCTCAACCAGTGCTCCCGTGCTAAAATTTAGAGATGGAAATAGAGATAGGGCATCAGGCCTTAAACCTCATGCCAGTGTAATCAGTGCCCAAACCAATCTTCTTTGTTAGACTTACAGCAAGAACTATCAGGGTGTCTGTAGGGCTTGCAGTGATGTGTGTTTTGGATGTGGCAAGTCAGGCCACAGAGTCAGAGATTGTCCTCAGACAAGTTTACATGGTCAGTGTAATCGTCCTCTTGCTCAGTCCGATCACCCAAACCAGCAGGGTGCCGTATCCAGTACCATCAGTGGGCAGTGCCTAAACAGACTCTATGCTCTTCAATCCTATCAGGATTAAGAAAATTCTCCTGATGTGGTCACTGGTATGTTACAGATCTTTCAAATACATGTTTATTCTTTGCAAGATCCAGGAGCTTCCTAGTCTTTTATTAATCATTATATAGCACTTAATTTTGGAGTTAGTCCCAAAATTCTAGCAAAACCTTTCCCAGTCTCTACCCTAGTGGGTAAATCTATCATAGGTCGATGGGTATACAGGAACTATCTAGTAATGATATCTTAGAAAGTCACTTCAGCAGACTTAGAAAAATTAGAGATGACCGATTTTGATGTCATTCTCGACATTGATTGGCTTCATTCCTACTGTGCCTCAGTCAACTATAGAAACAAAATTGTCCAGTTCCAATTTCCTAATATACCTATCCTAGAATTGAGAGTTAGTACTTCAGCCTTTAAGGGTCAGCTTGTTTCCTACCTAAGGGCAAAAAAAATGATATCTAAGAGATTCGTCTATCATCTTGTACGAGTTAGAGACCCTTGTTTAGAAAATCCCAGTCTTGAGTCAATTCCAGTGGTGAATGAATATTCAGATGCATTTCTAGAAGATCATCCCGGGAGTTCCTCCTTAAAGGGAAATTAACTTCGGAATAGACCTTCTTACGAATACTCAGCCCATATCTATTCCGCTATACAGAGTGGCATTTAGCAAACTCAGAGAATTAAAAGAACAGTTGAAGGATCTCTTAGAAAAGGGATTCATCAGACCCAGTGTGTCCCCGTGGGGTGCACCAATTTTATTTATGCGTAAGAAAGATGGTTCTCTCAAAATATACTTAGACTATCGTCAGCTCAACAAGGTCACAGTCAAGAACAAGTATCCTCTTCCCAGTAT
>JAPEIP010000005.1:36960981-36981466 GCA_026120095.1 Capsicum chinense
CTAGAAGATCATCCCGGGAGTTCCTCCTTAAAGGGAAATTAACTTCGGAATAGACCTTCTTACGAATACTCAGCCCATATCTATTCCGCTATACAGAGTGGCATTTAGCAAACTCAGAGAATTAAAAGAACAGTTGAAGGATCTCTTAGAAAAGGGATTCATCAGACCCAGTGTGTCCCCGTGGGGTGCACCAATTTTATTTATGCGTAAGAAAGATGGTTCTCTCAAAATATACTTAGACTATCGTCAGCTCAACAAGGTCACAGTCAAGAACAAGTATCCTCTTCCCAGTATCGATGACTTATTTGACCAACTTCTGGGAGCCAGTTACTTCTCTAAGAAAGACCTCAGATCAGGCTATCATCATCTAAGATTCAAGAAGCGACATCCCAAAAATAGCTTTCAGAACTCGGTATGGTCACTTCTAATTCTTAGTCATGTCCTTTGGTCTTACCAATGCCCCAGTAGCCATCATGGACTTGATAAATCGTGTGTTAGAGCAGTACTTGGACATGTTCATTATTGACTTCATAGATGACATTCTCATTTACTCCTGTAGTGAGTATGATCATGCATACCATCTTAGAATAATATTACAAACTCTAGGAAATCATCAGTTATTCGCCAAATTCAGTAAGTATGAATTTTGGTTAAGTTCAGTAGCATTCCTTGCTTATATCATCTCCGGTGATGGCATTAGAGTTGAACCCTAAAAGACTAAAGCAGTGAGAAACTAGCCCAAACCCATATCTTCATTAGATATCAGGAGTTTTTTGGGTTTGTCTAGCTATTACAGGCGGTTTATTAAGAGATTTTCATCTATTACATCCCCTATGTCCAGATTGACTAAATAAAGTCAAATTCCAGTGGTCAGAATGCTTTGAGAAAAGTTTTTAGGAGTTGAAGACTCTACTTATAACAGCTCACGTTTTTACCCTACCAGATGGTTCTGATGGCTTTGTTGTGTATTATAACACCTCCAGAGTCAGATTGGGTTGTGTCCTCATACAGAGAGGAAAGGTTATAGCCTATGCCTCTAGACAAATTAAGCCCCATAAGAATAACTACCATACTCATGATCTTAAGTTAGCAGCTATAGTCTTTGCCTGAAAGATTTGGAGGCATTACTTTTATGGTGTGCACATTGATATGTTCACTGATCATAAGAGCCTACAGTATGTATTATCTTAGAAAGACCTCAGCCTGCGTCAGAGAAAGTAGTTAGAGTTGTTGAAAGACTGTGACATGAGTGTCTTTTATAACCTGGGTAAGGCCAATGTAGTGGTTGTTGCTCTTAGTAGAGTGTCTATGGGTAGTGTTGCTCGTGTTGAGGATACCAAGAAGAAGTTATTTTAGGAAGTTCATCGACTTGCCCGACTAAGTGTCCGCTTAGTCGATTCAGCAGATGGTAATGTGTGGGTTCAGAATAGTTTAGAATTATCTCTAGTTTCAGAAGTAAAGAAAAAATTGGATACAGATCCCAGTTTAGTCAAGTTGAAACAGTCAGTCACAGATCAAAAGCTGGAGGTTTTCTCCCAAGGGTGAGATGGTATTTTGCATTGTCAGGGTCGTCTTTGTTTGCCAGGTGTGGATGACTTGAGGCAGAAAATTCTTTCAGAGGCGCATGGAGCACGTAACTCTATTCATCCAGGGGCCACTAAGATGTACTGCAATTTTCGGGAGATCTATTTGTAGAGTGGGATAAAGAGAGACATTACAGAATTTATGGCTAAGTGATCAACATTTTAGTAGGTTAAGATTAAGCATCAGAAGCCAAATGGGTCCATGCAGGAGTTCAGTATCCCTACTTGGAAGTAGGAAGCAGTAAATATGGACTTTGTGATAGATTTGCCTTATACTCATCGTTAGCACGATTCAATTTGGGTTATTGTAGACAGGGTGACTAAATCAGCCCGCTTCCTTCCACTCCATACCTCATATTCAACCGAGGATTTTGCCAAACTCTATATTAGAGGATAGTCATATTACACGGTGTTCCGTTGTCCATTGTTTATGATAGAGGTACCCAGTTCACCTCTTATTTTTAAAAGGCATTCCAAAAGGGTCTTGGTACCCGATTTTATCTTAGTACAACCTTTCATCCCAGACAGACGGTCAAATAGAAAGGACCATTCAGACTTTGGAAGATATGCTGCGAGTATGTGCGATAGATTTTAGCGGTAGTTGGGATGACCATTTGCCTTTGATTAAGTTTGCATACAATAACAGCTATCATTCCAGCATTCAGATGGCTTCGTTTGAAACTCTCTATGGTAGGAGATACAGATCTCCAATCGCTTGGTTCGAAGTGGGTTAGGCCGCAGTTGTAGGGCCTGACCTTGTATTTGATACCTTAGAAAAAGTTTAGTTGATCAGAGAAAGGCTTAAGAGAGCTCAGAGCCAATAGAAATCATATGCAGATGTGTATAGAAAGGATCTCAAGTTCGAGATTGGAGATTATGTGTGTTTAAAAATCTCTCGCATGAAGGGAGTGAAGAGGTTCAGCAAGAAGGGAAAGCTCCGTCCCCGATATGTCAGTTCCTTTAAAGTTCTCAGTCGTTTCGGCAAAGTAGCCTATAAGCTCGAATTGCCTTTGAATCTAGCTTTATTCCATCGAGCATTTCATGTCTCCTTGCTAAAGAAGTTGTAGTCCCTATAGAGGGCATACATATTGAGAACAACCTCTCCTTCGAAGAGATTCTAGTCAAAATCCTTAACTATCAGACTCGATGATTGAGGAACGAAAAAGTCCCTCTAATTAAAGTTCATTAGCGGAATTAGTCCATTGAGGGGCTACTTGGGAAGAAGAAGTAGACAAGCATACCAAGTATCTTTACCTCTTCTCCGCAAACTTGGACTCAACCTAAGGTAATAGTTTTTTCTAAGCGTATTTAGTTTCATATTCAGATTTCAGTCACAAACTTGGTATCAAATACCATTGTATGTTCAGTCAAATGTTCATGTGTCAGTTCAGTCGTGTATCCATGTATCAGATATGCATGTTGAGTATTTTAAACTCAGCTTGTCAAAAATTCCACTCATGTACTCATGAATCAGCTCAATTATGAACTCATGCATCAGGTATTCATGTTCGGTGTGGTAATTTAGTATATCAGTAATATCAGTCCTATAGTCATGTCCCAGATGTCCATGTCAGATTCAGCCTTCTAGTACTCTCAGTTTAGTCCATCCCATTCGAGGATGAATGTTCCCAAGGAGGAGATATTGTAAGACCCCAAAAATTTTCTAGCTTAATTCAGTCCTTTAAATTTGTCAAGGAGTCCCAGACTTAGAATATTTAGCTAAGAATTTTGACTTAGTTATATTTTTAGCCTTCAGAAGTTGGCGCTCTTACTTCGCAATCTTAATGTCCTTTAAATGTCTATATTTGAGTTAATTTATGATCAGGAAGGTCAATAGGTGAACCCGAACAAGTTCCAGATTTTTTGGATTTCGTTTGATGCTCCTTTGGAATCCTAAAATTGTGAACCAACTTGATCTTGGTGCGTCGCATCGACTATCGCATTTGTTAATATTTTTCCAAGCTACCAGCGTCAAATTCCAGTGAGTCGATTCTAACTTAGCACGATGCGTTGGATATCACATCGATGGCATCGATGCACCACATCGACCTGCGCGTTGGTAACCCAATTTTTTAGTTATTTAAAAGCTGTATCCCAAGGGGTAATTGGGTCTTTTTCCCATGCCCTTCAGCCCCTATAACTCAAAGTTTAGCCCCTTTATAGGCATAATACAATCATTATTCATAAAATCCTTAATAATAAAACCCTAGGGCTATCAATCCAACAATCAAATCCAAGAGATTTCACCATCAGTCTCTCCAAATTCAAGCAATAAGGTATGTAAAGTGTTCATCAAAGGGTCCCTTCCACCCTTGGAGTTCAAGAAACTTCTTTTAAAAACATAAGTTATGATGTCCTTGTTCTGGGTTTGAATGTAATCATACTGATGTTGTGGTAAGCATTTCAAGTTGAAATATTTAATGTATTTCTTGATATTATGGTGTCATGTAAGTTGAATTTTGATTCTCTTAGGTAGAAACCCCTAAATTATGAATTAATATGGTAGTCATGATGTATTAGCATTGTTGTTCATGCCCAAGTATAAAGCTATGCCTTGTAAGTGTTTGATGGAATGTTCATATGATTAGTTTAATGAAATAATGACATGTTAGCATGAAATTCCTATTTATATGCAAGTTCACGACTTTCAAGTGCTTGATGAAATACCTCATCAATTGTATTGTGAGTTGTTGACTATTGTTAAGTATTCAAGAATTGACATGCTTTATTAAATTCATGTTATCGAGTCATGGCGGTATTCAATACCCGATAAATTAGCTATGTGCCTAGAGACAATGTCAGTTATAGAGTCCATCTCAGTCATGTCACGATCAGTAGTACTCTCAGCCAGTCTCAGAATTCTAAAAAAACTCAGTAGTATTTAATTTAGGCCTCAATAAACTCAGTCAGCCAACAGAATTCAGTAGTATTTTGTCAGTCAACGAAACTCAGTAAACTCAGTCCAGTTCAGTCCAACATACTCAGTTCAGTGTCTATTCAGTTGGGAGTAGGATTCAGCACCTAGTGAACCCAAGGATGAGGGCTCACCTACCAGTGGAGGGTGTGATCCTTAGAAGCAATCCTTGTGTTCCAAAACTACATAGCCATCGTAGGTTGAGACATTAAACTTACCAGATGAGGGTCGATAATGTGTCTTAACCTATGAGTTGAGGGTCCCACCATTCTCATTAGAGTACCTAACAGATGAGGGTAACTCTTAGCTTGTCCTTACCCGTGGCACGGTATTGATACCCTTCCAACTAGAGTTACAGAATGGACCACAAATTATTTAAAAAGGGACATGTTGATTAGATGATTATTCCTACAGTGTCAGTCTCAATCATCAGTAAAGAACTTAAATATTTCTATAGATTTTAGTGCTGTCAAACATAGTCATTTAGATCATTACGGAACTCAACTAGTACCATCAGAGTCAAGACTGTCAGAAATAGTCACTCAGTAATAGTATATCAGTTATCAGTAATCCATGTTACCAGTAAACTTAGTATTGTGTATTATTATGACATTAGTTACAGCTCCTATATTCATGCTTGTATTTCTCCCTCGGTCATGTTCATGTTATTCAGACAGTTATAATTCGTGCATGTGAACTCTTGTATTCAGCCTACCTCACTTTGAAAACTTATATATTTACACGTACTGGCGCATACTTTTCTCTTATGCTATGGTGTTTTATACCATAGGTTAGAACACGCAGGTTCTCGATCATGCGTAGGTAGATTCAGATTCAGCCAACAGCAGTAGACTAATAGTGAGTCCTCATCATTTAAGGATATTTTTTTATTTCATTACCTCATTACATTCAGCATTTTAGTAGATAGAGTTAGTTGGGCGATTGTCCCATCAAATCCACAGTTTAGATAATTTAGCTAGAGGCTTTTCAGACTAGATATTCCGACAGTTGTTCAATTTTGGCATTGAGATACCTTATCTCAGTTTTATTTTAGTTATTTGAACCTTATGGAATTTTGGCCCATTATTCCGTATTATAACATATTATTACACAGTTATTACAGTAGGTACCAGTCATAGGTTAGCTCTTGGTCCTTCAAAATTATGAGAACCTTGTAGCATCTGGGGTACAGATTCGGGGCATTACAAACTTAGTATCAGAGCCTAAGGTTCAATTGTGTCCTAGGAAGTCTAAAAGTCACACCTAGTAGAGTCTTGTGAATGGGTGTATAGCGCACCACACTTATGGATAGAAGGCTACGAGATGTTTTAGGAATAGTTTCCTTTATTTTAGTATTCAGATTGTGTGAGTGGGTATGAGCTACAGATAAACTCTTTTTTTAATCCAAATTTCTCTTCCATCTACAGAATATGCCTCCAAAGAGGACTCTGGGAAGAGGAATGGGAGATCAGTCAGTCCCTCAGCTCGATCAGCCAAATTCTTTGGGTGAGCATGTCTCCCACACAGAGTTCAGAGCAGCTTTCACTACCCTAGCACATTCAGTTGCTGCTCAAAATAAATGTCCAGCTGTTATTCTAGCCAACCCAGTGGCCAATATTGCAGCAGCCAGGATTTGGGACTTTACTGAATGAATCCTCTGTCTTTCGCAAGGTGTAAGTCAAATGAGGACCCTTAGGAATTCCTTGATCAGGTGAACAAAGTTATAGATATTATGAGGGTGACAGCTAGTGAGAGTACTGAGTTAGCTGCATATTTGTTGCAGGATGTGGCTCACACTTGGTTTAAACAGTGGAAAGCATAGAGGGCAGTAGATGCAGGCCCATAGAGTGGGAAGAGTTTGCCACTACTTTTCTAGATAGATTCTTTCCCCTAGAGCTGAGAGAATCTAAGGTGTTAGAGTTTATTAATCAAAAGTAGGGCAATATGATAGTGAAAGAGTATTCTCTCAAGTTTGTTTAATTAGTTAGATATGCTCCTCATGTGGTGGCAGATAGCAGATCCCGAATGAACAAGTTTGTATCTAGGGTGAATGATAGTATGGTCAAAGAGTGTAGGACCTTAATGTTGATCAGCGAGATGGATTTGGCTAGGTTGATTATTCATGCTCAGCAGATAGAGAAGTAGAATAAAAAAGGCAGAGAAAAGCAGAATAAGAGAGCTAGAATGGGTAATTTCCACTTTGCTCAGCCTAAGTCAGAGAGTGGGAACCGTTCTCAGTTTTGCTTGAAATCTTCAGTTCTAGCTCCATCCTCAGCCAATGCTCGCCAAAATTCAGAGATGCCAATAGATATAAGGCATCAGGCCCTAAACCTTAGGGCAGTGTAAGCAGTGCCCGAACCAATTCTCTTTATCAGACTTACGACAAGAACCATCAGGGTGTTTGCAAGGCTGGTAATGATATGTGTTTTGGATGTGACAAGCCAGGCTAAAGAGTTTGAGATTATCCTCAGTCAGGTTTTCAGGGTTAGTGAAACCGTCCTCCAGCTCTCACTGGCCGATCGATTTAGTTGGGTGGTAAATAAAATGCCACCAGTTTGAAGTACCTAAACTGACTCTATGCTCTTTAGTCCTGACAGGATTAGGAAAACTCTCCTAATGTGGTCACTGGTACGTTATAGATCTTTCAAATACATGTTTATGCTTTGCTAGGTCCAGTTACTTCCCAATTTTTTGTTACTCCTTCTATTGCAGTTAATTTTAGAGTTAGTCTCAAAATTCTAGCAGAGTCTTTCCCAGTCTCTACCCCAATGGGTAAATCTATCATAGCTCAGTAGGTATACAAAAACTGTCCAGTTATGATATCTCAGAAAGTCACTTTAGCAGACTTAGTTGAATTAGAGATGACCAATTTGAATGTCATTCTCGGCATGGATTGGCTTCATTCCTACTATGCCTCAGTCGACTATAGAAATAGAATTGTCCATTTATAATTTTTAAATAAACCTGTCCTAGAGTGGAGAGGTAGTACTTCAGCCTTCAGGGGTCATCTTATTTCCTACCTGGGAAAGAAAAATAATATCTAAGGGAAGTGTCTATTATCTTGTGTGAGTTAGAGACTCTAGTTCAGAAACTCCCAGTCTTGAGCCAGTTTTAGTGGTGAATGAATAGTTAGATGTGTTCCCAGAAGATCTTCTTGGAGTTCCTCCTAAAAGGGAAATTTACTTTAGAATAGACCTTCTTTCGGACACTTAGCCCATATCTATTCTGCCACACAGAATGGCACCTGTAGAACTCAGAGAAATAAAAGAACAAATGAAGGATCTCCTATACAAGGGATACATCAGATCTAGTGTGTCCCCATGGGGTGCACCAATTTTATTCGAGAGTAAGAAAGGTGGTTCTCTCAGAAAATGCATAGACTACCATCAGCTCAATAGGGTCATAATCAAGAACAAGTATCCCTTTCGCAGTATCAATGACTTGTTTGACCAACTTTAGGGAGACAGTTACTTCTCTAAGATAGACCTCAGATCAGGCTATCATCATCTTTGAGTCAGAGAATGTGACATCCTAAAAATAGCTTTCAGAACTTAGTATGGTCACTTTGAATTCTTAATCATCTCATTTGGTCTTACCAATGCCCCAGTAGCCTTTATGTACTTTATGAACCATGTGTTCAAGAAGCACTTAGATATGTTCATCATAGTCTTCATAGATGACATTCTTGTTTACTCTCGTAGTAAACATGATCATGCAGACCATCTCAGAATAATATTGTAGACTTTCAGAAATCATCAGTTGTTTGCCAAATTCAGTAAGTGTGAATTTTGGCTAAGGTCAGTAGCATTCCTTAGTCATATCATCTCCGGTGATGGCATTAGGGTTGATCCCTAAAAGACCAAAGTAGTAAGAAACTGGCCCAGACATATCTCTCCATCAGATATCAGCAGTTTTTTTGGTTCGTCTAGTTATTAAAGGTTGTTTGTTGAGGGATTTTCATCTATTACATCCCCTATGTCCATATTGACTCAGAAGAAGGCCAAATTTTGATGGTCAGAATCCTGTGAGAAGAGTTTTTTGGAGTTGAAGACTTGACTCACAACTGCTCTTATTTTGACCCTACAGATAGTTCTGATGGCTTTGTTATGTATTGTGATACCTTTAGAGTCAGATTGGGTTATGTCTTTATGTAGAAAGGTAAGGTTATAGCTTATTCCTCTCGACAGCTTAAGCCTCATGAGAAGAACTACCCTACTCATGATCTTAAGTTAGCAGATTTAGTCTTTGCCTTAAAGATTTAGAGGTATTACTTGTATGGTATGTATGTGGATGTGTTCACTGGTCATAAGGGTCTGCAGTATGTATTCTCTCATAAAGACCTCAACCTCCATCAGAGAAGGTGGTTGGAGTTGTTGAAAGACTACGACATGAGTGTCCTTTATAACCCGTGCAAGGCCAATATAGTAGTTGATGCTCTCAGTAGACTGTCTATAGGTAGTGTTGCTGTGTTGCTCACATTAAGGATTGTAAGAAGAAGTTAGTTCACGAAGTTCATCGTATTACTCGGCTAGGTATCCTCTTAGTCGATTCAGCAGAAGGTAATGTGTGGGTTCATAATAGTTCAAAATCATCTCTAGTTTTAGAAGTAAAGGAAAAATAGGATAAAGATCCCAATTTAGTCAAGTTGAAAGAGTTAGTCAGAGATCAAAAGATGGATGTTTTCTCCCAAGGGGGAGATGGAGTTTTGCATTGTCAGGGTCGTCTATGTGTGCCAGGTGTGGATGACTTGAGGTAGTAAATTCTTGCAGAGGGGCATGGTGCGCATTACTCTATTCATCCAGGTTAAGATTGCAGAATTTATGGCTAAGTGCTCAATATGTCAGCAAGTTAGGATTGATCATCAAAATCCAAGTGGGTCCATGTAGGAGTTTAGTATCCCTACTTGGAAGTGGGAAGAAGTGAACATGGACTTTATGATGGATTTGCCTCATACTCGTCATCAGCACGATTCAGTTTGGGTCATCATAGATGGGGTAACCAAATTAGCTCACTTTTTTCCAGTCCATACCTCGTATTCAGCCGAGGATGACGCCAAACTCTATATTAGAGAGTTGGTCAAATTACATGATGTTCCATTATCTATTATCTCAGATAGAGGTACCCAGTTCACCTCTCATTTCTGGAAGGCATTTCTAAAGGGTTTTGGTAACCGAGTTCATATTAGTACAGGCTTTCATCTCCAGACAGATGGTCAAGCAGAAAGGACCATTCAGACTTTGAAAGATATGCTGCGAGCATGTGCGATAGACATTAAAGGTTGTTGGGATGACCACTTGCCTTCAATTGAGTTTGTATACAATAACAGCTATTATTCCAGTATTTAGATGGCTCTATTTGAAGCTCTCTATGGTAAGAGATGCAGATGTCTAATGTGAGGCCGCAGTTGTAGGTCCTGACGTAGTATTCAATGCCATAGAAAAAGTTCAGTTGATCAGAGAAAGGCATAAGATAGCTCAGAGCCAACAGAAATCGTACGCAGATATACATAGAAAGGATCTCAAGTTTCAGATTGGCGATTATGTATATTTGAAAATCTCTCCTATTAAGGGACTGAAGAGGTTCGTCAAGAAGGGAAAGATCAATCCCCAATATGTCGGTCCCTTCAAAGTTCTCAGTCGTTTTGGCAAAGTAGATTATAACCTTGAATTGCCTTCAAATCTTGCTTTAGTCCATCCAGTGTTTCATGTCTCCTTGCGAAAAAAGTGCATAGGTGACCTAGTAGTTGTAGTCCCTATAGAGGGCATAGATATTAAGAACAACCTCTCCTTCGAAGAGATTCCAGTTGGAATCCTTAACTATCAGAATCGTAGATTAAGGAAAAAAGA
Source organism: Capsicum chinense (assembly GCA_026120095.1). Classification (NCBI taxonomy): domain Eukaryota; kingdom Viridiplantae; phylum Streptophyta; class Magnoliopsida; order Solanales; family Solanaceae; genus Capsicum; species Capsicum chinense. The sequence continues at coordinate 36,971,325 of JAPEIP010000005.1, forward strand.
AGTCCCTCTAGTCAAAGTTCTTTGGCAGAATCAGTCTGTTGAGGGAGCTACTTGGGAAGTATCCTCACCTTTTCTCCGCAAACTCAGACTCATCCCAAGTTAATAGTTTACCCTAAGCTTAATAAGTTTCATGTTCAGATTTAGTTACAAACTTGGTATCAAATACCATTGCATGCTCAGTCATATGTTCATGAGTCAATTCAGTCATGTATCCATACATCAGATATGCATGTTCAGTGTGATAATTCAGTATATCGGTAATATCAGTCCTATAGTCATGTACCAGATGTCCATGTCCATTATGTAGAATTACCCTATTAGTACTCTCAGTTCAGTCTGTCCCATTTGAGGATTAATGTTCCTAAGGGGAGATATTTGAAGCCCCGCAAAATTTCTAGCTTAATTCAGTACTTTAATCTTGTCAAGCGGTCCCAGACTTAGAATATTTAGCTAAGTATTCCTACTTAGTTATATTTTTAGCCTTCAGAAGTTGGCGTTCTTACTTTGCAACCTTAATGTCCTTTAAATATCTATATTTGAGTTAATTCATGATCAAGAAGGTAAATAGGTGAACTCGAACAAGTTTTGGATTTTTTGGACTTCATTTGAAGCTCCTTTGAAATCCCAATACAGTGAACCAATGCAATCTTGGCGTGTCTCGTTGACTGTCGTATTGGTTAATATTTTTCCCACTACCAGCGTCAAATTCTATTGAGCCAACGCTAACTTGGCGTGATGCATTGGATATCATGTCGATGCCATCAACGCACTGCGTTGACCTACGCACTGGTAACCTAGTCCCCATAACACCTAGTTTAGCCCCTTTAGAGGCATAATACAATCATTATTCATAAAATCCTCAAGAACAAACCCTAGGGCTATCAATCCAAGAGATTTCACCATCAATATTTCCAAATTCAAGCAATAAGGTATGTAAGTGTTCATCCAAGGGTCCCTTCCACCCTTAGAGTTCAAGAAATTTAAAAACATAAGTTGTGATTTCTATGTTGTGGGTTTGAATGTAATCATGTTGATGTTGTGGTATGCATTTCAAGTAAAAATAACTAATGTATTTCTTGATATTATGGTGGCATGTAAGTTGAATTTTGATTCTCTTAGGTAGAAACCCCTAAATTATGAATTAATATGGTAGTCATTATTTATTGGCATTGTTACTCATGCCCAAGTATAAAGCTGTGCCTTGTAAGTGTTTGATGGAATGTTCAAGAGATAAGTTTAATGAAATTATGACATGTTAGCATGCATTCCTATTTTTGTGCATGTTCACGATTTTCAAGTGCTTGATAAAATGCCTCATAAATTGCATTGTGAGTTTTTGACTATTGTCAAGTATTCAAGAATTGTCATGTCTTATTAACTTTATGCTATCAAGTCCTGGGGGTATTTAATACCCGATAAATTAGTTGTGTGCCTAGAGCCAGTGTCAGTTACAGAATTTTCTCAGTTATGTCACGATCAGTAGTACTCTCAACCAGTTTACAAATTCAGGAAAAACTCAATAGTATTTAGTTTAGGCCTCAGTAAACTCAGTCAGTCAACAAAATTCAGTAGTATTCCACCAGTTAGCAAAACTTAGTAAACTCAGTCCAGTTCAGTCCAGTATACTCAGTTCAGTATCTATTCAGTTAGGAGTAAGATTTAGCACCGAGTCAATTTAAGGATGAGGGCTCATCTATCAGTAGAGGGTGTGATCCTTAGAAGCAGTCCTTGTGTTCCAAAACTACATAGCTAGTGTAGGTTGAGATATCAAACCTTCCAGATGAGCGTTGATGAGGTGGCTTAGCCTGTGAGTTGAGGGTCCCACCATTCTCATTAGAGTACCTAAAAGATGAGGGTAACTCTCATCTTATCCTTACTCGTGGCACGGTATTGACACCCTTCCAACTGGGGTTACAGGTTGAACCCTAAATTAGTTTAAAAAGGGCATGTCGGTTAGATGATTACTTCCCATAGTCTTAGTCTCAGTAATTAGTAAAGAACTCAGATAGTTGTACAAATTTTAGGACTGGCAGATATAGTCATTCAGCTCAATACGAAACTCAGCTAGTTCCAGTAGAGTTAGGATTCACAGAAATAGTCACTCAATAATAGTATATCAGTTATCAGTAATCCATGTTACCAGTAAACTTAGTATTCAGCATTATTATGGCTTCAGTTACAGCTCCTATATTTATGCATGTATTTCTCACTCAGCCATGTTTATGTTATTCAGTCAGTTACAGTTCATGCATATGAACCCTTGCATTCAGCCTACCTCACTTTGCATACTAGTACAGTCACACGTACTGACGCATACTTTTCTATTGCACTATGGTGTTTTATACCATAGGTTCGGACGCTCAAGTTCCCAATCATGCATAGATAGATTCAGATTTAGCCAGCAGCAGTAGACTAACTGTGAGTCCTCATCATTTGAGGATATTTTTTTATTTTATTATCTCATTGCATTTATTATTTTAGTAGATGGAGTTAGTTGGGGGATTATCCCATTAACTCCTCAGTTCAGATAGTTCAGCTAGAGGCTTTTCAGACTAGATGTTCAGACAGTTATTCGGTTTTAGTATTAAGATACCTTATCTCAATTTTATTTCAATTATTTGAACCTTATGGTATTTCTGCTCGTTATTCGGCATTATAACATATTATTACTCAGTTATTAAAACAGGTAACAGTCATGGGTAGCTCATGGTCCTTTGAGATTATGAGCATCGTGTAGCATCTGGGGTACAGATTTGGGGAGTTACAGGTTTCATCCTCCCTAGTGTGTACCTAAGGGATGCACCACTGTTATTCGTTTGTAAGAAGGATGGTTCGCATTGGTTATGTATTGATTATCGATAGTTGAATAAGGTGAGGTGATGGTAAATAATAAGCACACTCTTCCAAGGATAGATGATTTGTTTGATCAGTTGCAGGATACTAAATTTTTCTCCAAGATTGATCTTTGGTCCAGGTATCCTCAATTAAAGGTTAGGGAGGCGTATATCCCTAAGAATACCTTCTGTTCTCAGTATGGGCATTTTGAGTTCTTGGTTATGTCTTTTAGGTTGACCAATACCCCAGTGGCATTCGTGGATTTGATGAATAGGGTCTTCCATTAGTTTCTAAATCTATTTGTTATTGTGTTCATAAATTTCATTCTACTATATTCTTAGATCAAGGTGGATCATGTTGATCACCTCCATATTGTATGATAGCCCCTACAGGAGCATTAGTTGTATGCCAAATTTTTGAGATATGAATTCTGATTAAATGTTGTTACTTTTATAGGTCATCTCATATCTAGTGAAGGAAACATGGTGGATTCCCAGAAAGTTGCAGTGGTTAAAAAGTGGCCTAAACCCATGACTCCAATTGATATTCAGAGCTTGTTGGGTTTAGCTAGCTACTACAGAAGGTTTGTGGAAAGCTTTTTTTCTATATCTTCCCCGTTGACTAAGTTAACTCAAAAGAAGGTGAGGTTCTTATGGTCTAATTCTTGTGACGGTAGTTTTAAGGAGCTGACTGATTAGCTAATTTTCGCTCTAATTTTGACCTTTCCTGAATGCACTAATATGTTTGTGGTCTACTGTGATGCATCCCATGTGGTGCTTGGTTGTATTTTGATATAGCATTGCAAGGTGATAGTTTATGCCTTTATATAGTTGAAGGTGCATGAGAATAGGTATTTGACTCATGACTTGGAATTGTTAGCTATGGTGTTCTCATTGAAAATATGGTGTCACTATTTGTATAGAGTGCATATGAATATATGGCTCGAGGTTCTCAAGGATTATGACATAAGTCTTTACTATCACCAAGGTAAAGCTAATGTGGTTGATGATGCTCTTAGCAGGTTATCTATAGGGAGTCTGGATCATATGGATAAGGAGAAGCGGGAGTTTGTGAAGGATATTCACTATTTGTCTAACCTTAGAGTTCACCTTGTGGACTCCAAGGATGGTGACGTATTTGTACAGGAGGTGGCACAGTCATCTCTTAGTTGCTAAAACCAAGGATAAATAGATATTAGCTCATGTCTTAATGTGGATCAAGGGTGATATAGGTGGGCAGAAGGTGATGGTCTTCGATATTAGTAGTGATGGCACCTTACAATACTAAGGGAAATTATGTGTTCCCGATGTCAATGGTTTGCAAGAGAGGATTATGGATGAGGCACATGAATCACATTATGTCATTCATCTTGGTTTGATAAAAATGTATCATGACCTAAAGATATGTATTAGAAGAATAATATGAAGTGGGATATGGCTAGTTTTGTGTTTAAGTTCATGGTGTTTCAACAAGTGAAAGTTGAGCACTTTAGGCCTGGAGGATTGTATTAAGAAATTGAGTTGCATATGTGGTAGTGGGAAGTGATCAATATGGATTTCATTACCTGTCTTCCTCGGTCTCGAAATTAGTTTGATTTGGTATGGGTCACCATGGATAGGATGACAAAGTCTACTCACTTTTTTCCAGTAAGGACTAACTTATCGACTGAGGACTATAAGAGGTTGTACCTCCAAGAGATTGTGAAGATGCATAGGGTAGCTATTTCTATCATCTCTGATTGTGGTATGCAGTTTTTATCTCACTTTTGGTACTTATTTCAAACAGGGTTGGGGACTAAGGTGAGTCTGAGAACTCATTTCCACCCGCAGCCAGATGGGCAAGCAAAAAGGACTATTCAGACATTGGAGGATATGCTTTGGTCTTACATGATTTACTATGGTGGTAGTTGGGTTGAGAATTTACCTCTTATAAAGTTTTCTTATAATAATAGCTACTACTCTAGCATTAGGATGGCTTCGTTTGAAGCATTGTATGGTAGGAGGTACAGGTTTTTGATCGGGTGGTTCAAGGTTGGTGAGACGGATATGTTTGTCCAGGATTTGGTTCACTAAGCTATGGCAAGGGTGAAGGTGATTCGAGATAGATTTAAGGCTGCTCTAAGTTGCCAAAAGTTCGATGAGGATGTGAGGCATAGTAAGTTAGAGTTTGAGGTTGGGGATAGAGTGTTCTTAAAGGTGTCTCCCATGAAAGAAGTGATTAGTAGGGAAAGAAGGGGAAGCTTAGTCATCGGTATGTTGGTCCACACTTGGTTTTGAGAAGGGTAATATTGTGTATAAGTTGGAGTTTCCTTTTAGTTTGACCTCTATTCACCCGGTATTCCATGTTTCTATGTTGAGAAAGTGTATGGGTGATCTATCACAAATTAAGTCTATCAAGGATATTGGTATGTCAGATTTCCTATCTTATGAGGAGATCCCAGTAGAGTTCTTGGATCGGCAGGTTTGTCAATTTCAGACCAAGGATGTAGCTTTGGTAAAGGTTCTATAGAGGAACCACAAGGTGGAAAAGGCTACATAAGAATATGAAGAGTACATGAAGTCCAAGTATCCGTTCCTATTTTTCGCTCCAAAAATTTGTATGAAAGGAATGTGTTCTTCTTAACATCTTTATTTTCTAATTTAGTTAAAGGAAAGAGTGGTTTCCTTTCATCTTTATTTTCTAACTTAGTTAAAGGTAAGAATAGAGGCGTGTGCAGTTTAAGTCATGCTTGTACTATCTTATTCCATCATTCGATAACAAATGATCCAAGTAGGGGAGGATTAAAAAACCTTAGGTTTTGGCCCTTGGAAATTGCCTGAACTTTAAGCTCACTGGTCTTGTAACGACTCATCATACCAGTCGTATAGTATGGGTATGCATTAGGTGACTCAACTCCTAAGGTTTCTAGTGATTGGTGGTTGGGTTTCTGTGATGGGTACAGTTTGGTGGTAGGGGTCATATGATTTGGTGATGGGTCGCTAGGTTGATCCTTTACATAATATGAAACTTAGTAACTTGACTTGGCTTTGAGAAGTGAGAATATGGTATGAGTGTCTCACTAAGAGCAGTGTGAATATGGTACGAGTTGTGTAGTCTAATCATAAGTTGTTCAGTGTCAATCCCTTTGTATTTTGTCTTGGGTATGACTGGACAATACGAGTCGTATGGTCTGTTCATGAGTTGGGGCGATAGAGTTATACGATGGACAGCGTGTGGGTTTCTAACCTTCTATTCTAGATACAACTGGATGGTACCGGTCATATGTTGTAGTGATGAGTAGGTGCATCAACTCGTACCCACCTGTAGTGATTTTACAGTTTTAAGTTAGGGGTATTATGATATTTCCCCTCTTAACTCTTTTTGACCCCATGACATAAAACACTTTTTGGGACTTCATTAACCTATTATTCTAAATCAAACACTCTTAAAATCTCTCTCAATCTCTTGGTTCAAGAAAAGGCTAGGGTTTCTACAAGGAAATCAATTAAGGGCTTTAAGGGTGAATCTCTCCATCTTCTTTCGTGTCAAAGGCATGTTAATCCTCCCTTAATGTTAGTTCAACTAAAAGAATCTTTTTATGAATGGTTTTCATGGGATTATTGAGGTATTATTTTGGTTTAGAAATAGATATTGGGGGTTTCAGTTGGATAAATCATTCCCATGTTTTACTTATGGTTTTTCATGTTATAACTATGGTTTGAACATGTGGTTGTATGGTAATGGTCAATTGATACTTGGTTTGGTTTTTGGAAACTATATGCCTTCAATATGTTTGTTAAAATGCCAATGAGAATGATTTTGTCATGTAGTTTGACTGTTCTTGAAACCTTTGGATTGCATAATATGGTAATGGAACTTAAATTGGTTTTAAATGGATTGGAAAGGCCTTGGTGGTTATGATATTGGTTCAATTGGAAATTTTGGAGTCAAATTGGTTTAATAGCTTTGGTATGTCATAAGTGGATAGACTTGCAAGCTCTAATTAGGTATGACGATACCAATGGTTAATGCTAATTAAAATGCTCATTGGTAAATGGTTAGTTATGTGTGAATTTTTCTAATATGGGCTTAAAGAGTGTCATGTCATAAAGCCATGGAAGGTGGAGGTCTTGGAGGTACCAAAACTGGAAATTCATGTTTGCCGATGTGAGGTTTAGTCTTGGAGACCGTGTGTATGATGTCACACTTACATTTTTGGAGATGTATTTGTCATCTCAGGTTTTCCTCTGGTTTGTGCGGCTAACACGCACCAAGATCCTTTCAGTGGGGGAAGCTGAACCCATATAGCCTGTGAGTGGATTTAGGACGACAAAGCTATACAACCCAGGTTAAGGTTTTAAATACATGCTAAACCCGATTCCCTTTCCCGGAATGTCATATATGTATATATGCATATGATTGCATATGGTTAATCAATTTGGTTTTGAATATGGCATTATTTATCCATACTCCTTAGTACATACTAGCATTCACTCCGTTAACCGTCTTTGGGCATTGTATCCCCATGCGATGCAGGAATCAGCCATACGACTCCTCCTGCTTAGAGACTTGGATTTAGTGACAGCTTTGTGTCAGACTGGTGAAACACCTAGGCTTTGAACCTTGAGAAAAACTTCTTCATTTGGTGTCTCTGGGTAGGTACAACTAGGGGCATGAGTCGTACCCCTTGGATACTATTCATGTCCTTATCTACCTGCCCTCTCATACCCCAGGCAATATGGTGAGGGTCACTCACTATCCTAGGTATGAGTGACACTCTCTGCAATCATACCTTAAGGTACCAGTCATACCAAGTGAGTCGTATAGAGTTTGGACTTAAACTTTGAGTGGACTATTTTTTATATGGCTGACGCATATGGTTAGGGGATAAGTCATACCCCTTGTATATGACTCAAAGAAATGTGGTTGTACCCTAACCAGTGTAGGTGACCTAGGAGGAGCCTAGGGTATGAGTTAGGGTACCACTCGTAACCTAGGGTACAATTGACTCAAGTAAGTCGTACCCAACATCTGGGCCAATTTTTAGGTTTTTGTTGAGGGCCTTGTGGTCATTTCCTACACTCTAAACCCTAAGTCCCCACACTATATAAGTGTATATGGCCTCCTTAAACATATTTTTGAGTGGATCAAACATCCAAAACACTCTCTCAAACTCACCTTTGAAGAATTGAAGGCTAGGGTTTCAAGCATGATTTTCAAGAGGCAAAGTGAAGTCAAGATTCTTGGTGAATAAAGTTGTCTAAGGCATATAACTCTTCCCCTTAAAAAATAACTCTAAACCCATGTATTTTACACTAGGATTAGTAAGTGTACATGGTGATTTTGAAATCATATGAAAGGATTTTGTTTCCTAATGATGAATAATGTGGACTTTTGCTTATACTTGTGTTTAGACATGTTATTGATGATGATTTGCATATGTAGGTGTTTGTTGTGTGTGGTATAATATGTGAGTCTTGAGTAACTCTAACTTGATGACTTCTACCGTGAAAATGGCTCTGGTAAAGTCATCCACACAAGGTGTTTGTGAAAATATCTAAGTGAATTATCTAGTCTAGGGAAATGGCCCAATAAGTATGAATAGTTGTTAAGTGATATTGTAAAGGTATTATGAGCCATGTATGGTAAAATTGATGACTTTTTTGGGTGATGGTTGATGAGGGGTTAAAGTCCCTAAACATAAAAATGAACTTGAATTGTGTGTTGAACTAAAGAGTGGTATGAATGTAGTGTAAGATTGCTAGTGAAATGTGAATAGTTTGTAAGGGTCTTGATGACCATAAATTGAATTGTATGATAAATTGAAGTAAGTCATTGGCCTATTGAAATGTTTGAGCAACAAAGGATCCTATGAGGACCATGTGGTCATGTATAGTGTTGAATTGTCTAAATGGGTTAAATTCTTGAGTGTGAGTTGAATAGATGATGATGTATGGACAAAGGTTGGAATCCCAATGTCGACTAATGATAATCGTAGTGGCTTGAGGGTAAAGCCTCTTGCCTAATAAAAGGGATTAAGGTTGAAGTCCCTTGCCCACTGAATTTCTTGTGGTTAAAGTCCCTTTCATAATGAGATCTCTTGAAGTTGAAGTGTCTCACCAAATGGAATGTCTTTGGTTAGAGTCCCCTATCTAATACGGCATGAGGTTAGAGTCCCTTGCCTAATGTGTAGGCATGTGGTTAGAGTCCCTTGCCTAAATAAATGTGAGTGTGTATTTAGAGTCCCTTGCTTAATGAGTGTATACATAGTTAAAGTACTTCGTCTAAGTGATATGTGAATGTGATTGAAGTCCCATACCTAATAAGAATTGTTGAATCTAAGTACGGAAGGTCAGAGTTCTCCACTTTATGTCTGATGATTGAGTGCTTTGTGAATATTGTTATGACTTGTTTACTTGTAAGCATAATATACCTATATGTATAGACAAGGTCATGACTATGGTTGAATATGATATATTGACTTCTTGTTGATTTATGATGCTATTTTATCCTTATTCTTGGGCTACATGCTAGCGCTCCAACCGCCAATCGCCTCCAGACACTATGTCCCCACACAACATAGGGGCCGGAACATCATCTTCTCTTCTTGAGTAGTGATTAGGTGATCGAAGCGGTTCGTGCATTGACTTGGAAGTGGTGAGCTTCCCTACTTCGGAAGACAATCCTTCTTGATCCCCTATCTTTAGACTTAGTCTTATTTTGACTTGGCTTAGTTATCATCGGGAGCTTATCCTGACATATAAATTTCTAAACATTGGTTTGTGTGGAGGTATTGTGGATGATTGTGGACTTAGGTATATTGGTTAGAGTGATGAACCTAATGAAGTATTTAGACATGTTTAAGTTATGACTTGTAGTATGTTTTCTTCTATCTTATTATATGATCGGGACTCACCTGACCCTTGTGATTAATATGATGGTTAGGTTAGGTTATCGGGGCAACCTCTGGTTCATGAGAGATTTAGGTGCCCATACGACATGGTCTGGTTTTGGGTCGTGTCAACTGAAGTGGTCAGCTTTCATACTCCGAAAAACTCCATTTCATGCTATGAACTTCTTTACATTATTTTTGTTTCTTAGACTTTGGTTTTGTCTATGGTCGGGGGTATGTCTCGACCGGATGTTTTTTATTTTCTATTAGAGGCTTTGTGGGACTACTATGGGCATGAGCGGTGTCGGTATTAGTGTCAGTATTGGTATTAGCATTAGGGTTGGCACCAGTTGAATATTTGATTGAGGTTGTTGGATTATGGTATAGACTTTAATTAATGTCTTTGAATTATTATTGCTTTATCTTGTTATATGTT
>JAPEIP010000005.1:36990827-37007568 GCA_026120095.1 Capsicum chinense
TTTAAATGTATATGAGTTTTTTTGAACAAGAGTAACAACCTTTTCTTTTTAATTTTTCTTCAATAAGGATTTTTTTATTTTATTGAATGAGGATCATGTCATGACCCAATTTATGAGTCATGATGGCATCGACTCTATCCTGCCAGTAGGTAAGCCAAATCTTAATCTGGAGCAAAATGCAATGGGTTAACTTGGTGGAAAATGCCCAATCTTAGGCGATAATGAACAACACACTTATACATAATCAAAGAGTTCTAAATATATAAAACAGTCAATACAAGATACCATCCCTCGACCTCATAGAGCTAGTACAAGAGCATCTAATAGTATTACAACTTAAAGACTTTGAATAGGTGACAACATCTGTCTCGACAACAAAAGACTGAATATCTAAGATAGAACGAAATAGGTGACTCCAACTCCAAGAGCTCACCCTATCTCTGAAAAATTAACACAGCACGACGAACGATCAACGACCACTACTAGTACTCGTATCTACACCAAAAAAGTACAAAAGTGTAGCATGAGTACCAAAACAATGAGTACTCAGTAAGAATCATTGACCTACTAAGCTAAATCATGATCTAAGTATGATAAAATGCAAGATGATATAACTAAGTCAAGGTATAGACAAACCTGAAATAGCTCTGACATCTTTATGCATGGATAAGTAAATGAATCAAAATAATAACATAACACAAAGAATCAAAACATACAGTTATAACCATAAAACTGGCTCCCATATGCCTGTTGGTGCAAAAAATAAATAACTCATCACAGACTTTCATACATCTGGAGATTATACTCGAATATAGAATAAAGCAAACATTCATTGGTTCCAAATAACCAACTTGTTATTTAACCATCATTCCACAATTTACCAACATTTGATAAAGTACCCACTTTCCACAGCTTTATCAATATATAGCAACCTTATCATCATTTATACACTAGTACGTTAATCAACTATCCATCTCTCATCACTAATTCAATTACCGGCTAGTCATCATATATCCACTAATCATCATTCATCAACAAACCATCATTTGCCAACTAGTCATTTTACCACTAGAGTCCATTTATTTCAAGTCACATTATAACTATTTTCTTAATTTTCCGACTTATCTAAATTGCTACTTTCAATCTCACACCCCAATATCGTTAATCATAAAAGTATATAATCATTGAATATTATGCATATACATACTAGAACCTATAAATATAATTAATAGTCGAACTTAAACCAATGAATAATCAATAGCCAAATTTAAATCAGTAAATAATAAATAGTCGGACATAAACTGTGGTGTGCCATAGTTTTATGGCACTTACGATGTTTATACTTGGAGAATATGCATTTAATTAAGGCTATTTTGTTAGATTTTATATTTTTTTGGAGTGATTTTTCAGGAAACTAGGCATTGGAGCTAACCGAAAGAAAATTAAATGAAAAGACAAAAATTGGCCACTTATTGAGGCACCTACTCCCCATAGGTACCACTACTGAGCATAGGTGGGTCCATATGTGTTATTGAATAATAAATAGAGAGCTAGATTTAGAGAACCACCTACGGCCCCCACCTATAGACCGTAGGTGCCATCTACAACCTATAGGTGGGTCCGTAGGTAGACGTCGATACAAATTTCCCAGATCATTTTGAAGTCATTTATTAGGGTTTGTATGCAACCTAAATACTTTCCTATGATATTTTTAGTCATTATTATGTACGCTTAGTCAAGTTTCCTCTTTTATTTAGGATTTGATTTCTAGGGTTTCCTTGAATTTTATAAATATCCTTATTACATTTATTTAGAGGATATGCAGAGATAGGCACTTGGAGTCTAGTTTATGCCCTTTGGGGCTAATTTTACACACCATATACTCTTATTATTCTTAGTTTGTTATTCAAGTTGAGACTTTTGGTTTTCTTCTTTTATTATTGTGAGATTGATTCTGTAATTTTGTCTATGAATTTCATGAATTATCTTGCAACTATGAGCAGCTAATTCCCTTAGCTAAGGTTGTGGAAAACCTAGCAAATTAACAAAGTAGAGGAAGTTTCAAGTCATTCTAGATAATGATTCTTGCATATATTATGGTTTTCTTTGATTTGATTATCTTCTTAACGGGTGCACACATTATGATCCAGCCTGTATTCACTATGAGCTTGGCTCGTAGGTAGAGATTGGTAAAAAGAGATCACAATAGCGATTTAGAGTTAATATCCAAAATAAGTTTACCTGTACCATCTTCTTAAGATGATTATCTTTCATCTAATAACTTGAGACTCAAAAGGTAACAGTTAAGCTGGGATCCAGGATAAGGGTTAGTAAGAAAACACCCTGAGACTTACAAGGTTAAGAGTGAGATCTATCAATGAGTCCATAAGATAGTTGATGGTCCACAACTTATCAGATTCTACAAGCAAGGTATTGGAATAGTTTGATAGTGCACGATAAATCTAAAGAGTTAGAAGCCAGGGGGAACACAAACCTACAGTTTATCTAAGATTGAATCCCTTTAAGCATCTAGTTCTTGTTACTTTTTACTAGTTACTAAATCCCACCATTTACTTTCTGCACTGCCTGGTGATTTTAACAAGTTCGAGAAGGATTTTTGACGTATTCCCTATAGGATCGACCCCAACCTAGTTGGGTTACTATATTTTTCTTCTACCACTTTATCCTTCAATTGGAGGTGTAGTTTGGGCAACATCAATCATTAATTATATTCAGTAGCTAAACTCAAACCAGTAATTATTAATAGTGCCATGATCATCCTCCAAACTCAAACTGAGTATATGTATATAATCAATAACATAATCATCTTTCGAACTCGAACTTTGTATATATATATATAATCAACATCATAAGGAGTATCATCAATAGCATAAATGATAACATTATCAATAGGCGTCAACCTTTACATTAACAAACATAACCATTAAGTATCAAGATTTCGCAATATTACCATAATACACATTTCCAAGAGGCTAATAAGTATAAACGATTTTAAAAAGCTTAATTGTGTCATAGCATAAAGTGGATTATGAGTCCACTTCTAATCCTTGAGTTCCATTTTAGGCAATTTCTACCCGAACTAGGTTTAAGGTATATAAATCTACTTCTAGATGTTAAACAAGCCATAATTAGTTCTAAGGTAGAGATCATTCCCAAACACATTAACTAAGTCCAATTGAAACTAAGGCAACCTTCATTAGTGTAAGCAACTAGGGCCAATCTTACCGTAAGCATTAGTGACTAAAGCATTTTTGCTCAATGTTGACTAATCTAAGGAATTCTCATGCTAAACATGAGAAATGAAGTCCAATCTACCAAAACCATAAGGAAACAAGCTAAGTGTTTCAACTCTACAGTCAATTAGCCTAAACGGTCCAACTAAACCAAGTCTTGCATTTCATCAATCCAACACCTAAAACGCATCCCAAATCTAACATAATATCATAAGAATACTATGAAATAGTTCCATCTAACAAGGGATAAACCTAGCCTACTCAATGTTGAAGAAAGCTCAACGAACTACTAAGCCATCGCTTTTTACTTTTGAGAAGCATCCTCAAGATACCAAGCTATCAAAAATCATTATACTCATACACTGGAGAATAACAATACCCATATTGCATCATTGTGCTTCAGGTCCAAAAATCACATCAAAAACCCCATGTGGATCCTACTTACGAAAATTGCATTTTGGAAATCAACCCAACATTCTTACATGCTCAAGAAATCATTACCCTTAAAAATTGGTAAAAAATAAGCTAAATTAGGGCTAAAATCGAACCCTCAAGATTGTGAGGTTTTGAGCAAGAAATCATTAAAATTCACTAAGAAAAGGGTGAATTCTTACCTTAAATTGAAAGATAATCAAAAAAATAGATATTAATAAAGCTTTCCAATCACCCACAAGCTTCAATCCTACCCTATCTCACTATTTAGGGTTTTAGATCTTAATTAAGTGATGAAAATTTTTCAAAATCATGGAAAAAAGGTCCTTTTATACCCAATCCAGGTACTCAGGAGTTGTTATCGCGGCCATGAGGTTGCCGATTGTACCATCTTCCGTATGCCACAAAAATTATGATTGTGACACCCTTATTGTGATCGTAGAATCTCCTCTGTTCTAGCGAGTCGCAATTAAGGTATAAAGAGCCGCTATCTTAGTGCACTAGAAACCTGGTGCACCAAATCTTTTATAAATCCAGAATAGACTTCATTCGGGTACTCAAGATTCATTCGGGGTCCCGTATATGGAAATGAACAATTTAACCATACTAAATTCAATGTTCTGAATGTGATGGCTCATGAGAATTTCCATTCAAGGTTGTTTTGACTATTTGTGGGCCCCATACTCATATTTTATTTTCTTAACATTTTTACTAATGGGTCAAAATAAGCTCGGGTACCTCAGGACCCAAACCAAAGGTCCACTAGCCCAAAATCGGCATTCCAGAGATGCTGGTACAATCAGAATTTGCATATGAGATCATTTAATAAAATGTTTCACTCGGTGGCTATTTGAAACCAACGAGGACTTCATAATAGGGAATTGACTATAAAAACCATGTAAACTATTCAGTAATCAAACTGTAAGTTCTAGCTAGTCATAACTGATGTGGGGCAGCTATAGAAAAGCTCTAACGGTGAAAATAAACTAAAATATAGAAAATAACCTGAAGGGTCATTACAAATCACCAAATTCGATGAGGGTTACCTACATATCTCATTGAAATGAGAATTAGGTATTTAGTTCGTGTAATATGAGCTTTGAAAAAAGTACATTTTTTTGAATAATGGAAAGAATATTTTTTATTATTGAATTTATTAATAATGATAAAATTATTTTTTAAAAATAAAAATTAATTAATCTTTCTAATAAGGATCACCAAACCCAAGAAAGGTTGCCTACGTATCTTAACAATTTAAGAATGGGTGTGCATAGTTCATCCATATTAAGGAAAACTCAACAATGTAGAATTTTTTTTCTTTTATTTGTGAAAGCAGAGATCACACCCCATTTGGGTTTTGATAAGGACTAGGTATTAGAGAGTAATTTTTACCCTCTCTTGCATTAATGGATTCACTCTTTAAGGTAACCAATATTTGAAAAAACCTGACAGCTAATGCAAATAGTACCACAGAAAATGGATAGTCTTAAAAGAAGATACTTTTTAGACATATTGAGACCATTGTCGAGCCTCCACAAAGTCAAAATGTACGTAGCGTGGATACAATAGGCCCTATTATGGATAATCACTATCTGAGGCTTGTTCTACTAGGTTTAAAACCCTAATGGAGTAAGTGTCTAAACTCGCTGTAAAATGATCGGACAACTCGAGTTGGGTAGGGATAACTTATCGATAAGTGTTTTTCGTCCTCACCATTAGAGCTTTCCATCATAAAACATATGTGATTATAAAAGCCTTCTTAGGAGCATTGTTTTATCTCTAGTATCTCAAAATTCAGAAGCCTATACCACATCTTAAAATATAAAGTATCTTTCAAAAGACTCAGACGGGTGAACGAGAGAAGATAGTTTATAATATAATTAAAATAATATCAAAGTCATAAAAATTAAACAAATAACACATTTAGGCCAAGAAATACAATATCAAACAATAAATAAAGCCAAATAAGTCAACATAAAAGCTTGAATTCTGGTTATCCCCAGTAGATTCACCACCTTTCACACCCTATTTTTTACCTCCATCACCACTAAGGAGTTGGTTAATAAGATTTTTCTAATTAAAGTAACATTTTGAAGAAGGGATTATTTATTGTATGGAGTCGCCAATTGGAATTGAGTTTTGGTGTTTCAAGTCACCTTATTGAATCCCTAACAGACAAATATATCTTTTTAATATTGGTCTGTAAACTTGAAATCTGGATCAGGAATTCTATTGATCAAGGAAAAGGTCTGAGGCACCCCTAAAGTTTTGTGATTGTAGCACGATCACTTTAACGACTTGTACTTGGGTTAAATTATTTTTTGGATACATTATATTTGTTAACCTAGAAATAACTTATATGGAATGACCTAGAGTCTCTAGGTCATTTTCTGTATTTCTGCTTATTTTCATCATTTATAGCTTTTCCATAGCTTTCGAAATCATTTGTGACTTTCTAAAATTGATAGTTCGGTTACCGAGCAATTTGTTTGGTTTTCAGAGCCAATTCCTTATTTTGAAGCCTTTGTTGGTTCAAATTGGCTATTGGGGAAAACACTAATTAAATAATCTTGTATGTTAATTCTGACATTTTCAATAGCTCTAGAACATCAATTTAGGCTAGGTGAACCCTTGGTTTGGGTTCTGAGGCTCCCAAACTCATTTTGGGCTTTTGGCTAAAAGTTAAAAAATATGGCAAGTGGGTGTGGGGCCCATTTTTCATTGAAACAATCTCAGATGGAAATTTTGATTACACCATTGAGTGTAGAATGTTGAATTTGATAGGATAGCATAGTTTTTTTGCACATACAAGATTTTAAATAAATCCCAAGGGGTTGGCGAAGACTCGAAGAAATTATAAGTCTCAGCGGGTATATGTTATCTGGTGTGACTGCTAAAGCTGCCCTTTAGGTGCTATAGTGGAGGGAATTTTAGCATCCCTAGGCAGCTGGGCACTTTAGGGGTAATCGCTAAAGCGGCCTAGGGCCTACTTTTGCAGCCTGGCTCATGGGACGGGTACCGCTTTAGCGACGCCCAAGTGCTTTAGAGGTGATCGCTAAAGTGGTTGGGCCACTTCAGCAGCACCTGGTGCTTATAAATTCCCCTTTTTTCCTGATTTCTTTACACTTTTCACCCATTCTCAAAAGTGTAAAACCCTAAATAGTGTGGAAAATTGGGAGGATCATTTGTGGGTAATTTTGGGGCTTGAGTAAAGTTTATTTAAGCAATTCTTCATTGAATTTGTGTCAATATTCCATTAACTTCATGGTTAAATTCTCCATTTTTTCTAAAATTCCTAAAATCTTGGTGGCTTGATTATAGCACCATTAGAGTATGAAATTTATCCATTTTTAAAGATAAATATTTCTTGACCATAGAGGGACGTTGTGGTGGTTTTGAAAGTGTGATTGCCTTAATGGTCCTCATATGGACTTTTTAAGTTATTTTCAACCCAAAGAACAATAGTAAAATATAGGTATCATTGTTCTTATTTTATGAGTAGATTGTAATTTTGATAGCGTGCCACTATACAAAAGCTTCTCGAAAAGGAAAATCGGTGGTTTAGTTGATTCTTTGGGTTTTTCTTCGGAGTTCAAGTAGTCTAGGTTTACCCTCTTCATAGATTAAGCTATTTATTAGTATGGTTATAATGTTATACTAAATATGGGGTGAAATTTAGGTGTTGGAGGTATGATTAAAAATATTTGGTTTAGTTGGACTGTTTAGGCTATCTTGAAATTGTAATTTAGGCTAAATTGACTTATTCGCTCATGTTTTAGATGGTTTTACTTGGTTTTATAACTGGCATTACTTTATCCTTATCCTGAGATTTATGCTAGCGGTCACTGCTAACCCCATCTACTGGTGGTTGTATACCCACGCTATGTAGGAATCAGCTATTCTACTTCTTCTACATAGTGATTTACTTAGGGACAACATTTGGATTGAAGTGGTGAGATTTCATTCTTTTGAAAGGCATCATTTTATGTTATGGATACTTTAAGACATTTATCTTTTATTTTGGATATTGGTTTTAACCATGGTTGGGGGTATGTCCCAATCAGATTTATTTACTCTTTTGGAAAGAGGCTTTGTGGTACTTTTGGGGGTTTGAATAGGCGAGATTGGTATTGATGTCGGCCTTCGCATTAGAATAAGCTGGGAGGCTGGCATCATTGGACATAATTTCTCACTGTTCTATTCTATTACATTTTGGGCTTAATTATATTAAATTTTATCTAACTTATTTAGTTATGCCCTAGTTTATGGTCTTTGGTTTGGTTTAGTATGATTGGGCAGTTGGTGGGTATGATTGGACTTGGTTGGGTCGATCATGATTGTGACCCTATCCTAGAGTCTTAATGAGAACATTTATGCTATCTTATTATATGTTTAAAATTTAGCCTATTATGGGTGAATATGGTAGTTGGGTTAGGTAATAGGGGGTGGCCCCCGATCCTGACTGACTGAATTTTGCATTATTCACCTTGCTTTAAGAAGGACTAGTAGCAACCGGTGGAACTCCAGAACTATCAGAGATAGGACTCTGAGATCAAATATGAACCCCAAAAGGAGGATGCACCCCTTCAGCATTACCCTCAGATGGGATAGAAGAATTTTTTTGTGTTCTAGATCTACAAGGCATGATCTAAAAGACGACCAAACAAGGATTAGAAAAGATTTTAGGACTGAGAATTCATGCTTGAAGATAGAATACCAAGAAAGTGAAATATTCATAAATGCCTTATAGCAATAACTATTGCTCAGGCTGAGCAGGATGTCTCTGGTGCTTTGGCTATGGAGGCCAAAAGGGTTGGCTAATTTATGAAGATAGTTCCTCTAACTTTTACTATAGTAAAGGTGAAGGAGGATCCATATAGCTTTTAGGATAAGATAGAGAAGATCTTTTGGGTTATGTAGGCTACAATGTGAGGGGGTTAACTTTGTAGCTTATTAGCTCAAATATATTGCTTATCAGTGGTATGATGAGTAGGATAGGGATAGAGATAATGTGTAAGAGGAAAGGCTATGGGAGGCCTTTTCTAATGCCTTCTTGGATCAGTTCTTTCCTCAAGAACTGAGAAAAGCTAAGATGGAGGAGTTTGTGAACCTCAGGTAGGGGAGGATATCAGTAAAGGAATATACTTTGAAGTTCCATTAGCTATCAAGGTATGCTCCTAACTTGGTGGCTTATAAAGGTCAAGAATGAGAAAGTTCGCTTTTGGTTTGAATAGAGATTTGATCTTGGAGAGCAATACTACTTTGTTCATTAAGAATATAGATATCTCAAGGTTAACTATTCATGTATAGTAAGTAGAGAATGAAAATAGGAGGCAGGCAAAGTTCGAAGAGAGGCAGAGAAAGAGGACTAGGTTTTTAAATCAGGAAGGTGCTTAGTCTGAGGGTGGTAAAGATAGTGGAAAGTGGTAGAAAAAGAAGTGGGGGAGTTCTAGTTCCTACTCTTCTACTAGTGTTTCTTACCAGTTCGGTGACAGGCATTATCATGGTGGTGACAATTCTAGGGTGCTAGGTTCCCAATCTCAGGCGAGTGGAGGTTAGTTAGTTTTTTATGTCCTTATTGTCGATTCTGTGGTTGTCATTATAGGGGTTATTTCTATAAAGGAAGGGAAAAATATTTCAAGTGCTTCTGGGTAGGCCATTAGCTCAAGGACTATCTAGTTAATAAGGTTGCTATGGGGGTGAATAAGATTCCTGTGGCTTCATCTTCTGCTCCTGCTCCTGCACCTGGTGGTATAGCATCTGCTTTTGTTACTGCTCCTTGTTCTAGTGTTGGTTGGAATAGGTTATATGTTTTGGTACCTCGATAAGAATCTAAGGCATCACCTAATGTCGTTACTGGTATGTTACAGCTTTTCTCTTGTGACGTATATTATTTGCTTGATCTGGGTTCCACTCTTTTTTATATGACTCCATATGTGATTGTATCTTTTGGTTTTGATTTAGAAGTTATTTGGGATCCTTTCTCTATTTTTACCCCTGTAGGTGACTCAGTTATTACGTAGATAGTCTATAGGGGTATCTATTGGTGGAAAGCATACCTTGGTGGATCTGCTTGAGTTGGGTGTGGTGGATTTTAATGTCATTTTGGGTATGGATTGGTTGCATTGTTATTACGCATCTTTGGATTGTCAGATATGTAAGGTTATCTTTAAGTTCCCTGGTGAACCGACTATAGAATGGGAAGGTAGTTCCTTAGCTCCTAGGGGGAGGTGTCAAGAACAAGTATCCTCTTCCCTAGATAGATGACTTGTTTGACCAGTTACAAGGTGTCAAGTTCTTCTCTAAGATAGATCTTTGGTCTAGGTACCATCAGCTTAAGATTAGGGAAGTAGATATCCCTAAGAAGACTTTTTATACTCGGTATGGGCATTTTGAGTTTTTGGTGATGTCATTTGGGTTGACTAACGCTCTGGTAGCATTTATAGATCTGATGAACAAGGTATTCAGGCAGTATATGGATCTCTTCATCATTGTGTTTAATGATGACATTTTGGTTTATTCAAAGAGTGATGTGGATCATGCTTAATCACCTCCATGTGATGTTGCAGACCTTAAAGGAATAGCAGTTGTATGCCAAGTTCTTGAAGTTTGAGTTTTGGTTGAATGCTATGACTTTCTTAGGTCATATTATTTCTAACGAGGGGATCATGATGTATTTGAGAAGGTTGTTGTAGTGAAGAGGTGGCCTAGGCCTATGACTCCATCCGATATTTAGAGTTTCTTGGGTTTAGTCGGGTATTATAGGCGGTTTGTGAAAACTATTCTTCGATAGCTGCTCCTTTGACTAAGTTGACTCAGAAGAAGGTCAAGTTCTCTTGGTTGGATGTTTGTGAATGGAGTTTTGAGAAGTTGAAAGATAAGCTAACTTTTTCTCCAATTCAGACTTTGTCGAATGGCAATGATGGGTTAGTGGTTTATTGTGATGCATCTTGAATAGGTCTTGGTTGTGTGTTGATGCGACATGGGAAGGTGATTTCCTATGCTTCCAGGCAGTTGAAGGTACATGAGAGGAATTATCCTACTCATGATTTGGACCTATTGGTGGTTTGTTTGCTCTGAAAATATAGCGGTATTATTTGTATGGTGTCCACATGGATATCTTTTCTGGTCATAAGAGTCTTCAGTACGTATTCACTTGAAAAGAGCTTAATCTCAGGCAGAGGAGATTGCTTGAGCTTCTCAAGGACTATGATATGAGTCTTCACTATCACCCAAGTAAGGATAATGTGGTTATTGATGCTCTTAGTAGGTTATCCATGTGTAGTTTAGCTCATGTGGAGAAAGGAAAGTTGGAGTTGGTGAAGGATATTCACTGCTTGGCTAATCTTGGAATTCGTCTCTTAGATTCCAAGGAAGGTGTTATGGTGGTGTAAGAGGTAGTTTGATCGTCTCTTGGTGCAGAGATTAAGGAGAAGCAAGTGTTGGATCCTATCTTTATAAAAATCGAGAGTGATGTTGGTGGCCAAAAGGTAATGGTGTTTGAGATTAGTGGCAATGGTACTTTGTTGTAGCAAGGGAGGTTATGTGTTCCTGATGTCGACAGTTTGTGACAAAGGGTTTGGACGAGGCGCATGAGTTGCGCTATGTTGTTCATCCCGGCTCGACTAAGATATATCATAATCTCAAGGAGATTTATTGATGGAATGGTATTAAAAAGGATGTGGTTAACTTTGTGGCCAAGTGTATGTGTGTCAACAGGTTAAGGTTGAGCACATGAGGCCAGGTGGGTTGCATCAAGAAATTAATTTGCCCGAATAGAAGTGGGAAGTGATCAATATGGACTTTGTTACCGGTCTTCCTCAGTCTCAGAATTATTTTGATACTATTTAGGTCATCGTGGATAGGAAGACTAAGTCTGAGCACTTTTTTTCCAATGCGGACTAACTTTTCGGCAGAGGATAATACGAAGTTGTATCTTTATGAGATTGTGAAGCTACATGGGGTGCCTGTTTTGATTATTTTTTATTGTGGAACATAGTTTACATCTCACTTCTAGCAGTCTTTCCAGAAAGGGTTGGGGACTATGGTTAGTTTGAGTACTGCTTTCTATCCACAGACGGATGGGCAAACGAATAGAACTATTCAGACATTGGAGGATATACTTCGGGCTTGTGTAATTGATTATGGTGGCAGTTGGGTTGAGCATCTACCTTTTTGATACAAGACAGTTTAACAATGACACAAAATAGTCTACAAAATGTGAGAAGAACAAGCAACACAAACGGATACAAGATAACAACACAAGAACAAACGGATTGCAATATATAAAAAGGCTAGATAGATAGACAAATGAAGGTGTAAATCCTAATAACCCTAAAATATAACAAATCTAAGTACCCGTACCACCTACACACGACAATCACCTAACTCCTACGTAGACACAAGAGGGAGTTACCTCCTCTAGCACCAACATTTCAAGCCAACGATTGCACTAGAAGTGATATCCAAACTTGGATGCCCTAGTTACGGTTGGGATACTTGGCTTTTCCAAGCCCTGTAACTAAGGTGATACACTCTCAAAGATAGAACTTTCAATGTTTTAAATATTCATCATTCATAAACTAAGGATGAAAGACCTATTAAGGGACTATGTATAGTCTTATTACAATTGACGTACAAAAGACCAAAACACCCTTAATGAAGTATGGGAACCTATGGAGTGTAACTTGAGCAAGTGAAATCCCTAAAACACCCTTAATGAAGGTGCTCTTCAATTCTCCAAGATCATGGCTCTTCAAGAATCCCTCAAGCAACCTTCCACACACGGTTTTGTCTTATGGAATGCTCACAATGACCTCTTTTTACATGCTTTCTTCCCCTCAATGTGACCACAACTGGATTTTTCACGTGTTGGCCTCAAATGATGTCTTTAAAAGCTATAATGTCCATTTAGCTTGCATCATCATCCCTTCTTGAAAAGGATTTGACCTCAAATCCATACCTTGCAAAAGTAAAGAAATTACAAACATGCACAGCATCCTCATGGATGACCTTACCTCTCATGGGGCCTAAGTTGTCTAAAGGCGTAGCCTATGACCTTACCTCTCTACATAAGGACACAACCCAAACCTACTCTGGATGCATCACAGTACACAATAAAACTATTTGAACTATCTGATAGAGTCAAAATTGAGGCTGAGGTGAGTCGAGTCTTCAACTCCTGAAAGATCTTGTTACAGTAATCTGACTACTAAAACTGGACTTTCTTCTGAGTCAATCTAGACATAGGGATTGCAAAATACGAAAACTCTTCAAAAAACCAACGGTAATAGCGAGCTAAACCAAAGAAACTCCTTATATCTGATGGAGAGATAGATCTAGGCCAATTTCTCACTGCTTTGGTCTTTTGAGGATCAATTCTAGTGCCATCACTAAAAATAATATGACCAAGGAATACTACTGACCTTAGCCAAAATTTGAACTTACTAAATTTGATAAACAACAGATGAGTTTTGAGAGTCTGAAGTATAATTCTAAGGAGATCTACATGATCATTCTCGCTACGGGAATAAACAAGAATGTCATCAATAAAGACTATAACAAACATGTCTAAGTACTATTTGAACACGTGATTTATTAAGTCCATGAAAGCTGTTGGGGCATTAGTATGACCAAAGGACATGATTAGAAACTCGAAGTGACCATACCGGGTTCTAAAAGCTAATTTTGGAATATCATATTCTCTGATTCTGAGCTAATGATAGCCTGATCTAAGATCTATCTTAGAAAAGTAACTGGCGCCCTGAAGTTGGTCAAATAAGTCATCAATTTTGGGAAGTGGATATTTATTCTTGATTGTGACTTTGTTCAACTGATGGTAGTCAATACACATTCTGAAAGAATCATCTTTCTTATGCACGAATAGAACTGGTACACCCCGCGGGGAGATGTTGGGTCTGATAAATCCTTTATCTAGGAGATCTTTCAACGGTTCCTTTAACTCTTTGAGTTCTGCTGGAGCCATTATGTATGGCAGAATAGATATGGATTGGAAGAAGGTCTATTTCGAAGTCAAGTTCCCTAATAGGGAGGAACTTCAGGAAGATCTTCGAGAAAAACATTTGAGAATTCATTTACTACTAGAACTGACTCAAGACTGGGAGTTTCTAAACTAGAGTCCTTGACTCGCATAAGATGATAGACACGTCCCGTGGATATGATTTTTATCACTCTAAGGTATAAAATCAATTTACCCTTAAGCATTGTGGTACTACCTCTCCATTCAAGGGCTGGTTTATTTAGAAACTGAATATGAACAATTTTGTTTCTACAATAAACTAAGGCATAGCATGAATGAAGCTAACATATACTAAGAATGAAATCAAAATTTGTCATCTCTAGCTTTACAAGGTCTGCAGAAGTAACTTTCTGAGTATCATAATCGGACAGTTCCTGTATACCCTTCGAGCTATGATAGATTTACCCACTGGGGTTGAAACTAAGAAAGGCTCTACTAGGATTTTTGGGCTGACTCCGAAGTTAACGGCTATATAAGAAGTTACAAAATATAAAAAAGCTCCTGGATCTAGCATGGCATAAATAAGTAAATGATAGATCTGTAACGTACCAGCGACCACATCAGGAGAATTTTCCTGATCTTGTCTGGACTGAAGTGCCTAAAACCTATTTGGGTGTTGCCCACTGGTGGCACTAGAAGCGGCACCCTGCTAATTCGGGTGACCTGACTAAGCTAAAGAACGAGTATGCTGACCCTAAGAACCTAACTTAGGACAATCTCTAACTCTGTGGCCTGGCTTGCCACACCCGAAACAAATATCACTGCCAGCTCTATAGACACCCTTATGTTTTTTGCCACATGTATGACAAAGAGGATTTCTTCGAGCACCACTGACACTACCTTGAGATTTAGAGCCTGAAGCCCTATCATTGTTACCATTTCTGATCTTAGGTACTGGAGCACTGGCTGAGGACGGAGCTGGAACTGAAGATTTTGGACAAAACTGGGAACAATTACCGCCCTCTGACTTAGGCTGATTGAAATTGAAGCTACCTATTCTAGCTCTCTTATTCTGCCTCTCCCACTCTCTATTCTAAGCCTCTTCTATCTGCTGAGAATGGACCATGTGCCTGGATATGTCCATCTCCTTAATTAACATTCCTGTTCTGCACTCTTTAACCACACTATCTGATACCCCAGATATGAACTTGCTCATTCTGGACCTACTGTCTACTACTACATGGGGACCATACCTAGCTAACTAAGTAAACTTGAGGGAATACTCTTAAACGCTCATACTACCTTGCTTGCGGTTGATGAACTCTAGCACCTTGGCTTCTATCAGCTCTAAGGGAAAAAATCTCTCTAGGAAAGCAGTAGCAAACTCTTCCCACTCAACGGGCTCTATATTTGTGCCCCTGTCAACCTTCCACTGCTTAAACCATGTACGAGCCATGTTATTTAGCTGATAGCCAGCGAACTCAGCACTCTCACTAGAAGTCACTCCCATGATGTTTGTGACTTTCTGAACCTGATCGAGGAACTCCTGTGGATCCTCTTCTGGCTTAGATCCTTGGAATAGGGGAGGATTCATTCGGGTAAAGTCCTAAATCCTGGCTGCCATAGTATTAGCCACTGGATTGGCCAGAACAACAGCTGGCCGTTCATTCTGAGCTACTACGGAGTTGGCTAGAGTAGTGAATACAGCTCTAAATTTTGCATGGGAGATATGGTCATCCAGGGTATCTTCCTGAATGGGCTGAGGTGCTGATTGATTTTTGGTTCTTCTTTTGTTAGTCTTTTTGGGAGGCATGTTCTATAAATGAAAAGAAGGAAATGGATTAGACTGAGAGTTTAACTTGAGCTCATGCTCACTCGCATAACATAAATACTGAAAGAAGGGAAACTTTTCCTATAACATCTAATAGCCTCCTGTTCTTGATTATGGAAAGCTACACACCCATGCACAAGACTCTACTAGATACAGCTTTCAGACTTCCTAGGACACTATTGAATCTTAGGCTCTAATACTAAATTTGTAATGCCCTGAGTCTATAACTCAGACGCTACACGATGCTTACAACCCCGAAGGACCACAAGTTAACCCACGACTGATATCTGCTATGAGCACTAAAACATGATACTATAATAAATGCGGAAAATAGGTTGAAATTCCATAAGGTTCAAATCTGTAAATACTACAAAAGTGTATCAACTGAAATAACAATCTGTAAAACTGAACATTGTCTAAAAACTAGTTTAAAAAGCCTCTAACTGAAACTTTATGAAAGTGGATGTAATGGGAAAATCCCCCAACTAACTCCATCTACTAAAATACTAAGTCTAAAGAAATAATAAAATAAAATAAAATAATATTCTTGAATGATAAGGACTCACTGCTAGTCTACTGCTGCTGGATGAATCTGAATATATCTATGCGCGGTCAAGAACCTAAACGTCCAAACCATGATATGAGACATCATAGCGCAAAGAAAGAGTATGTATCAGTATGTGAAATGTACCAGTACGCTAGATGAGGTAAAGCTAAATGCAAGGGTTCATAGACATAAACAATAACTAATTGCATGATATAGAGTAACTGATTATGAGAATACATGGATAACTGATACTACTATAAATACTGAGTATGCACTAATGTGTATACAAATAAATACTGTGACTAAGCTTGACTGAAGCTAAGTCCTAAATTCTGATACTGAGTAACTGATATCTGAAGTTACTGATAACTAATTTACTGATATTGGTTGACTGTATTTAACAGTCCTAATTCTGTAGAAATAAATTGAGTTCTATTCTAAGGATTGAGACTAAGATTGTGGGAGGTAATCATCTAACCGACATGCCCCAAATAAGATAACTGAGTTGGGGTCCAACATGTGACCCCAGTTGGGAGGGTGTCACTACCGTGCCATGGGTAAAGACATAAAAAAGTTTCCCTCATCTGGCAGGTACTCAAATGAGAATGGTGGAACCCTCATCTAGTTAAAACACCTCAACAAACCTCAACTGGCAGGTTTGATGTCTCAACCTATGCTGGCTACGTAGTTCTGAAATG
>JAPEIP010000005.1:37007668-37029148 GCA_026120095.1 Capsicum chinense
ACCTACTCTGGATGCATCACAGTACACAATAAAACTATTTGAACTATCTGATAGAGTCAAAATTGAGGCTGAGGTGAGTCGAGTCTTCAACTCCTGAAAGATCTTGTTACAGTAATCTGACTACTAAAACTGGACTTTCTTCTGAGTCAATCTAGACATAGGGATTGCAAAATACGAAAACTCTTCAAAAAACCAACGGTAATAGCGAGCTAAACCAAAGAAACTCCTTATATCTGATGGAGAGATAGATCTAGGCCAATTTCTCACTGCTTTGGTCTTTTGAGGATCAATTCTAGTGCCATCACTAAAAATAATATGACCAAGGAATACTACTGACCTTAGCCAAAATTTGAACTTACTAAATTTGATAAACAACAGATGAGTTTTGAGAGTCTGAAGTATAATTCTAAGGAGATCTACATGATCATTCTCGCTACGGGAATAAACAAGAATGTCATCAATAAAGACTATAACAAACATGTCTAAGTACTATTTGAACACGTGATTTATTAAGTCCATGAAAGCTGTTGGGGCATTAGTATGACCAAAGGACATGATTAGAAACTCGAAGTGACCATACCGGGTTCTAAAAGCTAATTTTGGAATATCATATTCTCTGATTCTGAGCTAATGATAGCCTGATCTAAGATCTATCTTAGAAAAGTAACTGGCGCCCTGAAGTTGGTCAAATAAGTCATCAATTTTGGGAAGTGGATATTTATTCTTGATTGTGACTTTGTTCAACTGATGGTAGTCAATACACATTCTGAAAGAATCATCTTTCTTATGCACGAATAGAACTGGTACACCCCGCGGGGAGATGTTGGGTCTGATAAATCCTTTATCTAGGAGATCTTTCAACGGTTCCTTTAACTCTTTGAGTTCTGCTGGAGCCATTATGTATGGCAGAATAGATATGGATTGGAAGAAGGTCTATTTCGAAGTCAAGTTCCCTAATAGGGAGGAACTTCAGGAAGATCTTCGAGAAAAACATTTGAGAATTCATTTACTACTAGAACTGACTCAAGACTGGGAGTTTCTAAACTAGAGTCCTTGACTCGCATAAGATGATAGACACGTCCCGTGGATATGATTTTTATCACTCTAAGGTATAAAATCAATTTACCCTTAAGCATTGTGGTACTACCTCTCCATTCAAGGGCTGGTTTATTTAGAAACTGAATATGAACAATTTTGTTTCTACAATAAACTAAGGCATAGCATGAATGAAGCTAACATATACTAAGAATGAAATCAAAATTTGTCATCTCTAGCTTTACAAGGTCTGCAGAAGTAACTTTCTGAGTATCATAATCGGACAGTTCCTGTATACCCTTCGAGCTATGATAGATTTACCCACTGGGGTTGAAACTAAGAAAGGCTCTACTAGGATTTTTGGGCTGACTCCGAAGTTAACGGCTATATAAGAAGTTACAAAATATAAAAAAGCTCCTGGATCTAGCATGGCATAAATAAGTAAATGATAGATCTGTAACGTACCAGCGACCACATCAGGAGAATTTTCCTGATCTTGTCTGGACTGAAGTGCCTAAAACCTATTTGGGTGTTGCCCACTGGTGGCACTAGAAGCGGCACCCTGCTAATTCGGGTGACCTGACTAAGCTAAAGAACGAGTATGCTGACCCTAAGAACCTAACTTAGGACAATCTCTAACTCTGTGGCCTGGCTTGCCACACCCGAAACAAATATCACTGCCAGCTCTATAGACACCCTTATGTTTTTTGCCACATGTATGACAAAGAGGATTTCTTCGAGCACCACTGACACTACCTTGAGATTTAGAGCCTGAAGCCCTATCATTGTTACCATTTCTGATCTTAGGTACTGGAGCACTGGCTGAGGACGGAGCTGGAACTGAAGATTTTGGACAAAACTGGGAACAATTACCGCCCTCTGACTTAGGCTGATTGAAATTGAAGCTACCTATTCTAGCTCTCTTATTCTGCCTCTCCCACTCTCTATTCTAAGCCTCTTCTATCTGCTGAGAATGGACCATGTGCCTGGATATGTCCATCTCCTTAATTAACATTCCTGTTCTGCACTCTTTAACCACACTATCTGATACCCCAGATATGAACTTGCTCATTCTGGACCTACTGTCTACTACTACATGGGGACCATACCTAGCTAACTAAGTAAACTTGAGGGAATACTCTTAAACGCTCATACTACCTTGCTTGCGGTTGATGAACTCTAGCACCTTGGCTTCTATCAGCTCTAAGGGAAAAAATCTCTCTAGGAAAGCAGTAGCAAACTCTTCCCACTCAACGGGCTCTATATTTGTGCCCCTGTCAACCTTCCACTGCTTAAACCATGTACGAGCCATGTTATTTAGCTGATAGCCAGCGAACTCAGCACTCTCACTAGAAGTCACTCCCATGATGTTTGTGACTTTCTGAACCTGATCGAGGAACTCCTGTGGATCCTCTTCTGGCTTAGATCCTTGGAATAGGGGAGGATTCATTCGGGTAAAGTCCTAAATCCTGGCTGCCATAGTATTAGCCACTGGATTGGCCAGAACAACAGCTGGCCGTTCATTCTGAGCTACTACGGAGTTGGCTAGAGTAGTGAATACAGCTCTAAATTTTGCATGGGAGATATGGTCATCCAGGGTATCTTCCTGAATGGGCTGAGGTGCTGATTGATTTTTGGTTCTTCTTTTGTTAGTCTTTTTGGGAGGCATGTTCTATAAATGAAAAGAAGGAAATGGATTAGACTGAGAGTTTAACTTGAGCTCATGCTCACTCGCATAACATAAATACTGAAAGAAGGGAAACTTTTCCTATAACATCTAATAGCCTCCTGTTCTTGATTATGGAAAGCTACACACCCATGCACAAGACTCTACTAGATACAGCTTTCAGACTTCCTAGGACACTATTGAATCTTAGGCTCTAATACTAAATTTGTAATGCCCTGAGTCTATAACTCAGACGCTACACGATGCTTACAACCCCGAAGGACCACAAGTTAACCCACGACTGATATCTGCTATGAGCACTAAAACATGATACTATAATAAATGCGGAAAATAGGTTGAAATTCCATAAGGTTCAAATCTGTAAATACTACAAAAGTGTATCAACTGAAATAACAATCTGTAAAACTGAACATTGTCTAAAAACTAGTTTAAAAAGCCTCTAACTGAAACTTTATGAAAGTGGATGTAATGGGAAAATCCCCCAACTAACTCCATCTACTAAAATACTAAGTCTAAAGAAATAATAAAATAAAATAAAATAATATTCTTGAATGATAAGGACTCACTGCTAGTCTACTGCTGCTGGATGAATCTGAATATATCTATGCGCGGTCAAGAACCTAAACGTCCAAACCATGATATGAGACATCATAGCGCAAAGAAAGAGTATGTATCAGTATGTGAAATGTACCAGTACGCTAGATGAGGTAAAGCTAAATGCAAGGGTTCATAGACATAAACAATAACTAATTGCATGATATAGAGTAACTGATTATGAGAATACATGGATAACTGATACTACTATAAATACTGAGTATGCACTAATGTGTATACAAATAAATACTGTGACTAAGCTTGACTGAAGCTAAGTCCTAAATTCTGATACTGAGTAACTGATATCTGAAGTTACTGATAACTAATTTACTGATATTGGTTGACTGTATTTAACAGTCCTAATTCTGTAGAAATAAATTGAGTTCTATTCTAAGGATTGAGACTAAGATTGTGGGAGGTAATCATCTAACCGACATGCCCCAAATAAGATAACTGAGTTGGGGTCCAACATGTGACCCCAGTTGGGAGGGTGTCACTACCGTGCCATGGGTAAAGACATAAAAAAGTTTCCCTCATCTGGCAGGTACTCAAATGAGAATGGTGGAACCCTCATCTAGTTAAAACACCTCAACAAACCTCAACTGGCAGGTTTGATGTCTCAACCTATGCTGGCTACGTAGTTCTGAAATGCAAGGATTGTTTCTAAGGATCACACTCTCTAATGGAAGGAGAGCCCCCATCCTTGGGTTCACTTGGTGCTTAATCCTACTCGCAACTGAAAGACACTAAACTGAGTATACTGAACTGGACTGGACTGATACTGCATTTACTGAGTTTTCCTTAGTTCTATAGTTGACTGAGTTCTACTAAATTCTGTAACTGACTGGATTCTACTAATTGGGACATGACTAATACTATTCTATAACTGACACTGGCTCTAGGTACATAGCTAAATTATCGGGTATTAAATACCCCTAGGACTCGACAGCATGAAAAATAAAGCATAGCATGATCTTGAGATACACAACAATGTACACTTGTCCATAATTCATTCATAAAGGCATTTCATCAAACACTTGTAGGGCATAAGCTTGTACATGATTGGGACCACATAATGACATGTCAAGATTCCACTATCTACTTTACATAGGCATTTTAGCAAATGCTTGGGGAGCATGCTTAGGTTATACAATAATCAAAACATATAGTCATCATGGCTACATCAATCAACTTGCAAATTGAAGGTTTTTCATGACGATCATGTAATTCAACTCATACAATGATTAATTTCATAAAAGCATGTAATTGAATCATGGACTAAAACCCAACAATAACATGAACATGAATTCAATTCAATTCAAGCATGGAAGTTCATAATTCAACCATCTTGTAGTTTGAAAATGGATTCATGGACTTTATGGGTGAAAGGAACCCATAGATGAACATCTAACATACCTTAATTTGTGAGTTTCTTGAAGTTCTTGGTGAATCCTTTGAGATTTCTCTTGGTTTCTTGAAGCTAAGATTTGTAGTTTTGAGAGAGAATGCTTTTAATTTGGGGATAAATTGAGTGAGTAATAATTTAAAATATTTTTAGGTATTAAATCCCGTATCTGGGTGTTTTAAGATTATGGGAAAAGACTGTTTTAACCTTGGATGAAACATTTAATTTCCATCAAAATTTTCTGAAATAGGCACCTTACACGGCGCTATCGCATCGTGTCTCTGGAAATTATCAATTGGGAAAATGCATGGTGACACGACGCGGTGGTATCGTGTTGCCACTTTTGTTGGGACCTAGAAGTTCACCACGACACGGTGGAATCACGTTGGTACACTGGAAATTGACCAATATAAAAATAAGTTGTGGCGCAATGCGCCGTTATCACGATACTTCACTGGAAACTTACAATTGCCATTTTGACATACTCCGCAATGCGCTAATGGCCTAAATGATGGTGTTTAATGATAGAAACTTAAAATAGCCATAACTTCTTACCCGGTTATTCGATTTAGGCAAATTTTATATCGTTGGAAAGCTAATTCAATTTCATACGCAATGGAAGGATCTAAACTAAAAATACTAAGTGTTTTAAAAAATTTATATTGGATAACTCATGAACTGAGAGTTTAGTTAAGCTTGAGAAATACAGAGTATTAAAGCACCTCTCTCAACAAACAAAAACACTACTCTTATAATATGAGTACTTCATTTACAAATCAACACTCAATAATATTCAATCACTCTTTAAGCATACTACAAAGTTAAGAACATGATCAATGCTTGAGCCCTCTTGAAATTATGTTTTTGTTGCCTCTCCTTCCTCTCTTTGGTCTTGCAAAATCTATTTGATAAAGAGGTGTCTTTTTCTTTTTATAGTTGAGTGATGATTGAGGCTAAAATATTATTAGACTAACTATTCTAGTTATTACAAAATAGCACCTACAAGTTTGTTGCACAAAAGGAAAAAACTATGCAGACAACACGTTCCAGTTGTACTATATCTTGTACATCCAGGGACCCGATCCCTTGTAGTTAGTTGCTAATTATCAAAACCACATATAGAAAAAAATAAGGTTGTAATTATTATGGTGATAGATACAGAGATCATAGTAGAGAGTGTGATGGTGACTAGAGATAAAAACATGACTACAAAGAAAAGGGAGACAGGTATGTTCCTTCGGGCAGCCGAGATACTTAATCGAGAATGGAGGCATTGTCATGCAAACTGGTGAAGGGTCAAGAAAATCAGGAAACATTCCTTAAGGAGATAAAGGCTAATATCTCAGGTTTGACATTAAAGGTTGACTCTCATGCGACTGCGATCAAGTAGTTAGAAGTATAGTTTAGGCAGATGTCTGCTAATTTAAATCAGAGGCAGATGGGTACCCTTTCGAGAAACACGATTTAGAATATAAATAATAATGGTCATTCTCTCTCTATTACCACTCAAAGTAGTAAGTCTATTATTGATCCTCTATTACCTAATGTGGAGGTATCGAAGGATAATAGTATGTTGTTGACGAGACATCTATCGTGGATTCAAATATAGCGACAGGTGTTGATGCTTGTGTTGGTAAGGATAAAAGTAAGGGTAAGGTCGATGAGCCCATAGTGAATCAAATTCTACGACCACCCCCACCTTCTTCTCAATGATTAAAATAGAATAAAGAGAAATAAAGTTCAAAAGATTCATTAAGATGCTAAAAGATCTATGCTTGAATATCCCTCTTCTTGATGTGTTGGAGCAGATGCCTAGATATGCTAGGTTCATGAAAGAATTGGTGACAAAGAAGTGAGCAGCTAGTTTTGAGAACATTGATGGATTAAACCATTGTAGTACAATCATTTCTAAGTCTCTATCCCAGAAAAAGGGTGATCCTAGTGCATTCACAATCCCATGTACTATAAGAACATCCAGATTCGCTAGAGCGTTATGTGACTTGGGAGATAGCATCAATTTGATGCCGCTGGATGTATTAAATCAATTGGTTTTAAGCCCTCCAGAGTCAACTACTATGTGGTTTATTGATACCTGACCGCACAATAAAGAAACTCATGGGCATTTTGTTTGATGTGTTGGTAAAAGTTGATAACTGTATTTTTCCGTTTGATTTTGTCATTTTGGTTCTGAGGTTAACTTAGAGATTCCCATTATATTGGGAAGACCATTCATGGCCACGAGTAGAGCAATGGTTGATATAGAAAAAGAGAAGCTCGGGTTCAGAGTGAATAATGAAGAAGTCACCTTCAACATCCAATGAACTATGATGCAGCCTACCGACATGAGGGTGGTATCGGTTATCCATTGATTTGATGATCCTAAAGGTTATTCTTTTGGGTACCTTGATGAATTATGAGTAATAAAGGTATCCACCTCATACCGCGATGTTAAGTCAAGCGCTACATAGGAGGCAACCCATGGGCTTGTTGGTGAAGTCTTAATAACTAACATAGCCATGTCGTGCCGTGATGTTAAATCATGTGTTGGGTGGGAGGTAGCCCACTATTTTAGTTTTCACATTTGTTTTTATTTTTTGTAGGTAAAATAGAATAAGGAATGGCCTGGAAAGTGGTAAAAAAATTGCTCGTTTTATAATCTACGAAGTAAGGGGAGTTTGTGACCAACTCACGAAGGTTATATGTCCCACGTGGTCTAGGTACGTTATGTATTAACTGAAAATATAGAATTTTGAGGATTTTTTGGGGGGAATCTCTAGACTTTAACCTATGAACTTACTTAAATGATCGTAAATACCACTTACGACCTCGTAACTGGAAGAGTAAGTACCAGAATACAAAGTTCAGAGATCATAAAATTTGGCTAAAAAATAGGGCCCACCTACAGAGTGTAGATACCACCTACAGCGCGTAGATCGTTGTCGTAAGTGGACTGGTTTTGGGACCATTTTTTATTTAAAGTATAGGGCGCACCTTGCCTTATAATAACCCTAAACCGGCCGTTATGCCTATTTAAGCCCACATAATCCATTTTTAAACATACAAATCCTCAAAATTCCCTTTTCCCTCTTAAAATTCAAACTACCCCACTTCCCTACACTTGAGAAAGTCTAAAACAAGACTTGTTCTCGGCACCAACTTATTCAAAAGCAGTATGTATGCATTCAAGCTTTGGTTTCACTTCCCTTTTCATAGTTCACTTCCAGTTCTTTGAATAGAAAGGTAATACTCTTGGATCCTAATAGTAGTATCTTGTTCTAAACATGAAATAGTAAGTTGGCATGTTTATTTTCATGCAAAATACATTGAAACCATCATGCTTGTATATAGGAGCCTTGAATTAGCCTAAAATCTTAATGTGGGACATTGTACTCTAATTAAACCAAAAGATCATACCCCAAACGAAAGTTGAATTTAAAAAGGTAAAGGAATACCAAAAGTTTTGAATGCTAATTTGTATTGAAAAAGTTGATTCTAGTTAAATGTGTGCTTATTGGACTTGTTGGGACTGAATATAAGTTATAGGGATGCTAAAATTGAGGAAAATTTTGAAGTTTTTGAATTTTGAATTTTTCTTCAAGTTTTGCACTCCCTCACTA
Source organism: Capsicum chinense (assembly GCA_026120095.1). NCBI lineage: Eukaryota > Viridiplantae > Streptophyta > Magnoliopsida > Solanales > Solanaceae > Capsicum > Capsicum chinense. The sequence goes on from JAPEIP010000005.1 coordinate 37,016,007, forward strand.
TCTTTCAGATGCTAACACTTGATTTTTCAAGTACACATAGAACCCAAGGCTTCAAAGAAGAAGGTTGCACCTTCTAAGAGACGGGATGACTCTTTCAAGAGCAGTAGATTAGAGGAGGCATACCCAGCTTACCAGAACAGAACTACCCTAACGAGGGTGACATAGCCAGTGATTAGGGGGTAGGAGAATTCTGCAGATGAGTCCATGTGTACCAATTGCATAGAAATCATAATGTGGAAGATGGCTTGATTTTACTCAACCTAGGACCCAGATTAAGGCTATCCAATACTTATCTAGGACGAGGGTGAAGTCAACCAGGAGATCACCACTGCACTCCCCCTAACCTATTGAGGGTAGTGATGATGAGGAGGAGGAGGATGAAGATGATGAAGATGAGGAGGTAGAGATGGATATAGCACTAGAGGTAGATGCACGGGACCCCCAGTCTAAGGAAGGTTCATAGGATAAGGACATTTTTCAAAAGGAGTCATCAATTGTACCTTAGTTTGAGAAGGGTACAGACCAAGCTATGCAATAGGTACCGCCACCAGATATAGAAGTACTAGCTCAGCATGATCAGACATTCAACCCTTTATATGTCTCAGCAGAACCTATTGATTAGGTAAACCCCAGATGGTGCGTGGAGAGTTTTCAGACCTTTTTTAGCAGGACAACCATATTATCGAGACCAAGCGACCCAAGAGGGTCATTTATGAAGAGCACGAGATAGATTTGTCTGGGTTGAGTAGAGCACCAAAATTGTGGAACATATTTAAGCATTATCAGTTGGGGTGGATGACCATACCCCTAGGTTCTTACCGGCCAAAATTGGTGTGGGAATTCTATGCCTCACATCACTCCATAATAGCTTTGACTATACCCAGATGTAGGGGTTCTCTGAGGCATGCTGAGCAGTCTTAGCTTGAGCAGACACTTGTGAGAGGGGTTATGGTAAAAATTTTAGCAGCGAACATTTGCCGAATTCTCTTCAGGCTAAATTATGTTGCTCTAGCATCCACAATAGAGTGTGATTATAGATTGAGAGTTACACAAGACAGATGCAATATACATGATACTGAGCATAAGAGAGAGAGAGAGAGTTGAGATAATGAGATGAATCACGAACTATATTTCACCTCTTGGTGATAATACCCCTTGGATCGAGGGGCATGGTATGATTAAAAAGGCAGCACTAACCTTTGCCACAAAGTTTTGGTGGTTGCTTGTTTGATAAAGATTATGTGCGACTATTGCAGACAACTTATTTACTTAGGATAGAGTTGCACTGACTGTGAGCATAATGGTTGGATACATATTGAGTTTGCAACTATTATTTGGCATGAGCTTCATGAGAAAGCTTTTGGTGAGACTACGACTTTGTCGTTCCCCTATCTTGTCTAGAGTTTATGTGATGAGGCCCATGTTCCAGAGGTACCAGGTATTGATGAGAGAGTAGAGGTGATGGAAGTGGTACAGACTAAGAAGATAAAGGATCTGGCATATCTGGTCCTTCCTAGGAGACCCTATGCGCCCACTATAGTGCCTCCAGCCTAGTTTGAGGGCTTAGAGCCTATTGATACATAGAAAGGTAACGTGGGACTAAGTATGAAGTTTGAGATGGGGTATCAAAGAGAGGCCCCTGAGTTGACTACACGGCATGAGGGGACCCCAACTACATCTACATCAGCCCTATATTCTACTTTAGAGCCGAAGGATGCATCTTCAGTGCCCCCTTTCCCATCCACCTTAGCTACTGCCTCAGGTATGATGTTAGTTTCACGTGAGTTTTTATAGATCTTGGTGGATAGGAAAAGCGCCACCAATACTCTACTACATAATTTTGAGACTAAGGTGGCGACATTATATGGAAAGATTCATCCATGGGTCCAAACTATACTAGAGATGGTTGAGGCTAGATTGGAGTCTGCACACCAAGCTACTATGTCAGATCTATGAGCTGAGTTGCATGAACACGTAGATGTATTTGAGGGTCGAGTGTTGGCCCGGTTAAGAAGCATGGAGATGACAAATATAGGAGATATTATAGAGAAGGTGAATGTAATTAGAGAAAAGGTACGCTCTCTCATTGAGTGCCACATGTCAGTCATCCCTATAATTGTTCCCCCATTTGTTCAGCTAGCATCTCCACCTGGTACCAGACACTTTGACTTATTTTCAAAGGATGATGGATCAATCCCCGTAGTTAGGGCCAAGAGAGGCTGAGAGGGAGACTTGCAGTATCCCAGCATACCATTTAACCAGGCGCTAAAATGGGCCAGACGTGATTCATATGGGACTGCAGTGATTGATAGGCGGGGTAGGCTGAGATAAAAATGTGTGCATCTTCCAGTTATGCACCACCATCACCGCCTCCACTAGTCCAGACACCCTCACCTAGGTACGATCATGATACAGATGCCTAGGGCATACCACGTATGTACTCATTCCCTTGATTTGTATTATTTATATGCATTAGGGATAGTATGCAGGTTTTTAGTTGGTGAGGTATACCATAGCCACCAAAGGTTTTTATTATCATTCTTATTTTCCTATCAACTGCGGTATGGTTGTAGAACCAGAATATCTAGGTTAAATTTGTTTCATGATGTGTTTTGTTTCGTATTGTGTTTGTTTTTGTGTAATTAGGAGATTTTTAAGTATTTAGGGTAGTCATCATGTGTTTTGTTGATTTTGAGTAAAAATGATACCCCTCCAAAAACTTATTTTTTGAGAACTATGTGAATGTATATATGTGTGAACATTGTTGATCTTGTTATGGCATTAGATTAGGGACATGATAATTAGTGCTAACTTGTGCATAAGTTGGATAGGTATAGTTAGTGATGTGACCCTGTGCCATGTGTGTGTGAGATGATACGTAGTTCCCGTTGTGAATTAAATCTAGAATTTTCCCAATTAGTCTTGCCTAGGTTGTAGGATAGTCAGTTAGGAAAGGATCATAGGCCGTTTTTGATGAGTAGTCCACTTTTAGCCTAAATAACCTTCTAAATGTGCATAAGTATCCCTTGATCCCTCTAGAAAGAACCCTAAAAGTGTGATAAGAATTAAGCACCTTGATCAGATATGATGGAAATTGGAGCACCATGAAACTTCACAACCTCCTGAATGAAGAGCTTAGTGTAATCCTCTATCGATTAATTAGTCTTCATTGGTAAGAAATGAGCGGACTTGGTCATCCAACCCACAATGACCCAAATTGAATCAAACTGGTGGTGAGACCGCTAAAGATCGATAATGAAATACATATTAATCACTTCCTATTTTCACATGGGCAACTCAAACTCTTGAGACAACCCATCAGGCCTCAAGTGCTCCACCTTCACTTGTTGACAAACCATACATTTGGCCACAAAATTTTCCACATCCTACTTCTGTTATTCCACCAATAGATCTCCTTCAAGTCATGGTACATCTCTATCAAACCAAGATGAATAGTGTACCTCAACTCATGAGCCTCAGTCAAGATCCTCTCTCACAACCCATCAATATCAAGAATGCACAATCTACCTTAGTATCTCAAGATACCATCATCCCCAATCTTAAAAACCATCACTTTCTGTTGGCCCATACATACTTAATCTGCATCAAGATTAGATCAAAAACCATCTTTTTCTACACCTCGGCATCAAGAGATAAATCTTCCACCTCTTGAACAATCACACCACCATCATCAAAGTCTAAAAGATGACTCCAAGATTAGCTAATCAGTGAATATCCTTCATCAATTCTCGTTTCTCCTCCTTTACATGAGATAAGCCACCTATGGATAACTTGCTAAGAGCATCAGCAACCACGTAGCTTTACCTAGACAATAATGGAGACTCATGTCATAGTCTTTGAGCAACTCAAGCCACCTCCTTTACATGAGATTCAACCCCTTCTGGGTAAACACATATTGCAAGCTCTTATGATCTAAATAGATGTCAATAGAAACTCCATACAAATAATGATACAAAATCTTTAGAGCAAAAACCACAGCTAACAACTCCAAATCATGAGTCAGATAGTTCTTCTCATGCACCTTTAACTGCCTCAAAGAATATGAAACCACCTTGCTATGCTACATCAACACATAACCCAGTCCCACACGGGACACATCATAATTAACAACAAAACCATCAGTACCCTCAGGTAGAGTCAAAACTGGAGCCAAAGTTAACCTATCCTTCAACTTCTCAAAACTACCCTCATAATCATTCGACCATAAGAGCATTTTCTTTTCTGAGTCAACTTAGTCAACGAGGCAGCCATAAAAGAGAAATTTTCCAAAAACTTCCTATAATACCCCGATAAACCCAAAAATCTCTAAATATCGGTTGGAGTCGTAGGTCTAGGCCTCTTTTTAACCACCTCAACTTTCGTGGATCTACCATAATCCCCTCACTAGACACAACACAACCCAGATAGGTCACAACATTCAACCAGAACTCACACTCAAAGAATTTAGCATGCAATCATTGATTCTTAAGGGTCTGCAACACTACCCGGAGATAATCAACATGATCTTTCTTACACTTAGACTATAGTAAGATGTCATCAATAAACATAATGATAAATAAGTACAAAAACTGATGGAAGACTCAGTTCATAAGATCCATAAATGTAGTTGGTGCATGAGTCAAACCAAAAGACATAACCAAGAACTCATAATGGCCATGCCGAGTATGAAAAGCAGTCTTAGGGATATCCCCCTCCCTAACCTTCAACTAATCATAACCCGACCGAAGATAAATCTTAGAGAACTACCCCCCCCCCCCCCTTAAAGTTGGCTAAACATGTTGGCCAATCCTAGGAAGAGGATATTTATTACTCACTTTCACCTTATTTAATTAGCGTTAGTCTATACACATGCGAGGGGACTTGTCCTTCTTATGCACAAAGAGCACCAGAGTGCCCCACGAATAAATACTAGGGCGAATAAAACTCTTATCAAGAAGATCTTTCAACTGCTCCTTAAGTTCTTTCAACTCAAATGGATCCATTTTATAGGAAGGGATAGATATAGGATGAATGTCCGAAAGAAGATCAATCCCAAAATCAATTTCTCTATCAAGAGGAACACCAGGAACACTTTGAGAAACTCACAGACCACAAGGACAGATTGCAATGAAGGACCTTTAAAACCAAAATCTTTAACATGCACTAAATAGCATAGACACCCCTTGGAGATCAACCTATGGTCTTTAAGATAAGAAATGAACCTTTCCTTAGGAACTAGAGAACTACCTTCCCACTTAAATAACTGGCTTATTTGGGAATTGGAAATTGACCCTTTGGATTCGACAATCTAGAGAGGCATAGCACGAATCCATCCCCAGGATAAATTCAAAATCGATCATAGCCAATTTTATCAAGTCTACCAAGGTCTCCCTAACCACAAATAGATACCACATATCTCTTATAAACGCTTTTAGAAACCACAGAATCACCCATCGGGGTGCTACAGAAAGAGGCTGGAAATACTCTTAGGACCAAAATAAAAATAAATAGTCACATATGGGGTCACATAAGAAAGAGTAGACCCCATATCAAGCAGAAAATATACACCACGAGGAAAGAGTTATCACATAATAGTAACAACATCCGAAGATACCTCAAATTCCTGGCGAGAGGCAAGAGCATAAAGGCAATTCTGAAAAGTGTCAAAGCCAAAAGTAGTACCCTTTGGTGCAGAAGCAGAAGATGTGGCAATCGAAAACTTATTAGCCCCAATAGCAACCCTGACTGAGGGATAATCCCACTATATATGGCCCAACTTACCACACTTAAAGCACTAATTTCTTTCCTCCTCACAAAATCCATGATGCACCTGCCCATAGAAATGGAAAGGGGGATAAGATGGGGATGATTGTAATACCCCACAAGTTCCTAGATAAGCTTTCAACTAACTGTCATATGTTCAAAGGCCTTAAAGTGATTATGTCAAGCCATAATTCAGTTTCATGGCCATTCATCTTGTGTATAAAAAAAAATTTATGTGAATCATGGTTACAGAAAGCACTTAGAGCAAAGTTGAATTGAGAATACTTTTATCAATTGAGTTTTTGTATTCGATCCTACAAGGGTAAACTTTAAACAAGTGTATCTCCTAGAATATAATGATTCAGGTGTCCTACTATATATGAAATGAAAGCTATTTGAGTCTTCTTTCCAACGCATATAATTTTACCTTAATCCAATATTGGAGTAGAAATTTATGCTTATTTTACTTAGAACTATTTGTCTATCAACTAGGTAATGACTAAGCTGACAAGCCGTCACTTAGGTGACGACTAAGCTGATGAGCCATCAACTAAGTGATGAGCCATCAGCTCTAGTCTCCATCCTAGGTCAATAAATGGTAAATCCCAACCTAAGAGTGACGACTAGGGTAATGAGCCATCACCTAACAGATTGGTCATCAACCTTGTTGTTAACTGAATAGTTTCTGCAATTTTTTTGATTTCTTTAAGGGTATTTTGGTCATTTACTCATGTCAAACCCTACCCCCATGACTTAAATTACCCTATAAATGATACTTTCATATCATTAGTCAGTTTTCAATGTTTACTCTCCTCTCCGCTCTCAAGAGAAAAGAAATTAAGGTTCCTTTCCAAAGTTTAACTTTCAAGGATCCAAATTCATATTCTCCTTCAAGAAATCAAGAAATTCAGGTATATGGGTATTCATCAAAGGTTTTCTTACACCCATTGAGCCCAAAAATACTTTTTTTGGTTTAAAGTGTGATTTTCTTCTCTTTTGATGAAAATAAACATGTTCAAGATAAATTAATCCATGTTTTTCTTCGTAAATCTAAATTCAAGCCATGTCAATGTGTGTTCCATGTAAATTAAGTTACTTCATGCTTTAAATTTCAAGTACCCATGTAATATTCAATTAAGATATAAAATTATACATGTTCCTTCATTAATTTACATTCAAGCCATGCTAATAGTTCTAACCCATGAGATTCATAATCCTATATTAAGTTTCGAATCCACATGTCACGTTCAGTTAATATCATCTTAAATTCGAGAATTTATGTATTAAACAATGTGAACATGATATCCTCTGAAGTTCAATTCATCCCCATGTTCAAATTCATGTACCTCATTCATTCATTAAAATGTATTATGTTTTGGGACTCTAAATCATGACTTTCGACCAATGTTTTAAGTGATATTATCTTATTTTTATATCATTCAATGCTGGTGGGTTATAAACACCTGATACCTATATGTTTTTGCACGTTTTCATTTTCAAGTAACAAGTTAGTCCAAATTATAATTTTGTCACCATATACATATCATCATTTTTATAGTGAACTCACCAGTATTATTCCATGTTAAATGCAATTGTTCATATGTTCATGATTTCTTCAATATTATGCATGTACTATTATTTTCAGAATATCATGTTTAAGCAATCAGCCATTAGTACATACACTAGTTCTTGATTCCAATGTCATTCAGTTGGAATTAGGATTTAGCACCGAGCGAACCTAGGGATGGAGAGTCGCCAACCCGTTAGGACTGGGTCCTTAGTAGCAGTCCCTAAGTTCCAGAATTATGTAGCCAGCATAGTATTATGAGATATCACTCACTGGTTTAGGACTGACACTCTTTTTGGGGTTACCTACCAGTTTAGGATTGACTCCCTAGTCCCTCGGTACATCAGCCTTGTGGATCCACATCGTCAGCCATGTGTTAGTACCTATGACAAGGTACTGACACCCTTCCAATTGGGGTTACAGGTTGGACCCCAATTAGCTCAGATTAGGGTATATCGGTTACACAACAGCTCTCATAGTTTCAGTGAGTACTGAGTCAATACAAGTTTAGGTTTGCTTGACCAAGTAATTAGATTTTTAGTTATTCAGATCATTTCAGTACATGCTTTACTTGGTATTGCATTCTCAGTTTTACATGTTTATATTTTCATGCTCAGTATCCATACATGATACTTCTTTTAGTTTTACAGCATGTTCAGCTTTATATGAGATTCACATACAGTATTTATGTTTTACCGTTTCTCAACTTACAGAATTGTTTTTTAGCTCATAATTTAGAAATCTTAATATGACTTACAGTTTTTCACGTATAGCTATCTTTTAAATTACGTTTTAGTAAATAACTTATATCCTAAATTTTGAAGCATGTTTTTAATATTTCCATGATTTAGTGCATGTCTCCATATACTCAGTACATTCCAATGTACTAACCACATATATTCATTTGTGGATACATTCCTTCATAATATAGGTACCAGATATAGTCCCCACACCTGGGTTAGACAGTTCTCAACATTCAGCCAGCAGGTGATGAGTTCCCATATTTTGGGGACTCCAGTCCATTGTAGTTCATATGTTGCACTTTGATTATTCATATGTATTGATTAGTGGTAGTTAGAGACATGTCCCAGCTATCTATAGTCAGTATATGAGATGCTTCATAGATGGTCAGACAGAGTCATTCATGTAATTCAAGTTCTTTCTTCAGTTTTATCATATTGCAAAATTTATCAGTATTAGATTAATTCAAACTTTCTCATGATCATATTTCCGTTCAGTAAATTTAATTTTTATACAATTTAAATCAATTGCTCAAGAAATATGCTAGATCATGGGTTAGCTTGGAATCACTTGTAGTTCCAAGCATCGAGTTACGACTAGGGGGTAGTCTCGGGTCATGACACTGACTGAGCTCTACTAGCCTGAGACTGGGCATCCTGTGCCCTGGGACCATCATTATTCTAGAAATGGCGATCACCGGATGGCATAGTATATGGAGCACTAGCCATAGAATAAGAACCAGAATTTCCCCAGGCCTTCTTCTTAGACCACTGCCTGTCATCACCACCACTATTTTTCTAACCTCCACCCTATTCTGAGTATCAGAACTTCTTACTCTACCTCTCCCCAATTTCTGCCTATTTTTCCTTCTCGTCCTCTACTTGTTGCATATACACCACCAACCTAGAAATATACATGTCCTTGTTCAACAAGGCGGGCTTGAATTCCAACACCAAGTCATGGGACAACCAAGAAGCAAACTTTCCCATCCTCAATCTCATAGAAGACACTAACTCAGGAGCATAACGGGATAGCTGGAGAAACTTCAAGGCATACTCTTTAAGAGTCATCTTGCCTTTCCTCAAATTCACAAACTCTTTGGCCTTTGCTTTCCTCAACTCTTAATAAAAAAAACGATCAAGGAAGGCACCAAAATAGTTATAACATAAGTCCATATCATCATCATCACCTTTTGGTTAATCTCACTCCTCATACCACTGACATGTCATATCCTATAACTAATATGCGGTAAACTTCATACCTTCAGAGTCAGAAGAATGCATTACTCAGAAAATACTTTCCATCAAGTCACTAAAACCTTAAGGATCCTCCTCAACCTTAGAACCAGTGAAAACCAAAGGTTTAAGTATCATAAACTGTCCAACTCTAGTGGCCTAACTAGAAGGAGAAACAACACCCTCTTGCTCAGACTGACGAGATTGAAAGGTCACCAAATGAGTCAACAAATTAATAGAGCGATGGAATTATGTATTAGAAATATCTCCCAAAGATGCTTGATCATGAGTGTCACCAATAGGAAAAAGATCAGTGGGAATCGATGGAACCCCATGAGAGAAATCAAGAGTAGGGGCCTAGACCAGGTTTGTACTCCATAAGTAGAATGAACTCCATCAACATTGTCTTCAAATGGAATAGAAGATTTTCCATGTGCATTAGATATTCGGGGAGGCATAATTTGAAATACAAAAAAATAGGTATTAGAGGAGATTCAGGACCTTAGACTCTATAGCCCGAAATTAGATCGCAAGAAAAAGGAAATATTCCTACATGCTTTGTAGCCTCTCCCTTATAAGTGTGGCACGCTACACAACCATAAAAGAGACTCAACTTGACATAACTTTTTGGACACCCAATGACACCAAACCTAGACTCGGATACCATTTTGTCACAACCCGAACCAGGACCTGGCTGTGATGGGCATCCCAAGTCCGCCGAGGACCAGGGACTACCCTATTTGCCTGACCATACAAAAAACCCATAACCACATGACAATGAATGAGATCCAAACACATAACAAGATAGAGTATATAGTGACTCAAAATTCTATAAATGTCAACAACCAAAACCCGCCCTTAGTCATCCATAATTTCTCTATACCACAAAAATAGGAACATGCCTCTAACTCTGATAATGACAATGATAATGATAATGTTAAAGTGAACTCTTTAATTCTAATTCATGAAAGAAAATCGATGGAATGATTAAGTCTTCCAGAGAATGGAAGCTCACCACTTCACCATAAATAATCGAAGAACCAATTTGATCCCCCTAACACTGTGTAGGAAAAGTATGATTGCCTTTGGACCCTATATCGCATGGGGATATAGCATCCGAGAATGGTTAGCAGGTTGAGCACTAGCATGTAACTCAAGGGTAAGGAGTAAAATAATGTCATGATCAATAGTTCAAAATCCATCAAAATACAATGCACATGATCACATGCATATACATATATATATCAAATGTCAAGATAGGGTACAAGGTTTAGCATATACTTTAAACTCATTAACCTGGACTGTGTAGTATAACCATTATAATAAGGCACCCACAGGTTATATGGGTCCAGCTCTCCCCTAGATGAAAGAGCCCTAGTGCATGTGGTCATGCGAACCAAAGAATAATCACATATACATATGCACTATAGAGGACTCAAACCTCCTGGCATGTATCAAGAGTGACTTAATCACTTAGTCATATAACACAGGGGACTCAAACCACCCGGTTATTTAGACCCCTACATTGGCAACTACGGTTTCCAGTATTGTCCACTCAGGACCTCCACTTTCATGGCATAGCTATACAACCCCTATTAAATCCTAATTAAAATACTTTTTACAAATCCTAAATCATCAAGCAAGGAGTCATTCATTAAGGCATTATCAAGTGGTATTATCATACCGACTATAGCTTGCAAGCACACGTCACTTTGCCAAATCAATCAATTTGACAATAGGACTCTAACCCAATTAGTCGATGAGACTCCAAAATTCCATGTAAGAACCAAACCATATAGCCAAGTGGGACTTTAACCCAACTAGCCAACAGGAATCCAAAGTACTAAGTAGGAACCAAATTATTTAGCCAAGTATGCTCTAACCCCTCGGTTAATAGGACTTTAAAGTTTTTAATTTGAATTAAATCTATGCCCATCAAGACCATTTTTAAAATCAATTCAAGTTCCATTACTCTTTTATACTATGCAAGGTTTCAAAATACTTTTCAATATGCAATTTTTCACATTCAAAGTCAATTTCACAAGATTGGGTTGACGTTATTATAAGCTTCAAATCATTAACTCATCAAACTTAGGGAAAACCCCTTTTCCTATTCAATTCACACACCTATGCATCAAATTAGTTTCAAAACTACCATTTAAAATATAAACAATGCATATGTAAGCATGAAACATCACATAAACAACAATCATTCAAAACCCTCAACCATATCCAAAAACCAACAATTAAACCACATGAGTAACTATTTAAGCACATGCTTTTAATAAAACAAGTTTTGGGGAAAGAGGTACCTGCCTGAAAGGATCACAAATTTAGAGGTAATTTGCCCTCAGGAGCTCTAGACAATCAAGCTTGAGAAAACCATAATGCTCTTGCTTGGGAGAATTTGTGAGAAGAGAGAAGTTATTTTGGTGTATTATGGATGGGAATGGCATCCAAACAAGGTTTTAAAGTCATGGATTATGTTTAGGGAAAAGGAAAATGTCTAAAACGCCCTTAATTTAATAGCTAAAAAATTATCGCCAGTGACTATGGGTCACTACACGACTCATAAGGATTCACTAAGACTCGTAGAGTCTGAGTCGTAATCAAGATAGAAACTTTTGGGTACATACTGGTGACCCTCTTATTGGTACCTTACGACTCGTATTGAGTCATTATGACTCATTGAGTCTAGTCATACTCAAGGCAGAACACCTTAGGCATCATACTGGTTTAGATATGAAAGGGGGCTATACGACCCATAATGAGTCTTTATGACTTATGTCCTCAAGTCCTGACCAAGGAAATAACTTAGGAAACACTCATTGGACACCCTATGATTTGGGTCCTATGACCCGTCAAGACACCCTACGACTCATAGGGTGAGTCGTTGTCAAGACAGTGAGTTCAAAAACTCAGAATTTTTTAGTGGCCAACGCCTGGGGTGTCACATTCTCTCACAAGAGGTATTTATATTATATACCTTATATAAAAATCTTAGTGGAGGATCTTTGAGGAAGAACCTTAGCTTGAACCCTTGGAGAAGAAGAAGAAACTTGAAAGAAGAGTTAGAAAGAACTTTGCTTTACTCTTGGTTGTTCTTCTCTCAAAAAAATTGAGTTTGAGGTTTGGGAGGAGAAAGAGGAATTATATATAAATAAATTTAATTATTTAATATGATAAAATGGGGGTTATAATAATGCAAGACATTATCCAAAAGGTAACAGACAAAATTGCCCCCAAAATAGGATTTTTTAAACTTTGGCTTTAACTATGTGGCTCACCTATTTGACCCACGTATCCTCCTATGTGGTTTATGTAACCCACGTTGGTTTAGGCACTTCTATTAGTAGTATTCTGGAATTAGACATATAGCCCAAAGTCAAACCCATGTGCATAGGAGGGGGTGCACGTACACCAGCTAACTTTGGAATAAACTATGTGATGTATGTGTATATACCTTCAGTAATTGATATATATCTAACTTTGCACCCTCACAAAAAAGATCATTATGGGTAACTTGTTGAGGTTACTGCTTCCACAGCTATGTCCGCAAATTAAACTTGTATTAGTATATTTCCTTTTCTTTGTTTTGATTTAAAATATTTGCTTATAACAGGAAAAGTGAAGCAATCGAATATGCATAAAATGTACATACTTGATAACTCTTGACCATTAAGCTATTAAATTAATTGATACAATTAAGCTAGAGTCAAATCTTAGCTAAAGGCTCATACTTGACCTATATATTTATATTTTTGCTAATACCCATGCCTTTAGTGTCTAACCAAACATGGTCATTATCCCTCAATCACTATTGAAAGTTTTTATTG
>JAPEIP010000005.1:37029248-37040368 GCA_026120095.1 Capsicum chinense
AAAATACAATGCACATGATCACATGCATATACATATATATATCAAATGTCAAGATAGGGTACAAGGTTTAGCATATACTTTAAACTCATTAACCTGGACTGTGTAGTATAACCATTATAATAAGGCACCCACAGGTTATATGGGTCCAGCTCTCCCCTAGATGAAAGAGCCCTAGTGCATGTGGTCATGCGAACCAAAGAATAATCACATATACATATGCACTATAGAGGACTCAAACCTCCTGGCATGTATCAAGAGTGACTTAATCACTTAGTCATATAACACAGGGGACTCAAACCACCCGGTTATTTAGACCCCTACATTGGCAACTACGGTTTCCAGTATTGTCCACTCAGGACCTCCACTTTCATGGCATAGCTATACAACCCCTATTAAATCCTAATTAAAATACTTTTTACAAATCCTAAATCATCAAGCAAGGAGTCATTCATTAAGGCATTATCAAGTGGTATTATCATACCGACTATAGCTTGCAAGCACACGTCACTTTGCCAAATCAATCAATTTGACAATAGGACTCTAACCCAATTAGTCGATGAGACTCCAAAATTCCATGTAAGAACCAAACCATATAGCCAAGTGGGACTTTAACCCAACTAGCCAACAGGAATCCAAAGTACTAAGTAGGAACCAAATTATTTAGCCAAGTATGCTCTAACCCCTCGGTTAATAGGACTTTAAAGTTTTTAATTTGAATTAAATCTATGCCCATCAAGACCATTTTTAAAATCAATTCAAGTTCCATTACTCTTTTATACTATGCAAGGTTTCAAAATACTTTTCAATATGCAATTTTTCACATTCAAAGTCAATTTCACAAGATTGGGTTGACGTTATTATAAGCTTCAAATCATTAACTCATCAAACTTAGGGAAAACCCCTTTTCCTATTCAATTCACACACCTATGCATCAAATTAGTTTCAAAACTACCATTTAAAATATAAACAATGCATATGTAAGCATGAAACATCACATAAACAACAATCATTCAAAACCCTCAACCATATCCAAAAACCAACAATTAAACCACATGAGTAACTATTTAAGCACATGCTTTTAATAAAACAAGTTTTGGGGAAAGAGGTACCTGCCTGAAAGGATCACAAATTTAGAGGTAATTTGCCCTCAGGAGCTCTAGACAATCAAGCTTGAGAAAACCATAATGCTCTTGCTTGGGAGAATTTGTGAGAAGAGAGAAGTTATTTTGGTGTATTATGGATGGGAATGGCATCCAAACAAGGTTTTAAAGTCATGGATTATGTTTAGGGAAAAGGAAAATGTCTAAAACGCCCTTAATTTAATAGCTAAAAAATTATCGCCAGTGACTATGGGTCACTACACGACTCATAAGGATTCACTAAGACTCGTAGAGTCTGAGTCGTAATCAAGATAGAAACTTTTGGGTACATACTGGTGACCCTCTTATTGGTACCTTACGACTCGTATTGAGTCATTATGACTCATTGAGTCTAGTCATACTCAAGGCAGAACACCTTAGGCATCATACTGGTTTAGATATGAAAGGGGGCTATACGACCCATAATGAGTCTTTATGACTTATGTCCTCAAGTCCTGACCAAGGAAATAACTTAGGAAACACTCATTGGACACCCTATGATTTGGGTCCTATGACCCGTCAAGACACCCTACGACTCATAGGGTGAGTCGTTGTCAAGACAGTGAGTTCAAAAACTCAGAATTTTTTAGTGGCCAACGCCTGGGGTGTCACATTCTCTCACAAGAGGTATTTATATTATATACCTTATATAAAAATCTTAGTGGAGGATCTTTGAGGAAGAACCTTAGCTTGAACCCTTGGAGAAGAAGAAGAAACTTGAAAGAAGAGTTAGAAAGAACTTTGCTTTACTCTTGGTTGTTCTTCTCTCAAAAAAATTGAGTTTGAGGTTTGGGAGGAGAAAGAGGAATTATATATAAATAAATTTAATTATTTAATATGATAAAATGGGGGTTATAATAATGCAAGACATTATCCAAAAGGTAACAGACAAAATTGCCCCCAAAATAGGATTTTTTAAACTTTGGCTTTAACTATGTGGCTCACCTATTTGACCCACGTATCCTCCTATGTGGTTTATGTAACCCACGTTGGTTTAGGCACTTCTATTAGTAGTATTCTGGAATTAGACATATAGCCCAAAGTCAAACCCATGTGCATAGGAGGGGGTGCACGTACACCAGCTAACTTTGGAATAAACTATGTGATGTATGTGTATATACCTTCAGTAATTGATATATATCTAACTTTGCACCCTCACAAAAAAGATCATTATGGGTAACTTGTTGAGGTTACTGCTTCCACAGCTATGTCCGCAAATTAAACTTGTATTAGTATATTTCCTTTTCTTTGTTTTGATTTAAAATATTTGCTTATAACAGGAAAAGTGAAGCAATCGAATATGCATAAAATGTACATACTTGATAACTCTTGACCATTAAGCTATTAAATTAATTGATACAATTAAGCTAGAGTCAAATCTTAGCTAAAGGCTCATACTTGACCTATATATTTATATTTTTGCTAATACCCATGCCTTTAGTGTCTAACCAAACATGGTCATTATCCCTCAATCACTATTGAAAGTTTTTATTGTACCAGTGTTAACATAATGGCGTATCCTTGTTGTTCAAATTATGGGTTCTCCTCTAACGTAACCTACGTGTTTGGCTATGTGACCTACGTAGCTTTGTCTGGCTGTATAGCTACTCTGACACCTTTTATTAAAACAATCATAACTTCTTACTTAGGACTTGAGTTAATGAATAGTTTATGGTGTTGGAAAGAAGACTCAAAGATCTTTAATTTGATAGTATTGGATCTTATAACTTTTTATATTATAGGAGGAGTCACCCTTTGAATTTGATCCTAGTAAGAATGTGAGACACTATAAAATTTTGATCATTTTATTTTTAACCTTCTCGCATGCGTAATATCAATTTTTGACTTGAATTGTCTTTAGGGATGTTAAAATAACCCTGAGCCAGTGAGGATCCACAAAATTATTGTGGCGTGGCACGAAGGATAACCTCTGAAATAACGAAGTTCCACGCCAATCTGTAAATTTTTTCCATTTTTATTTTTTTCACTTGGGTGAGGGTCTTTTGGACTTTTTACCCCTTGTACAACCTTTAAACATAAAATAAGCCCTTTTTCTTCAGTTTTCAAAGATAAAAATCATTCATTCTCTCCTAAAACTCAAACCCCAAGAACATTCAAGGTTTCATAGAGAATTCATCATTTGGGCTCCAAACTTCAAATTGACTTCAACTTCTTGTGTATTTTAGACATGTTTCTCAACCCTAAACTTGGATTTTACATTGTAGCATTAATTGAATGGATTTCATATGATCTAAATTGGGGTTTTTGAAAGAATATTGAGGGATTTTGGTTGTTACTGATTGAATTACGTATCCCATGTTTTAAATTGATTATTCATGCTTTAAATTAATATTTTAGGACTTAATTGATACATTATTTAAATGGTTGGAATGAGGGATATGGGTTTCCCAAAATTGGATAAATTTTGGCTTGGAATTGCATGAACCTCAACCTACTTTGTAAATTTAATTTTTATTATGAAAAATTACATGGTTCAACTTGCTTTTGAACCTAATGTATTGCATTAATAGGTAGTAGGATATGTAAATGGATTTGGATAGACTTGGTAGCCTTGATTTTGAATTTAAATAAAACTCCTAAGTCAATGTGATTATGTGTATTGGTTTCGCATATTTAATTCATCTTGCAAGCGTATTGGTATAATAATACCAAAGTGGTAAATACCTAAATAAATAACTCCTGGGTTATTGGTTGATTTTATGTGTAAATTATTTTAATTTGGGCTTAAAGGGGGTTGTGTAGCTCACCATGAAGGTGTAAGTCCTGGGAGAACGAACACTAAAAACCATATTTGCCAGCGTTGGAGGTCTATATGACTGTGTGTTTGATATACACTTGATATATATATTTGGGATGGCTATTGCCCATGGTGGATTTAGTTTTCCCTGAGTTTTCCCTGGTTTATGCGGCTAACATGTACTAGGATCTTTTAGCAGGTGAAGCTGAACTTATATAGCCCATGAGTGCCCTTAGGATGGATCAAGCTATGTAGTCTAGGTTAATGATTTTAAAAATCTCATGTTCATGACCCTTACCCTATCCCGAAATCTTATATATATATATATATATATATGAATGTGTGCATGTAGTTTTGACAAATTTTGGACATGGAATTATGTTATCACTTTCTCTGAGTTACATGTCAGTGCTTATCCCACTGACAATCCTAGGATGCTACATCATTTTATGATGTAGGGTCTGAGACTTTTTTGTTGCTCTTGTGCAGTGTTAGATGGATCAGCACATCTGTTGAGTTGTTGTGAAGTGGTGAGCCTCCATCCTTTGGAAGGCCTTATCATTTTGTTATTCTTTAATTATTAACTCAGCACTTAAGGATTCTTTTTGGTCATAGTTGGGGGCATTTCCCGACTTAGTTGCTATTCTAGTTTTAGAGGATATTGTGCATAGATGTGGGTTGGTTGGTTGTTGTTTTGACTCATAGTTTTTATTTGAGTTGTCTATTCATCTTTTTATTACTGTTGATTAGCTTTTGCTTTATCTTCATTATCATTATTATGCTCTTGAGTTTAAGCAGGGAGAGGGGGGGTTTCCGGCTCATGGTGGGCTTGAGATACCCATTATGGCCAGGCCCAGGGTTAGGTCGTGACAAGCTTGGTATCAAAGTATGATTTAGAATTATTGGGTGTACACAAATTCGTGTCCAGTAGAGTGCTTTTTATAGGGGTGTCCACAAAGTCGTGTCCAGTAGAGTGTTTTTTATAGGTGTGTAGTGTACCACACTTATAAGGAAGGGGCTACATGGCATTTAAGAATGTTTTCCTTTCTTGTGTTCCATTTTAAATTGTAGAGTCTAGTGTTACAAAACTTCTCTAACTCCTGGCTTCCTTACATTTTAGATCATGCTTTCTCAGAGATTTGACATTTGTAGAAATTTTCCTGGGAATTCTGTCCTACCTGAGGACAATGTGAAGGGGACTCGCCCTGTGTATAGAGTACAGACCCGATCTAGGCTCCGTGCTTCTGCTTGTGCCGCCCCACGTAGATTTCACCATCCCCGCTAGTCCTCCTTGAGCTTCCCAGGCTGGTGATACTTATGTTCAGTAACCTCAGGGAGATGTATCTAATGTAGAGTTATATCATTCTATTCATATGTTTACTTAATTAGTGGCATCGTAGTCTCGTCAGTCTAATCTTTTTAGTTCTGTTGCTTATTTATCTGAGGTCACTCAGGTTGGCCAGTATATGAGGTTGAATCCCCCAACCTTTATATGCTCTAAGATTGAGAAGGATCTGTAGGGGTTCATTAATGAGATGGAGAATATTTTCAAGGTAATGCATGCTACTAATGTAGAGGGCGTAGAGTTTGTTGCATACTAATTGACAAGATGTAGCTTATCAGTGGTATGAGGAGTGAGAAGCAATGAGGGGTGATGATGTTGAGAAGGTTGTATGGGATGACTTTTCAGGAGTCTTTTTTTATCACTTCTTTCCTCAAAAGTTAAGGAAATCTAAGGTTGAAGATCTAGTGAATCTGATGTAAAGTAAGATGAATGTGAAGGAGTATGCTCTGAAACTTCAGCAGTTGTCTTGTTATGCTCTAGAGTTAGTATCCAATATGAGATCCAAGATGAGAAAGTTTGCTTCTGGATTGTCTAGTGACTTGGCATTGAAGTGTAAGACTGCAATGTTGAACAACTATATGGACATCTCTAGGTTGGTGGTTTATATACAGCAGGTAAAGGATGAGAAAAAAAGAAGATAGAGATGGGGTAAAGAAAGAATAAGAATTTTAGGTATTCAAAGCAGGGTGGGGGTCAGCAGAATAGTAGGAAATATGGTAGATAGTGGACCAAGAAGAAGAATTGGGGCCATTCTTATTCATCTGCTAGTTCTCCTTATCCTAAGCCTTCTGGGGATTGTTATTTTTAGGCTATCAGTTGTTCTAAGGCACCGGGTGCCCAGTCTTATGCTAGTAGAGCTCAGTAAACCCCACCTTACCCCTCTTGGCATTTTTGTGGGTAATTTCACCGTGGATATTATGAGAAAGAGAGAAATCGGTGTTATAATTATGGTTAGCTTAGTCATATGCAGTGAGATTATCCTTTTCCAGGGTTTCCATTGTATCTAATACAGTTTTGGCTAACATATCTTCAGCTCTTGCACTAAAGGGTGCTACTTATGGTACCGGCACTAGCCGAAATCATCTTTATGCACTTGCTACTCTCCAGTAATTTGAGGCATCATATCTTACAACTCTTTTCCTGTGATTTTTATAGTTTGCTTGATCCGTGTTCTACCCTTTCTTATGTGATCTCTTATATGGCTTTTTTTTGTTTTGGTCCTGAAAATATTTTTGACCATTTTCTATGTCTACCCCAATGGCTTGAGTTGCTCAAGGATTATGACATGAGCTTGTACTACCATCCAGGTAAATCTAATATTGTTGTTGATGCTCTTAGAAGGTTGTGTATGGGGAGCTTATCCTATGTTGATGAGGAGAAAAGAGGATTGGTGAAGGATACTCATAGGTTGGCTAACTTGGGGGTTCATCTTTTGGGCTCTGAGGATGGAGGAATGATTATTCAGAAAGTGTTAAAATCATCTCTTGGTGTTGAGGTGAAGAAGAAGTAAGCTTTGGATCCATACTTATACAAATCAAGGATGATAAGGGTCAGCAATAGGTTATGGCTTTCGAGATTGAGAGAGATGGCATCTTGAGGTATCAAGATAGATTGTTTGTTTCTAATGTTGATGGGCTACAAGAAAGGATCTTTACTGAGGCTCAAGACTCTAGATATATATTTCATCCGGGTTTGACTAAGATATACCATAACTTGAAGGAAATCTACTGGTGGAATAATACTATAACGACCTAAAAAATTGATGAAATATGTGTTTTGTGTGATTTAACTATTTTACCCCTCCCTATAGTTGTATTATGGTATTTTTGGGGTGTGGGGGTGATTGGCATGATTTTTGATGTATTTTGGTGCCTTGTATGTGATATTGAGGTTTTTGGAGACTTCGAGAGTCCTATTATGAACTTTTGTGGTAATCTTTTGATTCGTGCAATGGATGGTCAAATGTACTACGCCGGTAAATTCAAAACGTTGATTTTAAGGTGGTAACATATTTAGTCTTATTTTATGATTTTTAAATCTCATTTCGATCCTCGGTTTGAAAAATTGAGATTTTGAGTTAAGGGAATCAACTTTGTGAAAACATCTTTTTGAAAATTTGATATAGCCATTGAGTTTGAAACATCGAATTTAGTATGGTTACATAGTTTGTTTGCGTAGATCGAATTCTAAATGAATCTCGGGGCCTTGGTGGAACTTGGAAAGTTTCCAAAGTTTCAGTTGTCATCTAGTGCCTCTGCGATTGCACCTCCTTGGATGATGATCGCACTTTGTGCAGAAGAGTTAGTGTGATCACCATACCCTCTTCTGAGGTCAGGGTGTGTGATTGCACACCTAGGTGTGTGATTGCCATACCTAATGACCTGGAAGAGGTATAAAAAGACCTTTTAGGTCACGAATTAGGCCATTTTCCATCTTGCCTTTTGCGAGCTAAACCCTAAAATAGTGGAGAGCTTAAAAGTGAAGCTTGTGGGTGCTTGGGAAGCTAGATTAACATCTATTTCTCGATTCTCTTACGGATTTAAGGTAAGAATTCACCCTTTTCTTAGTTTAAATTTCTTTATTAATTGTTTAAAACCACAAAACTTTAATGCTTGATTTTAAACTCCAATTTCCCTCTTTTTCCCTTGAATAATATTCCTAATCCTATAATTAAATGTTTCTCTTTGATTGCATCTTCAAAACAACTTCGATTCGTGATCTTAAAATGAGTTTCAAAGGTTTTTACCCGGTAAAGCTTAAAAATGATTTTCTTTGATTTGGACCTCTTTTTTAACTCAATTTGAATTGGGTTTTTATCTATAAATTCTTAAAGTATGGGGAACCTATTTTTGAAATAAAGTTACAACTTTTCCCTTCTTTTTTGAAAACTCATTTTGAGGGTCCATTTTGATTCCAAACCAAAAGTAGGCAATATGGGTATTGTTGGTTTTATTTTGATGCATAGATTCTATATTTCTTGGTTTTAGTTGATTTTGGGATCGTTCATGAGAAGTAAGGTTGTGGGTTGAAGTGTTGTGGATCAGTTTTCGACGTTGAGGTAGGTTATGGCTTAACTCTTTCAGACTGAGTTGGGTAGTTAATTTGTATATAAAATACATGTTAAGGGGATAGGAACTAATCATGAAATAGCCTATCTTAATATTTTGTGCCCATGTGGGGGACTATACATGATGTAATTATTGGTTTTGAGATGTTACATTGTATGTGTGACCGAGTGGGGTCATATGTGATGTTGATAGCCTAAAATACATATGAATAATTGTATTGTGTTATTGAAATGCCTATTGTGGTACCATTGTTGTATTGTGTTATATTCATACTTTATTGGTGTAAGAATCATGTGGAAATTCATGGATGGGTGAAAATAATGAGTGGATTAGTAGCTCGCGTACTTGGTATATTGATTGGTTGTGGAAATACGCATTGCGATTAGTTGTAAACATTGCATCATCATCATCATGGCATCACATGCATAATTTTACTTGGTTATTGTATGTTTTATATATATACTTGTTGTTGTTGAATGTGTACTTGATTTGTGTCTTATGTTATGTATGTGCTCTCAAAAAAACTAGAAATATTAGAAATACTGGAGACTCTGGAAAAACTAGGAACATCGGGTTTTATAGACCTTCTCCGAGGGAGGTGCCGGAGAAGAGTCATAGATATTGGTATCGGATATTGGATCTTATACACCTCCAAAAGTTATGCTAGAGAAGAGTCATGGATATTGGTTCTATACAGGTTGACGTACCCTTCATGGGTCCCACGTTGGGAGACTTGACTCCGTAGGTGTATACGGGGTAGTATATAGGTTGACGAACCCTCCATAGTTCCCACATTTAGAGGCTTGCCGCTGTGGGTGTCTATGAAGGTTGTGCGACGACCTTGTGCAGCATCATCATTATCATATTCTTCTTATTATTATTATTATTCTTTTTCTTCTTCTTCTTATACATTACACTTACTTTATTGTGTTTATGTTGTGATTGAAATTGCCATATTGACTTGCTATGCCTTTATTTGTTTTATATTCTGTTAGTTGTACTTGACTATCTTGTATATACCTGTTCTTTCTTTTTTCTAAGTATATGTGATATAATGTATACCTGTATTCTACCTGGTTGTGTTGCTACAATGTAGTGATGTATATATAATAGAATTGTTAGTGCACGTGGTATGGGATACTATTGTGGAACATTTTCTGATTGCAAGTGATATGCCCTTAGTGTATATTTTGTATGTCTTATTTTCTACTTTACTCAGTTAGCCTATGATACCTACTGAGTACAAGTGGACCATATTCACTCCTACTTACCCTTCTGGTGCAGATTCAGGAAACTTTCCTCATTTTATTCCTTATCATGCGAACTTCTTGTATATTTCTGAGTTGTGTTCCACTCTTTCTACACAGATGGTGTTGACTTGGTCCAGCATGATCAGAGATGCGGAGCCTTTACCCAAAGGGTGATCCTCGAGTTGTGAATGGACTCGAGTAAGTGGATGGGCCCGTTGATCAGCCCCATCTAGAAGGAGTACTTAGTAACCTTCCCCTGAGCATAGGTTCTACTCCAGTTCCTCAGAGTTCTTTCACCTCAATATTGTTGATTCGTCTATTGACCCGTTTGGAGGGTGCTCCTTTGAGTTTGTTTAGTATACCCTCAGCTCTGAGTGTTGTACTTCCGCCTGTGCCAAAGTCTGGTTATGGTGTTCCTCCAGCCACGAGTGTGGTTCCTTCAGTTGCACCTACTTTTGTTTTGGGTAATCCTCAGACCCCAAGTACTAGTTATCCAATCTTTAGTTGCAATAATTATTTAGATAAATATTTTATACAATATTACATAGTTTCTCTACACATCTTATACATATACATATTCTATACAATAATTATATAATTTCTATACACATCCTATACATTTTCCATATAAATCTTATATGAGTACGTATTTTATACAATAATTATAGAGAATCTATACAATATTTTATACATCATTTAACTAAAATTAAAAAAGAAGGCAAATCAATAGCATCAATAACAAAATTAGAATCAAATTTGAGTTCTCTACCAATTAACTTCAAAATAGATCTAGATTTACTCTTTGGCTTCATCACGTAACTAATGTGAATATAGTGAGTAAGAGAAAAATTTATCCAGCATAAGCTCTTTTAAGAATTATAAAGTGTTGTCGAAAAAATTTACAGAGAGACGTTCTTCGACAAGTTTAGAATGTTAAAATTCATCTTCTAAAGATAATATACTATATTCAACAATGCATTTCAATCGCTGCTAAAAGGGCACTCCAAAAAAAAAAAAAAAGCAAATAATCCAAAAAAGTTCAATTTTAAAAAACTCAAAAGAATAAAATCTAGAATTCATACATAATGTAAACATGTTGGCTAATATTATGAAAAAAATGAGAAGAAATTTCAATCGAGTACTTCTTCAAAATGATTTCAAAGCAACTCCACAGTCACAATAACTGAAAATTAAACGAATTATTCCAAACCCACATGAAGAAAATAAAGAATTAGAGGAACAAAGATAGAATTTGTGTTGTGTTCTTTTCTACAAAGGATTGAAGTAAGATGAGAAAAAAAGAATGTTATGGGATTAGGAAAAAAAATCAAAAAATAGAAAGTATAATGATACAAAAAAGAGACTACTCAAACCAATTTTATGAAATTTGAGATATTTTTACTATTGACCATAATGTGAAAATAAAAAGGGCAAATCACATAAGTATACAATATAAGAGTCGATATTACAAAAACCATCACTAGTTTTTAATTTACAAGATACAACAAAATCTACCAAAAGTTTTTTTTTTAAAAAAAAAAAAAAAAAAAAAAAAAAAAA